>JASJET010000018.1:10257500-10857500 GCA_034092305.1 Diaprepes abbreviatus
CAAAATTCGGTTTTTTCCGGAAATCTCCGGAAGTATTTTGAATTTTTAAAATTTTTAAATTGCGTTTAATTTAGCACTAAATTGCGCAACTTTTCTCTAATTTAACCGACCTCGTATCTCCAACTGTTTCCGAGATCCCCATGGTTAGGATCCTTATCTTGGACACCCTGTATATATATATATATATATATATATATATATATATATATATATATATATATATATATATATATATATATATATATATATATATATATATATATATACTGATGAAGTGCTAGAAACTCAGAAGCAACTTAACTTTACTTAATTTGAGTTATATAAAACAGAACTCGAATTTTACCAGAAATAAAAAATTTACAAATAGTAAAAGTATTTTTTTTAGATACGCCTCCTAATGATCGCAGCTTTTTAAAAAACTCTGTATATTAGAAATTATTTTTTAAATACAGTAAACTTGCCCTCTAACAGGGCTCATTCAAAATATTCCAAACCAATTTTATCGTTTTGATGCCCCTGTAGTGTAGTGTTGAGATTGAAATAGCAACACGAGGCCCTGCGTTCAATTCCCTGCTAGTCGTGTGTTTGTAGTTGTGCATGTGAATAATAAAAAAGTGTTTGTCTGGGGATTTTAAATATTTGATAGTATGTTCGTGTCGTGGCTAAAAGAGTGCTAGTTCACAAGGTTAGGGGGTAGGCAAAGTTTTTAATATTATTTGCAGGGAGAATAATATAACAACCTCTCCAGAAGAAAAAAAAATATTGCTGCATATTTTTTGCCCCATCATGCTAATAAAGAAATCACCGAACAATATATAGAATAAAATAAAGTTCCCGGCCTCGACTCAGTAACTACAGAATGGACTTTATTCCAGTTTTCACCTGTGAATAGAGTATTTTATGAAGAAGGTTTAAGTGTATAATTTGTAAATATTTAATGTAAGATGAAAACGGAACGAATCAATCGCTGGAGAGATATCTTCGCGTACGCTGTGTAAACAATGAGTTAAAGAGTAACATAACAACAACTCCCATGGGACGCCAGGTCGGGTTGCCAGTAAATAATAAATATTTCTTAATATTATGAAAACTTATTTTTAATGAATAATCTAATAAGACTGCCCAGTTTAAAATAAATTACAAGAAATGAAAGAATTACAAAGCAGTGTTCTTACTAGATAAATAAATGGTAAGCCACTGCACATAGACTCTATCAATTAATTAATAAGCGTTCGAAACTTTTACTCCAATTTTCCAAGAAAAGGTATGTCATATGCTGTTACTGTATGACAAAATTTATGCAATTTAACCTGTTAACTCTGCAGAATGTTAAGTTTTTAACTTATCTTTTATCCTAATTTTTATATTTAATGAACGGAAATCTAAATATATCAGTACTGTTCCCGAATGTTTTTGAGTTGTTCTTTCAGAATTTTGAATTTAAATTACGTTTTTGCTACTGGAAAATTAAATACGATCGATTTTCAATAATAAAAATTCAAAAAACAAGCATTTACAAGCATGACGATTTATTTGGACATTGAAAATGCTCAAAATTATTGAAGTGTAACAGTGAATTTTTTCTTATTAGCGTCGATAATACTTTTTTGTATTACTTTTTACTACTGTATCACTACATTTCAAAGATTTAACCTTTTTTTGTAATTCTTATTGGTTTGTATCAAGTGATAAAAAAACCACAGACTAAACATTTTCAAGATGACGAATCTAATATGGCCCTCTGAAGGCGCCGAAAATATGCATTCCAATTTTTCCGCAAATTCTTTGTGCTTATGAGCATATCATGAGAGTGGAGTATTTTATCTAGCGAAAATTGATCAAATGAAAATTATTCAAGATGGTTGATTCAATATGGCGACTTAAAGGCGGCAAAAAGAGACATATTTTTCAATAAATTCACGTAATTTTCCAATGATTTTAAGAATTTTTGAATATTAATGAACTATATATAAACGGAAAGCATGATTTTTGTATCCTTTAGTTTCCAAAAAAAATTTTCAGTTGTGTGTATGTGTGTATGTGCGTTATGTCTGTAAAACTCATAGTCATTGAGTATCATATAATCAGATAGTACTAAAGCATATCACTGTCGTGAGATAAACCATTGAAAAGTAAAAAAAATACAATTTCTGTTTTTTTGAACTAAAGCTGTCATTTTGGAATTAAAAAATTATTGATACCGATACGAAAAATTTTACTGTTAAGCTTCAACAATTTTATGCATTGGCCGTTAAGAGGGATTTCCTATTTTTGCGTATTTTTAATGTCAAAAAGTCGTTTAGTTCGAAAATGCTCGATATTTGCAATTTTTCTTGTTGAAAATCCACCATCTTTAATTTTCCAGGAAGAAAATCGTAATTTAAGTTTCAAATTTTGAAGGAACTCTTTCCCTATTTCCGTATATTGAATATAAAAATGAGTATTAAAAAAAAGTTGATAAATCATCGAACTTCGGCGATAATGTGTTAAAGTTCGCAGTTAAAAATTTTTTGTATGACCTTTCTTCTACATAAATTTATAGTCAAAGGAAACTAATTGAAACGTTTGAAATATTTCAGGAAACAATTACGAAACAATGTGTGTCTAAACACAAACTTTAAAAATAAAGCTGTAATAAAAAATCTAATAAAGAACATCAACAACGTGTTTTGATTGATTGCGAAGCAGGTATAAGGATGTGCCTATGGGGTATATAAGTTGTTATAGCATGCGACGTTACGAAATCTACGTTTTCTCTAAGTTTAGAGAAATTATGCACAATCTAGCAACACAGATATTAGAGAAAAGAGACAACAAAATAATTTATTTGATTGTATTATACTTTTTCAATATAAAATGAAGTATATTTTATAAAAAAAAATGGTTTAATATTTTTAAATCTTTGAAAATTCATTAGATTGCTTATGGTTTGGATTTTTCATATTTTATATTCACCTTTCCTTTTCTAAAAAGTTATGGGTAATTGCTTGAATTCAGCACATTACAGTAGACACAAAAAACTCAAAAAAATATCCGGAAGGGACAAAAAAATTGAAAATGCAGAATAGTGTCTAATTATAATTAAGTACATACAAAGCACCTTGTCTAACCACAAACTTTATCTATGACTAAAACTTTCACGGAAGCCTAATAAAATAACAAAAGTAAAAAATAAATTATTGTAAATAAACAGTACGCTACTGCGCATAGACTTTCTCGATCAATTAATCAGCACTTTTCCTCGATTTTCCCGGAAAAAATAAATGATGTCCTTTTGTAGGATCAATAGTAAAGTATCCATCCAGAAGATTTGAACCAAACATTTGGAGCCGTTTTTCGAGAAAGAAACTTTTTTTTATTTTTTTCAATCAATAAGCTGTCGTTATTTCTGCGGAACAGGAAAGACCAAAAAAATGGACCAAGGATTCGTATAAAAAGGCCAGATATGTAGTTTCAATGAAACGGGCCCAAAATTTCAAATACTGTGTTAAGAGACACTCTCAATAATTTCTTACTTCTAGAGTCACTAAAAGTAAAAAAAAAAAAAAACATTAACAGAATTTATTTTTCGAAATTACTATTTTATAATTAAAAAATATATAGCTATACTTACTGAAAACTAGCTATAGTAAAAAAGCAATCAGAAATAAAGTGAATTAAAAAGAAAAAAAAACATGTTTACGCAAGCAAATGTATGTAGGCATGTTTGTATATTATAGGTATAGGACTTTCAATTAAAAATAAAAGCTTATACACATATATTTTTCTCCTGTAGTTATTTTTTTGAAAGAAGTTTTTAAATGTTTAGCTTAATTTAGATTTGATTTTACTACAACAAATTCAGCAACAAAAAAATCACCCGCTACGCATATCCATGTGTTTGAAAATGTATCTCTAGTTGTTTCAAAACTGTTCGAACCAATTTCAATGTGACGTTTTTACTTGCTTTGTTTGAAAATTGTAGACAATGTAGACGGTTGTTGAACTTGCTTTGTTTTTCTTTTTGTTTATTTTTACAACGTTTCGATTAGGTTGTATTTCTAATCGTTATAAATTATAAACTGAATCTTTTGTCTTAAGGGTACGAGCTTATACAGGGTGATTCAAAAATCGATCACGAAACTTAAGGGGGTGATTCTACTTGACAAAATAAGGGTAGAGCTTCATATAATTTTTTTTCAAAATGTCATTCGTTTTCGAGTTACAAGCCGTCCAAGTTCAAGTTTTTATTTTTTGTTTTTTGAATTACTCGCTTACAGGAAAACCGATTTGACTAATATTTGAAAGATAGGCTAAGTCTTCTGCGCTTCATCATTTTAGTAACAATTCACATTGATTGTTTGCCGCTAGAGGGCACTTTACCTACATTGAAAATTGTTTTTTTGTCATAATTTTTTAGTGTTGACAGCTACAGTAGTTTTTGGCATAATTTCTGAAAGACTGATGCCAGGCCTTTAAAAAAGGTGCTCTTTATTTACATCGCTAAACCCAACGGTTTAGACGTAAATCACCCTTAAAAATTAAGTGGTAAATTTACTTTTCTCATTTCATTACCACCAGCTACCAGGTAAATAGCTATCAAAGTATACTAGAGCTGTCAGTTTAACATCAAATAAATTCGCTTTTTAAACTATTTAATTTATAATCTTAAAATAACTAATAATGGCTAATCACCAATATTCAAATATCGAATATTGTGATATCCATTTTTGTTATGGAAAAGCAAATGGTAATGCAGAGTTGGCAAGAAGATATTATATGGAGAGTTATCCGGAAAGAAATATCCCTCATGCTCAAACATTTTCCAGTGTGCACAGGAGGCTTGCGGAATGTGGTTCCTTTAAAAGTTATAATGGAAATAGGGGAAGACCTAGAACTGCTAGAAACGTGCAACAAGAAGAAAGAGTGCTTGAAATTATTGAAGATAATCCAGGTATTAGTACTAGAAAAATTGGGAATGAAGTGCGGCTCTGTCAGGCTAGTTCATGGAGGATACTAAGAGAAGAACAACTCTACCCGTTTCATTCAAAAAAGGTGCAGGCTCTTTATGACGATGATCGGCCGAGACGGTTGGAAATGTGCAATCAGATCCTAGCTAAGTATGAACACGATAATCGATTAATTGGCGTCATATTATTCACTGACGAAGCTGGTTTCACTCGTGATGGCATAACAAATCTACACAACATCCACACATATGCTTACGAGAACCCAAACAATGTGGTAGAAACGAAACATCAGCGTAGATTTTCACTAAATGTGTGGGCAGGGATAATAGGAGATTACCTTATTGGTCCTCATTTCTTTGATGGCCCATTAACTGGTGACGTATACTTAGATTTTATCCAAAATCGTCTCCCATTGTATCTGGAAGATGTGCCATTGGAAGTAAGGGCCAACATGTGGATCCTCCAAGACGGAGCTCCGCCCCACTTTAGTATACGTGTCCGACAGTATTTGAATGCAACGTATCCTGAGCGATGGATAGGACGAAGTGGACCATTGGCATGGGCAGCGAGGTCACCAGACCTTAATCCTATGGATTTTTTCTTTTGGGGTCATTTGAAACAATTGGTCTACGATATTCCAGTAATCAACGTCGAGGATCTTCGCTTCAGGATAATCGAAAAGTGCCAAATTATTAAAGAAACACCAGAAATTTTTCATCGAGTTAGGCGACATTTTTTGAAGAGTGTTAGGAAATGTATGGAAGAAAATGGGGGACATTTTGAGAATCTTTTTTAGTTTGTTTAGTACTGTTTCATTAATTTTTATCAATTAAATGTATATCGCAATAATCCATAATATGAATATTTACTGATTAGCCATTATTAGTTATTTTAAGATTATAAATTAAATAGTTTAAAAAGCGAATTTATTTGATGTTAAACTGACAGCTCTAGTATACTTTGATAGCTATTTACCTGGTAGCTGGTGGTAATGAAATGAGAAAAGTAAATTTACCACTTAATTTTTAAGGGTGATTTACGTCTAAACCGTTGGGTTTAGCGATGTAAATAAAGGGCACCTTTTTTAAAGGCCTGGCATCAGTCTTTCAGAAATTATGCCAAAAACTACTGTAGCTGTCAACACTAAAAAATTATGACAAAAAAACAATTTTCAATGTAGGTAAAGTGCCCTCTAGCGGCAAACAATCAATGTGAATTGTTACTAAAATGATGAAGCGCAGAAGATTTAGCCTATCTTTCAAATATTAGTCAAATCGGTTTTCCTGTAAGCGAGTAATTCAAAAAACAAAAAATAAAAACTTGAACTTGGACGGCTTGTAACTCGAAAACGAATGACATTTTGAAAAAAAATTATATGAAGCTCTACCCTTATTTTGTCAAGTAGAATCACCCCCTTAAGTTTCGTGATCGATTTTTGAATCACCCTGTATATGGACTGTGTCAATTGAAGCGCAAAGTTGCGCTTCACTGTACACATCTCAATGATTTGATGTTACAAAGTAGTGGTTGTCAAAGATAAGGTATCTCAACACTCGGTTTACTGAAAGTTCCATTATTATTTGTAATATAAGCTGTTTCTACAAATTTTCTTTTTTTCATGTTGAGTTTATATATATTGCCACAGCTTCAGATCATTTTGTATGGTGTTGTTTATCCCAAGCGTATTTTGCAAGACCTGATCTCGATGTTTCTCCTTTGTCTGTATGAGTTTTACGTTCCTTAATTCTAACTTCTAGTGGTCGTTTGGTTTCTTCAATATACATTTCACCACACTCACATGGAACTTTGTAAGCACATAATTTCTTATAGGTGGTTTTTTGGTTTTGTTTTTGTTAAATGAGCTCTAAGTGTATTTCCTGATTTAAAGACTGTTTTGGTATTATAAGTGCTGTCAATTTATTTTCTTCGAGGTTCCCTTGATATACGGAATTGAGAAGAAGGAATGTGTTTTTTGCTGTCCATTGGTCGTTGTTCTAAAGTTGTTTATAACATCGTTAATTAACTTTAAAGAACTATCATTGTATCATTTACCTCCTTTTCTATGGAAATTTAATTGTAGGTCGAATGATGTTTAGTTGTTTCAAGAAATTATTATGTTCATTTTCCTTTCATATTATAAAGGTATCATCGATATATCCCAACCAAATTTTGGTTTCACTATTGCTATTTCTATGGTATTAGTTTCGAACTACTTCATATCATTACTTGATTGCTGGAATACACTGTTTCGAAACTTGTTGAACTTGATTAAAATAAAATAACAGCAACGCTTCAGGTAAGAATAAATTTTAAATTTATAATCAGCGCTCCCTAAAATCCCCTCACACCAAATCTGGACGAAGTCTTAAAGGCATCAGTATAAATATCATATACAGCATGAAGTTAATTAAAAATTAAAATTTCAATAAGAAATAAAGAAATCTTTACTGCCTTAGAATTAGTTCAACAAGTTGCCTATATTTTTGTTCAGGCACGAAAAAGTGTGCATGTTTAATATCTTACCGACATATATCGGAATATATTTCTTAGGAATATTGCTTTTGGTTCGTTACAGCTCCACTGATGAGACCACTAGGCGATCAAAACGCATATAGAGAGAGTACCAGAATTGTATTTGCAGGAAATAACTGTCTATATATTTTCGTTTTAACTGCCTGAAGGAGAATATAGGCAACTTGGTAAATAAAGATAATTATTATGTGAATAATGATAAAAATTAGAATAATTCATGTGTTTGTCCGAAAAGCGCATTAATTGATGAAAACTATTATAAAAATCAGATTATGTTATCATGTTTTTAATCAATTCGCAATGACATTAGAATGATCCAATTTTCGATATTTAAGATGCATTATTTACATGAAATAATTAACTATATCTGATCTATTTGCACTGAGGCTATTAAAATCAAGATATTTCACTGGAAGATATGTAGGTAAATGTGGGGTTCAATAAAATATCTTTAGCACTCTTTCTTAAAATATCCAGAGATCTTGAACGCTGGGAACCCACGACGCATAACTACTACTACTGGTGTATATATATATATATATATGTAATCGAAGGTTTTCGGGTGTTCTTTATGTAAGAGGCACCACAGACAAGATTGCACAAATTCTCAGGAGATACAATATTGAAACCATTTTCACCACAGACCGTAAAGTAAAAGATCTCTTGTCAGCACCTAAAGAAAGAATCCTAGGGAAACCAGGGAGTGTACGAAGTTCCATGCGGAGAATGCAGCTTATCTTACGTAGGCCAAACCAACCGTAAAATAAGCACCAGAAGAGACGAACATATAAACGCTGTCAAGCAAAAAACAACTTCTTCTGCTCTGGCCCAACACTGCTTAAACACAGGACATAAAATAAATTTCTCAGGAACAAAAATGCTATCGAGATGTGAAAACCTGTCCACAAGAGTTATAAGGGAAGTCATTGAAATTGCAAAGAGGCCCAACAACTTAAATATCAGAGATGATAACCAGCGAGCGCGTAATACTTGGAAAAATCTGCTTACAAAAGATCAACCAGTACTACTTAGTAACGAAACAGATTACAATTCGGCAACGCAACCCCTAACACTGGCAACAGGGCCGATGACGTGCAGCAAGTCTCGCAGCCTGATTGGCTTGAATCATTCGGAAAACGAACGCGTCCGACGTGCACACGGGATCGACAGCACCCGAATCGCAGGCGTCAGTTCGCTCGTAGACACCATACAGTGAGCTTTGAAAATGATGAATGAGATTTTACCGAAACGTCAGCTGCGTTACAGTCCTGAGAGGGACTGGGATGCCCGAATATCTTCGATTACACATCACACCCGTGAGAATGTCAGATATAACATATATATATATATATATATATATATATATATATATATATATATATATATATATATATATATATATATATATATATATATATATATATATGTGTGTATGTTTTCGTGCTATTTCTCTTGCTTTTTTGAAATCGTTGGTATGTCCGGTTGTTTGATGGTGTTGAAATACAGCTGATGTCTTTGTTTTTCAGACTATTTTTATGTTCCTGAATTCCTGCTGTCATGTGCCCGTTTGTTTGTCCTATGTATGTTTGATGGCAATCTACACAAGGAATATTGTAAACGTCATGACTTTCAAAGTTGGTCTTATCTTTGGGGTTTCCCAGGAAGTTCGCTATGATTTTTTGTGGTTTAAACACGGGTTGTATATTGTGTCGTCTTAAGATGCTTCCTATTTTGTCTGTGATTCCTTTTATGTATTGCGATAAACCATTCCGTTCTAGAGCTGTTGAGATATGTTTTATTTCTTCTTATTTTGTGTCCGGTCCTGTTTGGCGGGGAGATTTTGATATTAGTTTGTTGACTAGTGCCTGTCTTTATGAAGGATGGTGATGCGATTCTGCATTGATATATCGTTTAATGTGTGTGAGTTTATGATATAAGTTGAAACCCAGGGTAAAAAAAGGAAGTTTTTTTTTATCTTGTTCGATTTCTAGCTTTGGATTCTATAGTGGATGTTGTTTAGGTACAAGAGGAAATCATCTAGGTGTTCTTTTCCGTGTGGCCAATGTCGTCCATCTAGCTTTTCCTAAATTTCGGTTTCAAAGGTGCCTTTTTCAGTGCATTTTGTTCGAAATATGCCACGCAAAGGTTGGCTAGAATGAGGACCACGTAGATGTGCTATCTGTTTGTATATTTAATTATTGAATATAAAGTATGCGTTTTTTAGATAGTGATTTTGCCTAAAGTCTCATCCACCGGTATGCTTGGATCTTATAATTTTATGTCGAGCTTTGCTAAGATGTCGTTTTCTTTAAGATAAATAGTTTTGATCTTTCTGGTCAGATCGACATTGTTAATATTGCCAGAATTACTGATGTAATAATAAATTGCAACTGCATATTTTATTAACTGTGTTAAAATAAACAGAAAGCGAATTAACAGATATAGTGCTCTACGATATTCTTGACTGGTAAAAGGCAACAAAGAAAAAGAGATAATTAAGACAAATGTGTTTTATGAGAACGCTAAAGTGTGTAAAACAGAGTATAAAAACTTAATTGAGCTATAGACGATTTTAAAATTCTTCTGTACTGTAATTAAGCGATATTTTATCAAATAAATATTTCAAATAGAATTACAAGTGGGCGTCAGACTGTGAGAAAGCCTATAATACAAACGGAATCTATTTCTTCTTTATTTTGTTTTCCTCGAATTTTTCCTCTAAATCGATTGTCGAAGTGGTTTCTTTTAGCGGACTAAATAGATTAAATTTGCAATTCAAACATGACAAGTATTTACAATAAGTCACAAATTACATTTTATTGCTGACAGGAAAATATAGGAATGCAATATTTTCCGATTTTACACGATTCGGTAAATTTGAAATATATGGACATTTTTTGTTGTTGTGGCTTTCAACTGATGCTCTTATAGAATGTTAAACGACGTTATCAAATCTATACATAATTTTTGTGTGGCTATGAAGTTAAGAATAATAAAAACTGTCCACTCAACACTTATGGGGACATTAAGATTTTTTATGTCCTGATAGGCTCTTTGGGGACAAGGGGACAATACAATTAAAAACGGTACTGTCCCGTTGAAAACAGGACGTATGATTACTTTACTTTTGAAGTAAAACAGCTTTTAAACGCATTTTTGGATGAGTCGATAAACGCCATTAAGAGGGATCAACTTCTATTTTCAAAATGTCCATAAGTGAATTTACGTCATTACAATACACCAAGTCCCCATAGTGAGAAAAAAAAACTTTTAAAATCATCATGGTTTCAAAAATGGCATATTTTATTTTCACTATATAGCAAGCAGTTTTGCCTGCTTTATTTTGACAAACTCAAATCACGACCCAGGTCATTTAGTTCTCCTTGAGTTTTGAAATGTGGCTTAATTTGAATTTCTTTAAACTCAGAATCAAAATCATTATCGTCATTAACCCTAAACTGGCTTGAAGTGAAAGATGCAGTGAATCGTCAATTTGAAACGACGTAGATCGAATTGGTATAGATTAATTATCTTTATGAGGGATAGGTCTTATTGCTGAAGACAAATTAGGCATTTAAATGTGTGTTTCGTGTTTAAATTTGTGCCTATTATTGGAATGAGACAAATATAATAGTCCGAAACATGATCTCGAGGCTTAGTTTATATTTATGGGAATAACAAAGGACATCTTGGACAGTGAACTGTAATGACGACAATAAAAATATTTAAAACACCAGTCAACTTTCTAGGGGCGGCAAATTTCAGAAAAACATTTTATTTTGACTAGAAGTTCTTTTAATTTTTTCGCTGATTCAGGGAATTTCCTATTTATAGGTGTGTATGATCATCCCGTTCTTTTACATCCTTAGTATGCCTTTTTATAAAAGAACAGTATTGCCATAAATACGAATATGTTTGTATGAATTTTCAAAATCTAATGCAGATAATTAACTAATACAAATTTTGATAAACATTGCAAGATTTACATTAGATACACCAAAAAAATCAATTTTTATAAAATGAGAGGATTCCGAGATCTCTTTTCTGCAGATGGAAGGGTTGGTAAGCATGTTTTTAAATGCATAACGCAATTTTGTTTTATATTTATTCGAAATTGATAACATTTTATAATTTCAATATTTTCGATGTTTTTTAATTAACAATAATAAAAAAAAATAATAATGATTCTTTTAGAAATCTAATAATTCAAAACATGTATTTACAATTAAATTCTGTTTCCTAGTTTTAAAGAATTTTAAATACACTTCTGGACCAAATTAACGCATCAACATATTAAATCATACAAATTGCTATAATTAATTAATATTAATGATTTGTTATGGACATAGGTTTCATTAAAAGTTAGAAAAAACATTCTTAAGACCTAATAACAAAATCGTTGAAATTATGAAAGAAATAAATTAATGGTTTTACTGTGACTGTAGTAGCGTTTGTTGTCTCCTCTACTTCGGATTACAGCATTTATGCATCTAGGCATGCTTCTAATTAAATTTTAAATAAAATCTTGAGAAATTTGTTCCCATTTGGTGATAACTGCATTTTCAAGTTCCCTTAGGTTTTTAGGTGCAAGTATATGACGTTTCACATTCCTGTTGAGGTAATCCCATACATGTTCGATCGGGTTTAGATCCGGGCTTTTTGGTGGTCATTGCATAATTCGTATACGAACTTGATTAAGATAATCGACCTCCCTAGCCATGTGAGGTCAAACGTTGTCTTGCACAAACAAGAAAATGAGTCCCACAAAATGGCCGAAAGGCATCACATGTTCTACTACAATATTCTTAAGATAGTAATCAGCATTCATAGATTTCGTACGGACAAGAACTAATTCTGTGCGAGCGTCAAAGCATATACCACCCCAGGATATAACAGAGCCACGGTCAAATGGAATTCTTTCAGAAATATTGCAAGTAGCAAACCTCTTTCCTGGTCTTCGCCATACTCGCTCACGACCTTCTGGATGTTTTAGGCTAACCTTAGTTTCTTCTGTGGAGAAAACGTGTTGCCAATCATCCGCAGACCAATTTTGAAGATTTCAAGTAAAATGTAATATGGCAATTCTGTTCTCTCTCGTAAGCAAGAGCTTAGTGGCTGGTCTCTTCCTGTCTAATCCAGCTTCATTTAACCGTCCCCTAACTGTTTGTTTGAAGGTCATAGACAACAATGTTTCCTGTTGGATTTCTATTGTCTTTATTTTTGTTAGAAATCACGACGTTTCGGCTTGTAGTAATCTCTAGCGGTTTTCAAGTGAAACTAAATAAATTTCTAAGCTACAGTACTTTTTATACTAAAAGTAAATGCAGTGGAATGTGACTGAGATGAGTGCAGTAATGCGTGCTACCTATTTAGTTTTAATTTACAAATATTAAGAAGTGGTTTCCACACTTCTCTTATATCTAAAGATGGTTTACTAAAGCAACTAGGGTTCTGATGTATCACCTTTGAATTTCAGTGTTTTCCAGTGTTGTTCTCTGTGCAGAATTTTTGCATCAGACCATTTTATATGGCGTCCATGAGTCCAGGCATGATTGACTGCACCAGATTTTTTTGTTCCTCCTCTAGATGTGTATTTTTGGTGTTTTTTGATTCTTACGTCAAGGAGTTTCTTTGTTTTGCCAATGTAGAAGTTGCCACATTCACGTGATATCTGATACACATAGTTCTTTTTGTCCTTTTGAGTTGTTGATTTGACCCTAGTAAACCGACTTCTCAGAGACTTACTTGAATTGAAAACAACGTTGATTTTATATTGTTTTTCTATTCTTCTAACTTTTTCCGAAATGCCTCTAACATAAGATTTCCGTTCTCCGTTCGTTGTCGATATTATTCTATTTCTGTGTTATTCCAGAATTTTGTCCACCAGGGTATCCGTTAGTTATCAGGTCATTTTTAATGAGATTTATCTCTTCTTTTTCTCATTCTCGTTGAAGTTGCAGAAAGTTAGGGCTTTATCTACGAGATTTCTTATAATTCCTTGTGTGATGGTGTTAGAGTGATTGGAGGAGTAGTTTAAGTATTGTCCTGTGTGTGTGGCTTTTCTGTAAACTGAGGTTCGAATTTGTCTGCCATCTCTTTCAACCAAAACATCTAAGAAGGATGATTTATTTTCTACCCTTTTCTCCATGGTGAGTTTAATGGTTGGGCTGATATTGTTCAGATGAGAAAGAAAATTTTGAAGTTGTTCGTCGTTTGCATTCCAGATAATAAAGGTATCATCTACGTATCTAAGCCACAATTGGTTTCTTAATTGCGGATTCAATTGCAAAAGTCTCGAACCATTCAATGAAAATATTCGCGATCACCGGTGAGAGTGAGGATCCCATTGGCAACATAAAGTTTCATAAGAAAAAGATAAATTAATTTTTTGGTTAATTTTGTATTGTAACGTTAATTTTGTCCGGGAGTTTATTTGAAAAAAAATTATTGAAATTTTTGTTCGCTTTAGAAAATTTTGTCTTTATAGTGATCGTATTATCACTTATCGTAGCAGCGGGCGGCAGGTTTTGCATCTGCCCCAGATAGCAGAAACCTGGGCTACCCCATTGAGTGGGATGATCACAATTTTCAGAATTTTATTATACTCCACTGGCGAATTCCTACAGGTGCGTATAAATATGGCGAGCCAAGCGCGTGACGCGCCTGTGACGAGCTTGCCTCGAACTTGCAGTGAACCTCTTTGATGTTTACCGATTTCTATTGATGTTGAAGGCCTTCAGCGGCAGGTCTCAAAGGAGGTAATAAATGCATTTGGGTTACAAGAAGTCAATTTTTTTATAGTTCTATTGCTTCCGAGTAGCTCGACCGAGACTCGTAGTAATCCATTTTCTGTCGGTGTTTTGGTGCGAACTCAAAGAATTTTGTTTATCTAGTAGGACTGGGACTCTTTCGAAAAAATCTGCTTCGCAGCGACACTGACGACACGACATTTTTTTATATTTTGTTAATGAAATGAAATTTATTTAGCATTTGATATTTATTAAAAGTTGTTCATAAGTGAATATGGAGTGGTCTGAAGAAAATATGTTGAATTTAGAGGAGTTATGGACAAACATTTTTAGAAAGAAAATAAGTGGATGTGTGAAATGAAATTGAATCCAAAATTTAGCAGAGACTCCCAAAAGAAAATTGCGAGTGTCTGTCAAATGAAAATGGGCTGCCGAAAATATACCTATTTCAAATTATCAAAATTGGCAAATCCTGATAAATATTTCTGTCTAGAATATTAATATATTTTTATTTATTTTTACACTCTGTTGGTTTACATCGCTCAAACGTTTTTAATAACCTTTTTTGACATCAACCGTCGAAAGCACAAGGGTTCAATCATCAAAGAAAGTTCGCTGCAAGTTCGAGGCCAGCTCGTCACGGGCGCGTCACGCGCTCGGCTCGTTATATTTATACGTACCTTAAGGTAACTCGACATTAAATTTCACCTAATTAAAAAGTATAACTGTAGTTACATATTCCTTATTACGTAGCATATGATCGTTATTTAGGGTTTTAATTAAGTAATCTATAACCTAAATGTTTATATAATAATAAATCATTGTGTTTATTGGAGATATTATTGCCTCTTTTATCCAGCACTTCCTGATTGTACTTATGGTTTTCAAATATCGTAAATCGTGAACATTATTATATAAATTAAAAATATTTTTACACCTAAAAGCTGTATTGCAGTTTTCTCAAAAATAGTATTTCCACTCCATTAGGTAATAACTTTGCTACAATCACTTTTTATTTTAATGCACTCGATGAGAGCACATTTCTTAGGTTTTGTCATTTCTTATCCTTATGTTTCGGGTCACGTTCTTTTTCAAGAATGCTCAAGGAAATCTCAGTTTTTCGTGACTATACTCCTCTCTTGAAATTTAAAACAATTCAATTTAGGGCATTTGGGTGGAATTGAGCCATATTTTTCTTTCTCCAAGTAGAATAAACGTAATAAAAATGAACTGCTAAAAAATTCAGGCGAGCATTAGAATAATAATTTATTTTTTGATGTTTTGTGCTTAAGAGTAAAAAGAAAATACCCAATTAGGAGGATGCAGATAGGATTACAAAATATACAATTATGTCAGAGTATCAACAAAGCAGGAAACTGGAAAATTTGTGTCAAGCAAGGAAGAACAAATTATTTGAATAAAAACTTTGTAAATATTTTATAAGTTCTTATTTCACATTAAGCCTAATGGTTTATTAGCAAGCCTCGATATAAAATCGTTATATCTAAGTATACCATTGGATGAGACTTTGGACAAAATCGCCATGAACGAAGAATTTCCAGCCTACACAATTAAACTTGCAGAACACTGCCTAAAAAACACATATTTCATGTTCAATAATTAAATATACCAACAAACAGATGGCGCACCTATGGGGTCCTCACTTTCACCAGTTATAACCAACCTTTTTATGATATATTTTGAACAAGAGGCACTGCAAAAAGCATTGTTAAAACCGAAATTTTGGAAACTCAATGTGGATGATATTTTTATAATATGGCCACATGGAAAAGAACACCTGGACGATTTCCTCATATACCTGAACAATATCCACCATAGAATCCAATTCACGCAAGATATCGAGCAAGAAAAGAAACTTCCTTTTTTGGACCTGTTATTATCCAGAAAACCCAACAACACCTTAGGTTTTAGCGTATATCGGAAACCCGCACATACTGACCGATACCTTAACGCAGAGGCCCTCTCAAAAACAGGCAGTAGTCAACACACTAATATCAAGATCTCTTCGACTAACAGAACTCGACACAAAATAAGACGAAATAAGACACATTTCAACAGCTCTAGAACGGAATGATTTCTCACAATCAGACATAAAGAAAGCCATAAAAAGACAAGAGAAAACCACAATAAAAACCAAAGACCAAGATCAATCAAGGAACAAAGCCCCATACATAAAAGGAATAACGGACATAATCGGAAGAATCTTAAGAAAACACGACATACAACCCATATTTAAACCACAAAAAAACAATAGCCAACATCCTGGGAAATCCCAAAGATAAGACCAACCTTGAAAATCATGGCGTTTACAGCATTCTATGTGCAGATTGTCAGCAAACATATATAGAACAAACAAACAGGCGCATAACAGCAAGAATTTAAGAACACAAAACCTACGATATATATATATATATATATATATATATATATATATATATATATATATATATATATATATATATATATATATATATATATATATGTATGTATCAAAAATAAACCATTTCACGGTCTATGTATTTGGAAAAGATATTTTATTCTCCTACAACCGTTAAGAAAGGGGGGCAGACAGTGTATTCTCTGCGAACTTCACTCTGGTTGTCTCTCCATACTAGTTTCGACCACCTAATGGTCTCATCAGCGGAGCTGTAGCGAACCAAGAGCAAAATGCACAGAAAACAACTGCCTACTTAAAATTCCCATAACGTAAAATATCGGTAGGATATTACTCGCAGAACTTGATGTCGGGCTGTTAACTTAAACAATAGAAATGAACATCTGAATATACCCCGGAGCGGTACGAAATTATTAAAAATAAACAATTTCACGGTCTATGTCTTTGGACAAGATATTTATTCTCCTTGCGACCGTTAAGTTTTATGTGCATTTTGCTCCTGGTTCGTTACGGCTCCACTGATGAGAACATTAGGTGGTCGAAACTAGTATGGAGAGAGAACCAGAGTGAAGTTCGCAGAGAATATATATATATATATATATATATATATATATATATATATATATATATATATATATATATATAAAGAGTTGTTAAATTATTTACTATTGGCACGCGTGGTCGGGTGGCGTGATTTTCTGGATCACTTGCACGTAAAAGCCCAAAAGTGTGAACATGAATGTTTTAGAATTTACATTTTTATTTTTTCTCAAATAATTTTATATTTTAGATTATATTTACCTTTAGTTTTTCTTAGATTTAATTTAAGAAAACAGACGGTTAGATGAGTAGCTATGCTAGATCTCGTCGTCCATTATTGTATTTGTTCAGTTTATATTTTTGATGCTAATAAAAAGACATTTATTACGATTTACAAGTTAAACGGCTTCGCACTCCCTCCAGGGATTATTCACTCATATCAGGCATACAAAGACACCAAAAGTATGAAGCTCTGTGGGAACCCTTTCTATTTTATCGGGTCCTAGGTGACGTTGTCTGCTGTATTTCCTACGAATTTTCGGACGGTTCGCGCGGTTGCTAGGAGAATTGCTTTCTGCATTGGTTTATACAGATGCTCACTAAGGCCCAGTCCCTTGATGTTCTGCAGGAGGTTCTTCGGTATCACTCCAGTTGTTGCAAGTATTATGGGAATCGTTTGGACGCTGTTCATTGACCATTGTCTTCGGATTTGGACCTCCAGATCTCTGTATTTTGCGATCTCCCCGTTTTTTTTTTGGCCTTAGGTTGTTGTTGTTAGGTACAGTAATGTCGATTAGTGTAGTCCGCCTAGAAATTTTATCTATTAGTATAATATCTGGTCTATTATGAGCAACTGTATGATCCGTCAGAACCGTTCGGTCCCAATATAACTTGAACTGGTTGTTTTCAAGAATAGGCTCTGGATTGTATTTGTAATAAGGCACTTTTCCTACCTGTAATAGGTTTAACTTTTCTGCTAACTCTTGGTGGAGTATCTTAGCGGCTGAGTCGTGTCTTTCCTTATACTCGGTTGCGGCAAACCCTTGGCATCCTTCAGTTATGTGCTGGATTGTCTCTGATGTTCGACAGCCATATCTACATTGGTCATTTTCTATTGAGGGATCTCTAATGATGAACTTCCGATAGTTCTTCGTCGCAATAACCTGGTCTTGGATAGCTAACAAGAAGCCCTCCCCAGGAAAAATCTGTCCTGAAATCAACCAGTAGTTCGACGCTGAGTTGTCGACATTGGCCAGATTGACCTCATTTGGATGCCGTCCATGAAGTGGCTTCTGTAGCCAGGTTTGTAACTTCTCTTGGTCTGTTTGGTGGTGAGAAGTAATATCTTGTTCCCTCAACTGTAGCGACGTTGAATCGTCTGCCTCGCATATTGCTCAATATAATGTGGAAGAGTCCGCTAACCTGTGGAAATATGAACGTATTATTATTATTATTATTTTTATTATATTATATGAACATTTATGCTTAAAATTAGCTTAAGAAAAATTCCTTTAAAGTTTTCGCTCTTATTTGGAAATACCCTGTTTAGAAAGTTTTTGCTACTTAGTTCTCATTTAGAACCCTTATCATACCCTAGCGAAGCGGGAGCTATTTGCCACTAGCAAAATAATTGTAATCTCTTATACATACCTATAAAGTCATAGTCTAAATGTTACACAAAACTCATTAATTTCCAAAGAACTATTTTACAGTACCTCTTACGACGTATGAATAGATACAATATACATTTTCCCAATTCCTTTATGGAAACAAGGCTTTACCTAGCATTTACAGCGATTTGCCTAAAAGGTGTAATTGTAACCCGGCAAAAGTAGTTCTAATTTGCCAGCTGTTACAATTCAAAACCGAATAATTAGTAGTAAAGCATTAAGTTTAAAGTTTCATTAGTTCTTGCTTTGTAAGGGTGAAAATATTAAAGTAAAAATTAAATTAATCTATTGTATTTTTGCTGGAATGGAGAAGTAAAATATCTGAATCAAGTTAAAATTATTTTCTGTAAAAATACTTACAAGGAAATATGTGTGGAAACACCTAAAAATCTCGGAAACTAAGTATTGTAATGGAACAAATATTAATTATTTTACACTGTTCAATGTGAACTATATTCCGTTAAAATGAATAATTAAATAATCACTCTGTGAATAGATTTCTGGTGGGAATAGGGTAGTTATATTTTTTATCACTATCCAAGAAAGTGTAAAGGAAAAATAAATCAGTTATCGAGCTTAACTTTTATGATCCTTGTCGTTTAAATGTTTTCTTAAAAAATAAATAAAGTCAGTTAATTTAGGAAGACGTAATAAGACCCTCTCTTAGAATTGCCCATAAATCTGTCTTAAGTAATCCTGCCCTGGTTATGTAAATAAAACCGAAAGATAAGGGAGGTATATGCACAAACCGTTAGAATGTCTTAGAATATTGAACGATTTTCCCATTATTAGGAAACAAAAGAATGGTCAAATGAACTCACTATAATAGAAATATATCGTTTGGCCATTTGTAAAAAGAATTTTGATTAATCTCTGTTTTTTCTATTCACAAGAAATAACGAGTTAAGATGTTTATTGTCAAAACAGCCAAGAAAAGTGAATATTTTTTTTATAGTCTTTAACATATATTCTTTTCGTTATAGGAAGACGTAGGTTAGTTTGTTTTACTACTCTGTTATATTAAAATTAGGATTTAGACGCTCAGAGGCCAATTCGGGAATCAAACATTCGGTATAGAATAGCTAACGCCCTCAGCACGTAACGATCGAAACCTTCGAACTTTAAGGGAAAGAAATTGACGTTTACAAGGTTCCATCGGCTGATATGGGTACAAACGGGAATCAGAGGGGTGTCGAGGGGGTGTAAGATTCGAAGACATTCTTTTAAGGAATAGTAAATGGTAGTCATATTTTGAATGTCGTTAGAACGGTACTGTGAGTACCAGTGCCGTAGAATAATTACGTTACGGGTATAATCGTCGGGAAAGAAGGTTATCTTTGTTTAATTTGGGAAATTAAGGGGTTATCGTGTGTTATTTTAGTGGGGCATTTCGCGATTTTCATACGGTTTCAATTAAGTAATATAAATAGCTGTTTTTTCGCGATTTATTTCTTTTTTTGTTTAATATTTTATTAAGCTATTTATACGGTTTTTTTTTTCAAAATTGGATTTTACGTTTTTGGTTAAAATAACGGCCGAGAAGAGCAATTATGTTAGCTTTTTCATAATTGTTATTAGTTTTAAGTTTCTCACTGTAAATAGTTCGTTTTTCTCTTTATTTTTGTTAAATAGATTTAAGTGTTTTGAGAAACTTGTTTTATTCAATTTAATTAAAACCTTCACGCGAATTAACTTGCGAGCGCGCTGTTGCGAGACCTACAAAACAAGAGATGTCTTCTGACCAACTAATTAGCAGCCTTTTTTGAGTCCTAAAGTTCTGAGTCATGGTTTTGGTAAGCTTAAATAACCGCAGTTGTTTGGTACTAAAACTGCAAGAGAGAAGTTAAACGACCAGACTTCCAGAGTGTCTTTATTACTGTGAAATTTAATTATAGGTTATTAAAATAGTTACAAATTAATGTGTGGCAACAATTTGGTTATAGATAGACTGGCTAACGCTACCTCAATATGTCACTGGCAGGATTCTATGATCAGATTCTGTCACAGTATTATGGAGAGAAGTTTTAAGTAAAAAAGTTGTAGGAAATCAAACGGCACATTTTATGAGCTGGAAACTAATCTTCAAAGTCATTGAAGGTCAAGTTGATTTTTTTCGGTGGGAAATCTTTTTTTTATTGCAGGAACGGAGAATATTTTCTATACAACTGTATCAGTAATCGGCAAAAAAAATTATAATTAACATCAAACAATTACTGGAAAATTTATAATCAGCACATCGAAATTATCAATTAGTCTATCAATAATTTCGAAACTAAAATTACATAGCACTACGTGAAATTCGTACATTATATAAGAATAGTTATTTCTTGTAAATTTTGGGGCGCTGAATTTTAATCCGGCCTCAGAATTGCTCCATCATATTAGGTTTTTTAAAATGCAAAAAAGTGCAAAAAATGTGGTTTTGGTTTATATTTGAGGTTATGTATCATCGAGACATTTTTTTTCTCAAAAAACTATACGTAGCATCTTAAAGTATAAGTTTTACTAGAAATTATGGTTTTTGGGTTTAGGCCTTGTCAAAATGGAATTATTATCTGACGTTTCACCTACGATTGCACGAGACATTTTAAGGGATCTTTACTTCACGAAATTCGAATACTGAATGATCATCGAGGAGCAACAGTCCGGTATTTATACACGATTGACCCACCGCAAGCTGTGATCCAGCGTTATAATCGATATCCACGTGTGGATATTTACAAATTTCGATTGATTTTCTAATTTTACGTTTAAAGAAACCAGACACCGATGCTAGCACCTCAGTTTCTTTTACATTAAAGGTGTGACTTGTACAACGCTGGTGTTGAGCTACTGCAGATTTTACAATTTGTTTCTTTTTAATACATTACATGTGTTGAAAATTGTTCGAATGTTTGATTTTCAAAGCAATTTGGCAGTAAAGATTCCTGAAGATACCTCGTGCAAACGTAGGCGAAACGTCGGATAATAATTCCAATTTGACATGGTCTAAACTCAAGAACCATGATTTTCAACTTGACCAAGGCCGTAAAAGCTTTCGTTCTTTATAAGTTTTTCTCTTTCAAATGCCGTTGAGTTTGTACAAATATCTTTCTTTTTCTTTGAGATATTCAATTTTCAAAACTTCAAATTGCATGAATTTTTCAAGTTTTGGAAACCTCCACCTTCCTTGATTGATCAGCTTTTAAGCAACAATTCTAATATACCATGGAGTTTCTAGGCTATCAAAGCATCGCTCAATACAAATTTGTTAATAGTTTTGCAAAATAAATTTGTTTAAACAAATTATTGCAAAATTAAATTTGTTTTAAATAAATTCTTCCATTGCATTTTACAAAAATAAAAACGTTTAAAGGAGTCGTAATCAGACATTACATCAGGAAAATGTATAACAGATCTTATACGTCGAAGTGCTGTATGTTTTAGATACCTCCACCTTCCTTGACTGATCAGCTATTAAGCGACAATTCTAATATACCATGGAGTTTCTAGGCTATCAACGCATCGCTCAATACAAATTTGTCATTAGTTTTGCAAAATAAATTTGTTTAAACAAATTATTGCAAATTTTTTTTTTAAATAAATGCCTCCATTGCATTTTACAAAAATAAAAACGTTTAAAGGATTCGTTATCAGACATAACATCAGGGAAATGTACAACAGATCTTATATGTCGAGGTGCTGTTTGAATGTGTGTGAAATTGGGGATCAGTAGGCTGCGACCTAATAGATCTATTCTGTTTTCCTTCTGCTGACAAGTCGTTACGGATACTTTACTGACTAGAGCATGTCCTTCAGTCCTATTTCCCTTAGGAACCTTAAAACGTTGGAAAGCTTTAAAGTGTGTACTTCCTCTTCTTTTATTTGGTGTGCTCCCAAGAACTTCATTCTAGAGTTTTCTAAAGCGCTGCACTCTGAAAGAATGTGAAGAGAGGTTTCGTCCTCTTTCTCGGAGAATCTACACTCTACTCTTTCTGCCAATCCTAGTTTCTTGAGGTGTCCCTTCAGGTGGCAATGCCCCGTCAGAATACCAGTCAGAATGTTTGTTTTTGTTTAGGCTTATGCATTCCTTGAAGCCCTTCTGGTCGTAGTTCCCTAAAAATATCTTCGCTTGTCTCATTCCTTGCAGATCCATCCAGTAATTGGACCTCCTGCTCTCTTTCTCTCTTCTTAATTTTTCCAACATTACACTGCTAATGATTCCATAGAATCGTTCGGGCCCCAGAAATGGTGTTTCAGCCCCCTTTCTCGCGAGCTTGTCTACCCCAGTGTGTCTCAGTATTCACAGGAGGGTGAAAGTGCTGTTGAGAGGTAAAGAAAGCTTTAACGATCCACTCGCCATCTACAATGTACCATCTACAGTTTTGCAAATATTAATTGGAAGTTAAATGTTAAGACGCAGCGTCTCTGGAATATTATCTCGTCGTTACTGGAGCATCTGTACAAAATTTAAATTCTTACAACGAGGTTAACATAATCATTATTCAGAATTACTGAAGTACTCGCTCGTCTAAACACAACATTTCAATTTGAGTACAAATTAAATGTCTTAACAAAACCGTACCTGCCAGAGAGAGCTTTCCCTAAAAACTTTAATGGAAACTCGACAACGGAATAAGATTTAATTGTGTTTTGCTACAACACAAAACTGTATGTAATTGAAGCAGCAAGCGTTGTATTTAAGGTTAAATTATGTTTTAATGTTTGAAGTTACTGCAACAAGAATTACAAAACAAATCAGTAGTTTGCCTGACAACTGCTTGTTGTTTGACGGGTTACCTAATTTCAGACAGCGAAAAACGAATGCATAAACTTTTTTTTGGCGAAAATGTTATATATGAATAAAAATTATATTCTAACGTTTTTGTGTTAAAAATATTTCAAAGTGACGAAAGGCCTCCTTCATGCCACGTGCAGCTAGTGAAATAAATTGTCATGATAGGGGTTGTCTTAAAAAAAGTAAAGTTTTATCAAGAACATGTCAGATATTTGCTGATATATATATATATATATATATATATATATATATATATATATATATATATATATATATTATATCCAGATAAACAGAATAGAGTAAAACGAATATTGAAAAATTTCAAACATTTTGGCATCGTTAAGGCAAAAACACATAAAAAGAAACCTATTCTCAATGATGAAAATGCCGAAATTTTAATTCTAGGATATTTTCCGGCATCCTATAACATCGTGAAGACAAATGGCTCTATAATCAAGAATCTAGAAGAGCTCGCTACATATAATTCTGTTGAAACACAACTTCAACCCTTATTTAATATCTTTGGTTCAACACATGATTTGCCGAAAAGAATGTAATTTTCCGAATTTATATTCACGATGATAGAAGACGACATAATTTGGACTGATGAAGCAAAATTTACGAAAAATGTCCTTTTTAACAGACACATTTCCCATTTTTGAAGTAAGTCAAATCCTTATTCAATAAGATCGCGGAATTTTTAAGAAACCTGGCAATTTAAGGTAGTTCACTCGTGAAACGGCTTTTCTTAGGAATATGATCGAATTTGATTATATAGTTCACAAAAGTGTCTTTTATTTAATTTAAAAAAAAAACAAAATCTTTTAATCGTCCGAGAGACGAAATATATAACAAAATGCCAATACATTTTGGAATATTTCAAAAACGGTTTTTACCATATTTTTTAAAAACTAATGCAACCTAAATCCATAAATTATGAATTTTTTAGAAAAAATCCGGAATTTATTGACCGTTTTGTTTAGAAAATATAAATTTTTTAAATAAAAGTAATTTGAAAACATCTGACGAGTAATGGGGTACAATGATCACAACTTGGCAACGAGCGATAATTCAAACCTAAGTTAGGTTAGGTTAGTTAGTTCTTCAGAATGTGACATTTTTTAAAATATATTTCTCGATATTTTTATTTATTTTCTCAATGTGTTGGGATGTCAACATAACAAACTGTATAGGTATGAGACTTACACTATATAAACGTTACTATACTCACGTTTACTCTATAGACCATTCAATATAGACATTTGCGGCGCTGCCAGATTTATTATATTTAAAGTTATTACTGTATAAGAATGTATCTGTATATTCAAAGTTAACGCGTGTTATATAATATATATATATATATATATATATATATATATATATATATATATATATATATATATATATATATATATATATATGTAATCGAAGGTTTTCGGGCATTCCGTGTATGTGCTGAGTCCCTCTTAGGACTGTAAGGCAGCTGACGTTTTAGTGAAATCTCATTTACCATTTTCAAAGCTCACTGTATGGCGTCCACGAGCGAACTGACGCCTGCGACTCCGGTGCTGTCGGTACCGTGTGCGCGTCGGACGCTTTCGTTTTCCGAATGGTTCCGGCCCATCAGGTTGCGAGACCTGCTGCGCGTCATTGGCCCTGTTGCCAGTGTTTGGGGTTGCGTTGTCGAGTTATAATCTGTTTCGTTACTAAGTGGTGCTGGTTGATGTTTTGTGAGCAGATTTTTCCAAGTATTAGGCACACGTTGGCTATCATCTCTGCTATTTAAGTTGTTGGGCCTCTTTGCAATTTCAATGACTTCCCTTATAACTCTTGTGGACAGGTTTTCACATCTCGATAGTATTTTTGTTCCCGAGAAATTTATCTTATGTCCTGTGTTTAAGCAGTGTTGGGCCAGAGCAGAAGAAGTTGTTTTTTGCTTGACAGAATTCATATGTTCGTCTCTTCTGGCGCTTATTTTACGGTTGGTTTGGCCTACTTAAGATGGGCTGCATTCTTCGCATGGAATTTCGTACACTCCCTGGTTTCCTAGAGGGATTCTTTCTTTAGGTGTTGGCAAGAGATCTTTTACTTTACGGTCTGTGGTGAAAATGGTTTCAATGTTGTGTCTCCTGAGAATTCTTGCGATCTTGTCTGTGGTGCCTTTTACATAAGGAACGTCAGCTGCCTTACAGTCCTGAGAGGGACTCAGCACATACACAAGATGCCCGAAAACCTTCGATTACATATCACACCCGTGAGAATATCCGACATATATATATATATATATATATATATATATATATATATATATATATATATATTGACATTTTCCAGTGATATTTCCTCGATGGCTTAGCTTGGAATGAGCGTGCGTCCTGTTTCTCTGATATGTTGTTTTTAAACTCGATTTTAATTACAGTTTCCAAGTATTTGCGATGTTTTGTGCATCATCTCTTTTGTTAAGATTTTCAGTTTTTTTTTATTTCGAGAGCTTCTCTGATGATGCGCGTTCTATAGTTCTTTATGGGTGCGATCTGTTTGGTTTCCGGGAAATTTACAGTAGGCCCTGTCGCCTGATGATGTTGGACGTCAATAATTTACGAATTTATGCATTTCTTGATCCGACAAATAGCGTAGAATGGCCAATATTCCCTATCTAATACTTACTTTGGTAGCTGTTTGTTTACATGTTTTTCGACCCTTGTTAAGGGCTGTAATGGAATCAAACCTTAAGGGCACGGCCTTGAATAATAGAGGTATACAACACAGGAACCCCACAGCATGAACACATTACTCTGGTACCCAGGAAAAAGTGCAATGCTAAAACTTTTTTAAAATATCATCTGTAACTGGTAGCTGAATGATATGACACTGCGTTCCAAGTAAAAATACATGTAATTGACACCTGTCTTCAAGAAAATCTGACAAAAGGTACGGGAGCAATACCATTCTCATCTTCTCAGACAGCCAACAAAATTACCCTTGCATGGATACCAGGATACAGGGGTATCCAAGATAATAACCAGGCAAGCAATTTTGCAAGACGATAATCTGTTACCACATTAATTCCACAGGAACCAGACCCTAAGACTGCTATTCGTAAGTAGATATCCTAGATTTGTAGGCAAATAGATAAATAAACCATCAATAACAAACCCGCTGGAGCCACATTGCACACAAACTATTGCTATGCAAACAATCCGGCAAATTAAGCCGCGAAATCCTGCATTTTAGCTGACAATAGTTTAGGCTATTGATAAAACTAATAACAGGTGACTGCAGCTTAAGGGAGCAGCTACACACAATGGGTATCTATAATGACGAACCAACATATAAATTAAGTGACGAAAAGGATCAAACAGCCCCACACATCATCTCCAAATGCGAAGCGTTAATCTACTGAACACACTTTCAAGGGTCGATCAATCCTGAAGGCTTATACCCAAAGGACAGGCTGCTAAAGTTTGTTAAGGCGACCAACCTGTTCATATAGAACAAATAAAACAGTTCACACAACAGGTCACTATGCTACAAGTACTTATCTACTTTGGCCTGCTATATTATTCAATTAATGAATAATTCAAATGACATGGCACCTTTTTGATTTTTGACGGTTACTTTGACGTATATCAGTATTATCCACAAAACAAATAATTAAAATTTCATTGTTGTCAAAACTAGTCGCACAGAATATGGTGATAAGCACACTTCAGTCATTTTGTATTTGACAGCTCAATTTTAACTAGTAATCTATATTTTTTTAAGAAATGAGTGATCACCTGTATCCCTGGGTCACCTTAACACATATTTCTACTTTAAATAAAATAATAATGAAACAAAGCAAAAGCTGTTAAATTAAAAATATTACACGGTGTTTACCTAATTTTAGGGACAAGTTTTTTTTATAATTATTGCCTCAAAATGTGTTCCTTACAAAACACTTTTGTTTACTTTAATTTCAATTTTGGTAATGCCAGTTTAATTAGAAAATATATAGAGAGTAATAAAAACAAGAAAACTTTACTCTTAAATTTTCAAAACTTTTTAAAATTAGATCTTCCAAAACCTACGTACCAAGTAAAACTTTTTATATAAAAAGGGGAGCACATATTTAAAATATATCATTATAAGTCAGAAATCCTTCTTTTCTTTCCATTTTCTTCAAACTACTTTTTTCATACTGATGCAACATATATCTGGAAAACAATATGGGATTTAGTTGAGATTTTGTATATATCCTGGTAATGATTTTTTTAAATATGGAAATTTAATGAGCCACTGATTTTCTATAATTTTTTGACTAAAACTTTTATTGCTCCTTTGTATTATATACAGTTGTAATGGATGCTAATCAACGTAAAGTATGTTCTACTAAAATGAGTAACTTATTTTACTAGTCTAAAAGAAAAATAAATCAATTATCATGCTTAAGCCCAAAATCAATTTTATTTCTTTGAATCGTTGAAATGTTTTCTTAAAAATATTTAAACTCAGACAATTTACGACGATATAAACTAAAAAGATTGTACCCTCCTTTAATATTTGTAATTAATTAAAACCGAAGACATAAGTGCCGAGGGTGATCTTAACATATGGATACGACAAATACAATGTATTAAAATATTGAATGATTTTCTCATTATTAAGAAACAAAAGGATAATCAAATAAACTCATTATAATATAATATATTGTTTGTCAACATGTACAAAGAATTAATATAGCGACTGTTTTTCCTGATTGCAAGAATTATCGCATCCATAAAGCACTATAGAACGCGCATCATCTGCCGCTTGCTGAATGTGATTTCAGCATTACAACGGCATAATGTGGGTGTACCCACTGCTATTGCAACTCACACGGAGGAATCCGTGAAAGCCGCATAAACATATATACGCCCTCCGGCGGGAGGTCGGCGAAATCGCGTTCAGTGTTTGCATGCTTCTTTCCGATCTGTCCTTTGCACTGCCAAGTGCATGTCGGTACCCTGATGAGTCTAGTAGAGACGAAATATGTGCCTCTGCCGTATCACTGTAGCGGGGAGGGTAAGTTTTGACTTTTGCATTTACTGTGCGTATTTTACTTCATATATATATATATATATATATATATATATATATATATATATATATATATATATATATATACATGGCATCCATTTTTAGGCGCTCATCTAGTTCTCATAATCCATTACAACTTTCGCTGATCGTATATATATTTGTATTTTTGCATTGAGATTAATCCTAACTTGTAATTCTTGACTGGAACTATAAATTGTTGGGGGCAGAATTTGAAAATATTTAATCAAATTCATATTGAAAAGTGACAAAAAATTCCATTTTCTATCTTTTCGACGATTTTTAATTCAAAAATTATCTGAGACAGAAAAATCACTAGAGGCTTTTTGCTTAGAGTCGACTGAGAAACACAAAAATATTTTTTATTCTTTTACCAAAGGGCAATTTTTTGAATTATTAAGAATTATTTTATTTCTAACATATTAACATTTTTCGGAGATCTATCTATACCATGTCTCGTCATCGGCTACAACAATCCACTAGGCTCCCCGACTATATAGTATACAAAAACTTTAATTTGACCATAATTTTTCTCAATAATATATAATGCTTACAATACAGATTTTTCTTTTAATAAACTACTCCGAAAAGAAATGTGTATCGTACCTTATAGCAACACTCTAAATGCTTTTAATAATAAAAGTTCACCGTGCCTAGCCACTTTCGTAACCAATGTGATTTTAGTTTTGGAATAAATAGAAGAGTAATAGTTTACCATGAATAACTAATACTAATCTGTCTCGAATACATACTAACCACATTACGAATAAGAAGTGTAAGTCATACCACACATAGTTTCAGTACATCTCGAACACTAATCAATTAACGTTAGCTTTGTAATAATTTGGCTTGTAATTTAAGCCACAAATGGTTAATGAAGTAAAACATAATGCCAAATCGAGATAAATATGTATTATTTCCTCCTTCTGATGGATGATGTGATGCATTCCATGCACATAAGTGTACACATACTTGTACGTGAAATGTATTAGATTCGCACCAAGGGCTTTAATACCAAATATCAGTTTACCAGTTGCATTTTAGCTTTGAAACAGTTTAATGTGTTTGTTTAACAAAACTGAGTATTTGTCGGTGTCAATTTTTAAACACAAAGTATACAGTTCCATTTAGTATTATATGAAACCTCCTGCAAAGAGTGCAAGTAACAGTTTCACACAACAGGAGTCACTGCACAAGTTTCGATAGATCTAATAAGCCAGTGCAGGGGCCAGAAGGATCTCAATTCTCTCTTTAATTTAGATCCACCAAAATTTTTTAAAGTATTTTGAGCCGCTGAACGTGATTTTTGGGTGAAAGTTCTTCCAAATGGGAATACATTACAAACAAATAATTGTTTAAACATTTAAAAACTAGATTTTTGTTAATACAATTGTATCGTATTTTTTAAGTCATTTTAAACCAAAAGGTGTCTTATTAATTTGTTGGTACAACGGTTTGTTTTCCATATAAACAAAACATTTTAAAATTGTGATGTTTGAACGTTAATTACTTTTTACTGAAAAAACGTTTTTCAATTTTTCTTGCAGTGAAAATTTAGAATTAAGATCAACAAGGAGCAATAAAACGTTAGACGGAAAAGTTATATTTTAAATGCTTTTTATTGTTACAAATAAATAGTCTTTGGGCGCTTACGTATTCGTGCCTTGAAAAATAAAAAGCATTCTGAAATTTTTGAAGAGAAAAAGAAGAAACTTATTCAAAAAGAGAGCAAAATAAAAGTGATTCAGAAAAATAAAGGAAACTGTAATAACGAAAATTGCGCGAAAGGAAAATGTATCAAAGGGAAATGTACCAAAGATAAAGGTGTTAAATGAAGACAGATATCAACCAAAAAATAAAGACTTAAAAGAGCAAAAAAAATGTACTATTTAAAAGTGACCATGACGAACCGTCTACTGAAGAACTAAATGAAAATTTAATTTGCAATGATGGGGCAGAGTACTCAGAAGAGGAAACTCTATGTGCAACTTGTTTGGACATGGTCAAAAGTGGAGAGATGTGAGACTTTGGCAGAAATTGAGGAAATTGGGCGCATAAATAATGTTCTGCCAGTGACTCTTATATTGCTTGTCTATTTCTTTGTTTTTTTAATAGTTTAATGGTTATTTCTTTGTTGTGTTTCATAATTAGATTTCTTTATTTACTTTACAAAGAGTTTTCTATATTTACAATTAAGATTTTCTTGATTTTATGATGTTAAGCTTCATATCTGAGAGGATTTAAAACTATGGCTCTTATTTCACATATAAGTTTTAAATGAGCTCCCATTTCTCGAAGTATGGGGTAATGAGAGCGAATGTCTTTCTTTGGAAAATCTCTTATGTTATCGAAATGTACAACTATAGTTGACTTAAACTGTGATTATCTGATACTCAAATAAACAAGGTTGATGTTCCTATTAAAAGTTATAATAATTGAAACAAATGTGACTTTTATTAACAATTTTCCCTAGCAAGTTCCAATTCCCCCGTGTTCCCATTCGCTAGTATTACTAGTGCTCATCATTAGCATCGAGAACATTTTCACATCGTAATTTAACACTAACTGTATCTGGTGTTAAAACCACTACAACTTCAAGTCAAGAAATTTTTTGTTTATATTTCCAAATGCGCTGGTTCAACTGCTTTTAACTGGGAACAAATAAAAGTCACTGGTTTAACTTTAACCCATTCACCATTTTCAAAGCTGACTGTACGGCGTCCTCGAGCGAACTGACGCCTGCGACTCGGGTGCTGTCGGTCTCGTGTGTACGTCGGGCATGTTCGTTTTCCCAATGGTTCTGGCCAATCAGGTTGCGAGACTTGCTGCGCGTCACCGGTTCTGTTGCCAGCGTTTGGGGTTGTTTCGTTGTTTCGTGCTACTGGTTGATGTTTTGTAAGCAGATTTTTCCAAGTATTAGTCCCTCGCTGGCTATCATCTCTGCTATTTAAGTTGTTGGGCCTCTTTGCCATTTCGATAGCTTCCCTTATAACTCTTGTGGACAGGTTTTCACATCTTGACAGCATTTTTGTTCCTGAGAAATTTTTCTTATGTCCTGTGAGTAACTAGTGTAGGACTAGTGCAGAAGAAGTTGTTTTTTGCTTGACAGCGTTTATATGTTCGTCTCTTCTGGCGCATGGAATTTCGTACACTTCCTAGTTTTCTAGAGGGATTCTTTCTTTAGGTGTTGGCAAGAGATCTTTTACTTTACGGTCTGTGGTGAAAATGATTCCAATATTGTGTCTCCTGAGAATTTTAGCGATATTGTCTCTGGTGCCTCTGACATAAGGAATAAAAACTTTGGAGCTATTCTCTTGGTTTTCGCGATTTTTCGGGGATAAGCGTTTGTTTTTTAGAAACTTGTCTATATGTTCTTTTTTATAACCGTTTATTGTTAGAGCATCTTGCAGTATGTTCATCTCTTTGTGGCAATTTTCTTGATCTGTAAGGGACTGCGATCGAAACGCAAGTGATTTCACTACTGCAAAAAAATTGGGCGGGGTGGTGATGTGAATTGGCGCTGAGGTGTGAGTGGGCTTTCTGTAGACAGTGTGCGAAAGCAAGCCATCCTCTTTTATTTTCAGAAGGATATCTAGCAACGGAAGTTTTCTTTTCTGTTCTGTTTCCATGATGAATTTGATTTTTGAGTGTATACTCTACTTTATAACTAGAAATTCTTTTTCTTGTAAACTCATGTTTTTGATTATTTCGCAAAAATGTTGCAAGTTTTTAACGTAGGAGGCCGTTTTTTCGACGAAGGGTTGGAGAATTGTGACTAGATATTTTGCTAGGGCCTGCGTTGGAAAGCCAACAAAGCTTATTATTGGTCTCAAGGGGGCTCCGGGTTTGTGTATTTTGGGTAAGCCATAAAGTTTAGGACATATGAATGATTTTTCCCTTGGTGTGATCTTCTTCTTTATGTCTTCGTTAAGTGGAGATGCTCTGATCAATGTTTTGATGGTCTTTTCTAGATAAATGGAATGGTCTCTGTTTATGGGCTTATAGGCAGGATCGTTTAGCAGGGCGATCATCTTTTCAGGATAGTCTGTTTTGTTGAGGACCACTGTCGAATTTCCTTTGTCAGGTGGAAGTATTACGATCGAGGTATCTCTGCGCAGATCTTGTAGGGCTCGATGTGCTTCTGTAGATAGATTACTTTTTGGAGGTTTTATTTTGCGCAAAACAGCTGAAATTTTTTGGCGAATAGTTTCTGCTGTGTCGTTGTTTAAGTTGGTTAGAGGTGTTTCAACTCCACATATTATATTATCGGTTGGGATCGAAAACCTTCGATTATGTATATATATATATATATATATATATATATATATATGTATAATCGAAGGTTTTCGGGTATCCTGTGTGTGTGCTGAGTCCTTCTTAGGACTGTAAGGCAGCTGACGTTTCGACAAAATCTCATTCAACGGCGTTTGTGGGCGACTTGATGCTTGCGATTCGGATGCTGTCGGTTCCGTGTGTACGTGGGGCACGTTCGTTGGCTGGATAATTCGGACCAATCAGGTTGCAAGCTCTACTGTGTGTCATCTGCCCTGTCGCCAGTGTTTGGGGTCGTGTTGCCGAGTTATGATCCATTTTTTTCCCACCTACTACTAGTTGATGATTCGTAAGCAGGTTTTTCCAAGTATTAGGCAATCGCAGGCTATTATCTGTGCTATTTAAGTTGTTGGGTCTCTTTGCCATTTCGATGGCTTCCCTTAAAACTTTTGTGGACAGGGTTTCACTTCTCAATAGCATTTTTGTTCATGAGAAGTTTATCTTATGTCCTGTGTATAAGAAGTGTTGGGCCAGTGCGAACAAAATTGTTCGATACAGGTACACGAGACCATAAGGTGGTCGAAACGCGTATGGAGAGAGGCCCAGTGTTATATTTGTTGGAAACAGACTGTTTGTATATATTCTTTCCTTTCCTCTTCTTGAAAGGATAATACATATAAACAACTATTTAAATACGGTATATAAATTTTTTTATTTCCTGCTGAAATTTTGATTTTTAAAAATTTCGTGTTACTCCGACGATTGTGTAGATGTCGTTTGACTGGCGGTATTTTTCAATCCGGCATCGAAGTCGGCAGGTTTTTAATATTCCATTGACATACTTAGGAATTAAAATTTTATATAGCAGTTGTTTCCTGCGAATGTTGCTCCCGGTTCGATACAGCTCCACTGACGAGACCATAACGTGGTCGAAACGCGTTTGAAGAGAGGACCAGAATTATGTTTGCAGGAAACAAACTGTTTGTTGTCTCCAATACGTCTTTAGTTTAAATCTTAGCGATGGTAGAAAACCATTTCATTAAAAAGTTATGTCCGATGGGCGAAGTTGTAATTAAGGTCCTTAAAGGAATATTTCTATTTCAGTTGTTTTTTAAATTTCAAGGAACTTCCAGGTTTATTATATACTTTATAAACATGTTTTATTGCATTAATAAAACTGGCGTCGTCTCAACGTTCAACGAAAAAGATAACGCAATTACATTTAACGTTATTTTATTTTGTTACTACAGTAAAATTTTTTTTTTGCTTTTAGTACTATTAGGAAATTGATTACTACTATATAAAATGTGTTTTACAAAAAAAAATCATAATGGATTGCAGACCTTTTTTCTAAACTTAATTATAGTCCAGGTGTTTGAAGCCATAAACCAAAATTCCAGTAAACGCAATTAATAACCTTTAATAGGGTGTATTGGGAATACACCGAAAACAAAATTTATTATGTTTATCTCAACTTCCGATAATTTATTGGTTTAGCAAATAATTACTTTTTGAAAGCGAAAATTGCTTCTAAATTAATTTAAGAGCTTTTGAAAGACAGGTAATTTTAAAGATTTTTTTTCAAAGTGATAATTTATTTGGAAATGATATTCTAACAAAATAATCTCTGGAAAAAAGAACCCGAGGTTTGCTCGGCCACGAAAGAAACGTAATATTATTTAAAGCTAATAAACTGTGTTTAGGTTTCATCACTTCTTTGCTTTATTTTATATAATAATTAGGGATGCTCAAACAATATTAACTTCTTAATTTTAAATTCGCATTTACAGTGAAGAATAATCACGATATTTTAATCTTTTTTTTTAAATCAAAATTTCAATAAGAAATAAAGAAATCTATCTGCCGTATTTTAATAGTTGTTATATATGTAATTCTCCTTTCAGGCAGAGAAAAGGAAAAATCTATACAAACAGTTTATTTTCTGTAAATACCGCTCTGGTCCTCTCTCCATACGCGTTTCGACCACTTTATGATCTCATCAATAGAGCTGTATCGGACTGAGAGCAACATTCGTAGGAAATAACTGATATATGAAATATAAATTTCAAGGTATGTCGGTAGGATAACTCGGTGTCAGACTGAAAAATATCGCCAGTCGAACGACATCAATGAATCACTGGAGTAGTGAGAAATAAAAAAAAAAATCAATATTTCAGCAAGAAATAAAGAAATCTATCTGCCGTATTTAATTAAATAGTTGTTATACGAGGATGGTTCGATAATTTCTCGGCCTGATAAAGAAAACAAAAAATTTTTGAAAATATTTTTATTTATTTTTCAACATAGTCCCCTTGTACTTTAATACATTTAGGTCAACGATGTTCTAACATTTTAATACCCGTAGTATAATGCAATTTGTCCAACTCTGCAAAATAAGCTGTTGTCGCTGCTCTGACCTCGTTATTTGAAGGGAATTTTCGTCCAGCGAGCCATTTTTTCAAGTTTGGGAAGAAAAAGTAATCGCTGGGAGCTAAATCCAGCGAATATGGCGCATATGGAAGCACTTCGAAAAGTAGATCATGGAGTTTTACAGCAACAACCATAGATTTTTGTGTAGGCGCGTTATCCTGATAAAAGAGCATTTTTTTTGACGAGATGTGGACGTTTAGCCTTAATCACATGCTGCAAACGGTGCAGTAGTGAAGCGTTAGAACTCCCCGATGATGGTCTTGCCTTGTTCTAAATAGTTTATAAGCATCACGCCATGTGAATCCGAAAAAACTGTTGCCATGACTTATCCTGCAGGCGGAACCGCTTTTCTTTTTTGGCGCACTTTCACCTGCCCCCACCCACTGTTTAGACTGATGCTTTATCTCTAGCGTGTAATGGTGAATCCATGTTCCATCTACAGTTATTAAACGTCGAAAAAACTCAGCAGGATTGCTTCTCCCCAAGTCTAAACACTCTTGTGAAGTGTTTAGTCGAAGGCGTTTTTGGTCGACTGTTAACACACGCGGCATTCATGGCGCAGAAAGCTTTTTTATGCGAAGAACATCATGTAAAATGTAGTGAACACGATCTATTGAGATGTTTGCTATACGAGCAAGCTCTCGTACTTTCAGTCGGCGGTCATGAAGTATGACATTGTGAATTTTTGTGACAATTTCGTCAGTTGTAGCGGTCTTTGGGCGTCCCGAGCGCTCATCATCTTGAATTGAGGTATGACCATAATTAAATTCAGCAGCCCATTTTTTTACTGTCAAAAGCGAAGGAGAAAAATCCTTTAAAGTAGAATCTAAGTCATTTTTAATATCCGTAGGAGTTAAGCCCTTTCAAACAAAGTACTTTATAATCGCTCGAACTTCAATTTCCCATCTTTCACAAAATATTGAACTTTATGTGTTCACTCGATCGCCACAAACAAACAACTGAACGCAAACATCGGAAACTTTGCAGGGCGTCATCTCAAGGTTAATGCTTAAAAAATATTATAATTATTTGATCCTACTAGCGCCCTCTCTGTTTCAGGTCGAGAACTTTTCGAACCATCTTTGTATATGTAATTCTTCTTTCAGGCAGAGAAAAGGAAAAAAGGAAAGATATATACAAACAGTTTATTTCCTGCAAATACAGCTCTGATCCTCTCTTCATACGCGTTTCGACCACCTTATCATCTCGTCAGTGGAGCTGTATCGGACCGAGAGCAATATTATCAGGAATTACATAGATAACAACTATTTAAATACGCCACATAGATTTGTTTATTTCTTACTGAAATTTTAATTTTTTAAAAAATTTCTCATTGCTCCAGTGATTCATAGATGTCGTTCGACTGGCGATATTTTTTAGTCTGAGAATGAGGTTGGTAGGTGGCAGGTTGCAATATGCTACCGACATATTTTGAAATTTATATTTCATATATCAGTTATTTCCTTCGATTGTTTCTCTTGGTCCGATACAGCTCCACTGACGGGATCATAAGTTGGTCGAAACGCGTATGAAGAGAGGACCAGAGTGAAATTTGCAGGAAATAAACCGCCCTCCTGAAAGGAGAATTACATATATAACAACTATTTTACTGATTCTTGCTCATTTTGAAGAAATGTAAAAAGGGACAGAAAGTAGTCGCATTCTAATAGAAGCATGGTACTCTTTGTATTTGCACTTCTCTCGCTTTGTCAAAAAATGTATTAAATCTTTTCTCCAAAACTATTTTAAAATATAGTGACAATATTCCCGAGTCCTGGATCTTGTATTTTGAAGCATTGGATTATCCTGTTCTTGTGGGCACCAAGAAGAAATTAATGAAGCGATTTCGATAAAGGAGGCCATTTTAGTATTTATGTCACGCTGTCTCCGTATTTTGCATTTAAATATTATTTGGACATTTCCTCATCTCCGCAAACAGTCTATTAACAGTCCACTAATTACTCTTTTATCTCATTCACCCACAAATAGTTTATAATTTGTCCCTACTGGCCATGCATCTTATCCATCACATTTATGTAAGATAAAAATCTTGCTTTATACATGTTCCAAATAAGGATGTTGACTATTTTCTGGAAAGCCTTTCAAACCATGCATAAATACCTAATTTAGTTCAAAAATTTAATATTATTTTGAACTAATATTTTAAAAATCATATATTATAATTCCGTTTCAAATTTCGCTCTAAAAATTCACTTGATCAATATGACGTCACATGTTGCCAAAGACTGGGAAACTGACAAAGAAATATAATTTTTTTTTGTAATTTTTGTAATAAAAGATGAGTTCTAAGTTTTATAGGTATTGTGCGTTGCCTCAGTGTATAAGCACTACAATTAAAACACCTGAAAAGCTTTTTCACATTCCACGTTTGTAAAATAATAGGAGAATGTGGCTTCAGCTAACCCGCAGGGATCCGGCACTTGTGTCTATAAAACTTAAAATGTATTTTTGTTAAAATCATTTTGATGTAAGTTTTGATAACATTTGTTTATTTTTCTTATATTAAAAGTTATTATTTTTCAAGTTTTCAAAGATGAAAATTGGAATCTTGAGGTTAGAAATAATGTAATCAAAGTTAGGTAACAATGTTTTGTAGTTGTTTTATTTTAGTTGCCAAATAATGTGGAGAACTACACAGAACACTATTGTGTTCATTATTGGATATAGAAATAACAATTTTTGGTATATTACTAACATGGAGGTCTTCACATTTCTAAATTCAGAAGAGCAGAATTTACTGTCTGTTGCGAAGAAATTGGCAACCGTAAAACAATCAATTCTCGGCAAATTCGAACTATGAATGAAAAAGTGGTGGTGATACTAAATCATCGATGCCTAGGCCTCCATCGGTCCTTTTACATCCCACCATAGCTGCAGGTTATTCGAAGTCCATCGTCTTTGCGATTCCAAGCAGCCTCGTTAGTTGAACTTGCCTAACTGCTTCCGGCAACAAAATTGTATCTCCGAAATATCTCTGTCTTAGTCCGTTGAGTGCTGGGTACTCTCTGAGAATTTGATGAACAGTTTCATGCTCCTCCAAACACCATCCGCACGTCGGGTCGTCTTCGACACCGATTCTATGAAGATGGTGACAATGTCCTGTCGACAATACAACCACAATTCGCAGCTCTTTCCTTGCCTAGGAGAGAAGCTGCTTAGTACGCCGTGCACTAGGCCCAGTTATATGTTCCTTAGCAGATCTCATTCCAAGAGCTCCCCTCCACGATTCAATAAATTTGCGTTCTAGCAACGATTTTAATTCCCTTTTGCCAATAGCAATTGGGACAGGTAATATTGGTTGGGGTCAATATAGTTCAGTCGTCGAACCCAACTTTGCCAGACGGCCTACTTGCTCATTCCCGCGTATGACCCGGGACCCATACGAGTCGGGTTGTGCAGCCTTTCCTTGTCATACCATTTAGTATATCGTTGCACTTAGACACCAGTCGCGAAGTTACAACACTGGACTTTAGTGCCAATATCGCAGCCTTACTGTCTGAGAATATATTTATTACTGTCTATGTCTCTCTCACAGAGATGGGCACACTGCAGAATAGCATAAATGTCCGCTGTGAAAATTGTCTCAGATTGTCCGAGAGGGTAGTACTCTCTGACTCCTGTGCTCTTGCCGAATAATCCGGCACCACCTCTTTCATCTTGTCGAGATCTATCAGTATACTACCAGGATCCCTTTTTCGGAAGACTTTATTCTCCCTCCGAATCCTCTCTACATCTCCAGGGAGAAGTTTGGTTTTAAAAGCGGCGTCATGTAATCTGTCCGCATGGGGAGTGATGGACACCCCTCGACCACGCTTTCCCAGACACCTGAGTAGCCGCCCGTCCCAATTCCAAAAAATTCGAACTATTTGTCTTAATAAATGAACGTTCCATCATGAGAACATTTCTTAAAATCGCCTTCAAAGGGAACAAATTTCGAAGAAATTGTATGGAAATCGCGATAAAATAATGTTAACCACGCAAAGTAGCCCTTCACAGTGATGATATTTGCCAATAAGTGAGGTCATGCACTTCGATTGGTGTTAGTTGTCAAGTGACTTGAGTGTGATTTAATTAAGTTTTGATTATTAAATAAAAATTAAATTCCTTAAACATAAAGATAAATATTGTATTTTTTAGGATTTCTACTATGGAAACTACCTTTTCGCGGCAAAATTATACCTTGACCATATTTTCTTTAAATGTAAGAAATACACTGCAGACATAGAAATATTGTGTGAAACATTTACTAAAAGTTATAATTTTAATTAATTTCATTTACCGTAATTTCAAAAAAATATCAATTTTTGAAGCGGCAATGTAATTTTTAAATATAATTAAATTAAAATTATAATGATTAGAATAGGTAACATTTTACTTTAAGGTATAAGGGACAACTGGTTATATTTCCGGAACTGACAACAATGGCGTTGCTAGGTGCCATCTGAAATATTCATTGTAGTTTGACATTTTAAATGGTGCATGTCAAGACATCGGACTCCCAAGACCATCCTGGATTAAAATCATATTTTGTCTTCCATTTAGTAGTAAATTATCAAAAAAGTCGAGCTCTAAAAAAATTATGTTATTTACCGTTTAAATTAAGTGCTAACTCGTATGTTTCCAAATTCTATTTATCCATAATTCCACACAACATATTAATGTCATATTCATGTTGAAAATAATGCTCGGTTATTGAGTGCAAATTTTCTGTTCTATTGCCCAAGTAGATTTGTTTCTAAAGTTAAATAGACCTCGACGTGTAAACATGGCTTCATCCGTAAACAACCAACAATACCTAAGGACGTATCTCGGATTTGTGTTATCATTACTAGGAGTTATGAAAACAACACATTATTATCTGCTTCTTGTTAGATTTATGTAATTGTTTACTTTCAAATTTATTTATAAACTTTAGATGATGTATAAATTCTTTAAACTGATGATTTACTTAATATTGTGTAAAATTTCACCTGTGTCATCATGTCATCGTACTTTACAAAAAAAGTTTAGTTAGTTGATTTTTCGAATTTCAGAAGTTATAGTTGCAATACCTTTAATTCGTTTTTAAACGTATTATATCTATAAATCATTATGATGATTTATAGATCGCCTTGATTTTTAAAGATGATTTTTCACTACAGTAATTTTTACTCCCAATGTGATGCGAAATGGCAAATTAATGATTTTGTATCAAAAATCGTGAATAATTTACATTTGCTTTGAATTTAAAGCAATTCATTGAAATATCAGTTCATTGTACAATAAATTTCAATAAAGTAACTGAAAAGATATTTCAACTTTCTGTACAGGGTGAGTCAACGATTGGATGAAGTAGGTTTGTGCCTTTTCGGTGAAATTAACAAAGAAACTATATTTATTTTTTGATACAGTTTATTTTTACGCAGATTTTAAAAATATTTAGGACTCTATAGGGTGAGCCAAAAAACTAGGACAGCATAAAGTTGTATTTTTTTAAATAGAACACCCTATATACGAGTCGTATTTTCGATTTAGCTTATAATTTTAAATCTTTTTTATTAAGGGTTTACTATAACAAAACTTTATAGTTTCTGAGATAATTAAGTTTAAAGAAAAAAAGTCACATTTTCAAGCATCAATTCAATCCTAAATAACGTTTTCAATTTTGTGACAAATATATTCAAATTTGGAATTTAGCAAGGCCAAGGACAAGTTAATATAATTTTTACCTAATATTTGTAATAAAAGCTACAGGGTGTTGAACACATCGGCTCAAATTTGAACAAGTTTAAATGAATAAATATCTTTTTTTTTAAGTGGTATACCCTGTATATTTTCATGTTATTTAATAGAGTAATAAAAACCCTAAAAGTTTTGTTCAATATATCCTATACCTATTTATAATAGTTTTTGAGATATTTCAGTTTTTCTTATTTTCCATACTTTTTTACAGAAATAGTCTTCATTATCATAGTAGCCATGTAAAATAATAAAAAGAAACTACAGAAACAAACAGAAGGTGGTTAAATATGATGAAATACATTATTCGTTATATTACAATGGCAATAGTTTAATTAAACATAATGTGAAAAAATTAACACAACAATAACGACAAGGCAAATACATATTTACTTTTATAATAAAAACACAAAAAAAATTACCTATTAAATACTAAAATTAATTATTTCTTTTTAATAAGTGTTCGAATAAACGACCCTCTTGTGCAATGCACAAATTTAGTCTTTTTTGCAGATTTTCTCGGACCCTGGACAAAATTAGTGGCGTTATTGTTCTACAGGTATCCCTAATCCTGTTTCGCATATCTTCCACTGTTGTTGGTGGATTAACATACACCTTATTTTTAATATAACCCCATAGGAAGAAATCTAATGGGGTGATGTCGCAAGACCTTGGTGGCCACTCAATGAAACCTCCACGTCCAATCCATTTTTGCGGATATCGTTGGTCCAAAAACGCACGAACTTCACGATGGTAATGCGGAGGCGCACCATCGTGCTGGAACCACATACTGTCGAGCTCATCCCTATCGAGACCTTGAAGCAGTTGGGGTAGTTCTTCTTGTAGAAAGTTCAGGTAACTATGGCCATTTAGTAGTTCATTAAAAAAGTGGAGTCCAATAATTCGATTATGATGAATACCACACTAAACATTTAATGACCAGTGGTTTTGATGTTGCACCTCTCTAATCCAAAATGGGTTTTCTGTGGCATAATAATGCATGTTGCGTCTATTTACGGCACCGTTACTTCTAAAAGTAGCTTCATCACTAAACATTACCTTGCATAATAAATTTGGATTTAATTGAATCTCCGCATTTATTGTACGACAAAAGTTTACACGATTTTCAAAATCCTGTCCATGCAATTCTTGGTGTAATTCCATGTGATATGGATGATACCTATATTTCTTGGTAGTACGATTAGCGGTGGATTGTGATGTTTCACATAATGCTGCTAACTGACGGCTACCAATATAAGGATTTTCCTGAACATTTAACAATACTTGTAGTTCTTTTTCTTCATTAGTTACTGGTTTGTTGACCACTTTACGTTTTGGATAATCAACAGTACCAGAAGAATCAAATCTTTGCATTAAGTTTTGAAAAGTATGGGTATTAGGCTGGCGTCGATCAGGATACTTCATTTTGTAAATTCTTTGAGCAAGAAGGCAATTTTTTTGAGCCTCTCCTATTGTATAAATCATATCTATTAACTCATTCTTTGGAAAATTCATGTTACAATATAAGATGAATGCAAAAAAAACCAAACTACACTACATAAAAACCAAAAGAAGCGTATGGAAAATAAGAAAAACTGAAATATCTCAAAAACTATTATAAATAGGTATAGAATATATTGAACAAAACTTTTAGGTTTTTATTACTCTATTAAATAACATGAAAATATACAGGGTGTACCATTTAAAAAAAAAAGATATTTATTCATTTAAACTTGTTCAAATTTGAGCAGATGTGTTTAACACCCTGTAGCTTTTAATGCAAATATTAGGTAAAAATTATGTTAACTTGTCCTTGGCCTTGCTAAATTCCAAATTTGAATATATTTGTCACAAAATTGAAAACGTTATTTAGGATTGAATTGATGCTTGAAAATGTGACTTTTTTTCTTTAAACTTAATTATCTCAGAAACTATAAAGTTTTGTTATAGTAAACCCTTAATAAAAAAGATTTAAAATTATAAGCTAAATCGAAAGTACGATTCGTATATAGGGTGTTCTATTTAAAAAAATACAACTTTATGCTGTCCTAGTTTTTTGGCTCACCCTATAGAGTCCTAAATATTTTTAAAATCTGCGTAAAAATAAACTGTATCAAACAATAAATATAGTTTCTTTGTTAATTTCACCGAAAAGGCACAAACCTACTTCATCCAATCGTTTACTCACCCTGTATATTTAACGTACATAGTCACCATAAGAAGTTATCATCAAACTCTAAATTTTCTGTATGATTATATCAGATTTATGTAATAAATTAATTTAGATTAATGTAAATTATTAAATTTAATGCATTTAAATGCATTTAATAAATATTTGGGAAATTTGCTTCGAGCACATTTAGGTTAAATTTAATACATTTTCTTTTTTTAGCGCATCTAATACTTTTCCTATTTACCCCATGAGTTGATGTTTTTTTCTTTTTTATAGTCTATATTAATAAAGTTATATATATATATATATATATATATATATATATATATATATATATATATATATATATATATATATATATATATATGTGTGTTATGTCGGATATTTTCACGGGTGTGGCAGCTGCCTTACAGTCCTGAGAGGGACTCAGCACATACACGGGATACCCGAAAACCTTCGATTACATATATATATATATATATATATATATATATATATATATATATATATATATATATATATATATATATATATATAGTTATGCAAGCGCAAATAGCATCAGTGAGAATGTCAGAAGCGATGGGAAGTTAAATAACCAATAATGACAGTAAAAACCTAAGGCCAAGCAATTCTTATTTTAATAAATTGCAACCCGGTATCAGGTAGACGGGGTACGGGCCACAAATGACAATATGGTCCTTTAATTTTTGTGATAACTGATGACGGTGACCGATATGTCGACCAACTCTAGATGGAACTTAAGATTATTGTCTAAATTACACTCTATCGTGACATTTTAAATACGTATTCCCTGCCAATTTTATGTTTTGTATGAATATTTTAGCTGAAAATTGTACGAGAAACTTACTGCGCTTGTCGTAACTGCACGTTGAAATCTGGTGAAAATATAACTTCTTTTAGGTTCCCTAAAACCCCCTTAAAGTAAGCATTTGGATACCTATTGTCAGAAATAATAATGACAATAGGAAAAAAAAAGTTATATGGTGGTCTAAATTTTAAAAACTTTAGCATTTCTTTCTACTTTTTATTAGTACAATACTTTTTCCTAGTATAATATAGAGGGTCACGAGGCAACCAAGGTCACGAAAACTGGACCCTTTATCTTCTAAGGTATCGCTGAAGCTGTCGTATCTGCTGAATCTGTGACCTAACCAAGCTGAAATTTTATATGTTATGTTTCAAATTTGGCTATATTTTTTGTTTTTTGTGACCAAAGAAAGATTGAAAAAACTATATTGCTCATTTTTGTAAAAGTTAATCAAAATGAAAAAATTTTATTTTATATTCTTAGAACGTTTAATTGATCTTCGTTTCGTGATTTACATTAATTTGGCTAAAATAAACACGTTTTTGCAATCTAGGAATTTTACCAGGCACAAACTATATTTTATAGGAATGAATACGAAGATCTTTTGTTGAAATGACATTTAGTGAAAATTTTTAACGTGTATTAGCTGCTTCACTTTCATACCGATTGACGTGGATTTTGTCTATCTGTTCAAGTACGAGTTAAATTTTGTTTACATCTCCTTGCATGATCCGTAGAATGCCAATTCACAACTGATCTGGTAGTTTCAAATTTGTTTATCCATTTCTTTATTAAATTGGCATTTAATATTTGGTAAAATAACCCATGGCAACTATATAAAACTAGAAACATTTTCATTTCCTTAAACTGATCTTCGACATGAAGGAAACTCGATACGACCATTTTATGCCATTGAGGAGTAAATTGTAAGCAATGATTGTGGATCGAGATGACTCTTTTAAATAGAAAAATTCTTTCTCTCTCTCTCTCTCTTTCATGCACAAAGCAAAAAGTCCATAAAATAATTATAGAAATTATTATATACGGCTTCATGTTTCTCGTTTTCTGTTTAGAAATATCATTCCAATCTATGGTCTCTGATTGAATGTGGTGAATTAACAAATATTTTATTGTAATTGGCAGTAACATTGTTTATATTTAATACATAAATAAAAATCTTTAATTAAATTACATGAAATTTAATCAATTTTATAAAACAAATTTATTAAAAGTATTATTTTATGATCAAAAGGAATATTAATTATTTTACATACATATATATGTATTCACCTGCTACAATTTATAATGCAATAATTACATTATTTGTTAATGCTTCATCTATGAAATCCGAATTTGCTATTATTGTACTGGCCGGATTACATTTAAAGCTAAATGCTAAAATAAGTACAAATTTAATATGGGCCCTAAATTTTAATCAAAAATTTCATAAAGATCATTTATTATAATGAATGGCCTCGAAATAATCAGAAATTAAAGTTCCAATGTGAGCAAAAGGCATAATCTTATAGTATTTTATGCTTTTTTTTCCATACTCGATAATATTTGATTATTTTCTATTTTTTATTTAGAAAAATATGGCGGTAAACGCCTGTAATAATAGCATAAATTTTCTTCTTCTTGAAACTACTCCTACTTTTTAAAATTTTCTGATCGCTCTTTAAAATATATTAACAATTAGAACAGTTAAACACTTTATTATTAAAATTGTAAATTCGGCAACTTTCCAAATAACCAAAATACCAGTCTTTGCTTCTAAATTTTAAATTGAAAAAGTCCTGATAAACGACATATTGAATTATTTATTTCTATTATTAAGTTAAATAACTAAGTCGTAGCTTTCCAATAAAATATTTTTTTCTATTTCCCCTAATTGTATTATTTAACATTCGATTGTAAAACGTTTACATTAAATAATAAGTTTCATCAAATACCACTAAAATATGACAAATTAAACTAAAGAAATAGCAATAGTTAAACAATATATTAATGGAAGTTCGTTATTTTGTTGTACGGGGTAGTTTATAATACTCTTAAATTTGTGATTCTACTTAAAAATGAAAATTTCCTCTAAAACAGGAAATCCAGATGCTCAAGAAAATTCTTGATCCTAGATACAAGGATAGAATGCTGAAACAAAACTTCTCGATAATGTCAGGGCCCGACGTTCTTTGATTTTGTCATAATTCCGATAATTCGGTCTTAGAAGGACTCCTATAATATATCTTTAGTAAAGGCGCATAATAAAAATTTTGAATTTTCAATATATTAATGTTGTTAAATATATCAATATTGAAATTCAATACATATCGATTCTATTTAAAAAAAAAGGTCATTCCAAAATGAGTTCCACATTCTTTTAATCAAATGTATTTATTGAATAAATCAATTATTGTGTTACGGAAATTACATGAAATGTTTTTCATGTCAACCTTCTTAAAACACTTTCATATAATTAAATAATTTACTGCAGACGATATATTACGGCACTTCGCTATTTTTCACTAATTAAATTAACTAAACTAAATTAAATAAGGATGTGGTTTTTCACAATAATAAAATTAACTTCAACCAACATAACCTCTGTCTTAACTTGGATAAATATATCGTAGATAATGAAAAAATTGGAAATTGGTTTTCACGCTGGTGTCACGTTTGAAATTATTACTTTTCTTCGTATTTGTTCATACTTTACAAGTTTAAATAGTGTTTTAAATACTCTTAAGATGTAGAATAGGGAGGGAGGGAGGGAGGGAAGTAGGGAGGGAAGTAGGTAGGGAGGGAGGGAGGTAGGGAGGGAGGGAGGTATGGATGGAAGGAGGGAGGTAGAGAGAGAGGGGAGGGGAGGGAGAGAGAGAGATATTTTGGCGCATTAATTATCGATATGTCCATCGATATCGTCATTTTAGAACTATTGAGGTCACTGACGTATAGAATGCACAATTGAATTGATAACTTGTAGTTCTGAAGGTTGAAGGAAACTCGGATCCTCTATCATTTTCGGTGCGAACTTAATTAAGCAGTTCCTGAAAATTTGCCAAACTCTGTATATAGTCTATAAAATATTGAAAGATTGACACACTAAATGGACATCCTGTAATCAGTAACTTATATTTAATCCTACTTGTATAAGTCAATTTTAACTAAAACCTTCTTTCCGAGTTTCTTGCAAGCTATAAATTAAAAACATATATATATATATATATATATATATATATATATATATATATATATATATATATATATATATATAAAACCATGAAATTGAATATCCCTCCCTTTAACTTGATATTTCAAAAATTTAATCACGTAATCATTAAAAATTAAGGCATGGATAGGCAAGCGACATCGCGTATTTTAGTTATTATGTTATATATGATATAGATATTTTCTTCAATTAAATTTTCTCATTAAAAATTTAAAATGGATATTTGTTATTAAAGTACCTTTATCAATTTCAAGTAAAATAAAATCAAGTATATGTTTGGATTTGTGTCAAGAGGAAAATCGCACCTTAGTATATCCCGACTACTGCACCAGATATGGCAAACGTAAAAAAAATTTAAAAAAATGTAAATTAGAAATGCATTAACACATTTTTAAATTATGGATTTATAAGAGTTCGGAGAATTCTGCAAATTGGGCAGTATTTTAAAACCTTCACACACTCTTCGGGATTGTCCGAGAATAACCAAATGTGAGAATGAAGAGGTCATTCTCACCTACAATCGGTATTTCTCGTTTTGTCTTACTGAGTCTCGGGACGGTGTTAGTTTTTTATACTTGAGTCAAAAGAATCTCATGTAGTTTCAAATTGAAGTGAAAAATTGCACTTTACCTGTCCGGCGAAGTAAAAAATTGTTACAGCATCATAGACTCCTGCAAACAGAATTCTGGGTGGCGTTGGCCATTCCCTCTACAATCACACTGCTGTTATATATTGTAGCTATTTTAAATGCTTATAAATAATTTTTTTCAAAGATAATGACTCCAAGTCTGGATATTTCTCTTCTCTCTTGCAACTTTAGTTCCAAACAACTACAGGTAATTCAAGTTTACCAAAACCATAACTCAGGACTCAGGACTCAAGGCTGCTAATCAGCTGGTGAGATGACATCTCTTGTTTGAAGCTCCCACAGCAGTGAGTCCACGAGTTTAATCGCGTGAAGGTTTTTAATAAAATTAAACAAAACAAGTTTCTCAAAACATTTAAATCTATTAACAAAAATAAATAGGAAGCGGAATTATTTACAATGAGAAACTTAAAATTAGTAATGAATAACAATATCAAAATACTAAAATAATTGCTCCCGTTTGCCATTCTATTAGTAAAAATGTAAAACCCAATTTAAAAGATAAAACCTAGAAAGAGCTTTCTAAAATACTAAATAGAAAAAAAAGAATAAAAACGTGAAAAACAGCTATTTATATTATTTAAACAAACAGTATTAAAGTCGCTAAATTCTCGAGTAAAATAATACAAGATATTCCCTTATTTCTCCAAAGGAAATACAAAAACAAAACAAAGAAAGCCTTCATTCTCGACGAATAAACACGTTACGTAATTATACTTCTTAAAAGTCGTACCAACCGCCCTAAACGAATTCCAGATTATAAATCAAGTTTATTATTTCTTAAAAGACCACATTTGTACTCCCTCGGCACCCCGAGGATCCTGTTAGCTACCCATATCCCCAAAATAATCTACATTGGAGCATCTTAATCTTATTTTTTACCAAAAAATGGTTAATATAACTATTCTAGGTCTTTCTATTACGAAAAGAATAATAAGATAATCACTGGGAAAAAAAAAATCGAATGCCATTTTATTCATTTTGCTGGTATTTAAATAATTCCTCATTGCTATCAGGAAAAGTCAGTAGCTATATTAATTCTTTATACATTTTGTCAAACGATATATCATATTATAGTGAGTTTATTTGATCATTCTTTTGTTTCCTAATAATGGGAAAATTGTTCAATATTTTAATACATTTTAACGGTATTTGCATATACCATATGTAAGACTTCCATCGGGTCTTATCTCTTCGGTTTCATTTACATAACCAGGGTAGGATTTCTTCGACAGATTTATAGACAAATCTTAAAGGAGGGTTCCATCTTTTAGTTTATGCCATCATAAATTGTGAGTTTACATATTTTTTAAAGCAAGATTTAAACGACTCAAAGATAATAAAGTTGAGATTATGCTTAAGTACGATAATTGATTTATTTTTTCCTTTAAACTTTCTTGGGTGGCAATAAAAAATATGTGCTATCCCGTTCTCACGGATAAAATCTATCCACATAATGATTATTTAATTACTCATTTTAGTAGAATATTCTTCACGTTAAACAGTTTAAAATAATTAATATTTGTTCCATTACAAAATTGTTTAAGGACTTGTGGTAGCACTTTAGTGACACTCATCTTTCTCTGCGTGAATAACCAAGTGAGCGAGGTGAGAATGTGCAGAGTAACATTTGGGATTTTGCCTTGACATATTCTAGGTGAAAGTCTGCCCCGTGACTGTGGAAGCAAGCAAAGTACAAAGTTGTTTTAAAAAAAGGGGGCGTTGCTAAAACGCAATTTTTAATCGGAAAATAATTATTGTATTTGTATTAAGGTTACCTGTATCTTTTTCTCAATTTCTTCTCCAAATGCATTTCTACCGTAGAGCTACCCTAAACGCGTCTGAAGAAGGAACTAGAATATCCTAAAAGGAAAGTACAATTTATGCTTCCATAAAAGAAATAAAAACTTCAAGTATCCTTTGTCTCTATTTTAAAATGTGTCTATTTTTTTTACTAGTTTATATGTGTGCCTATATTTGCATTCAAATAAATTCGTTTCAAGTTTCAAGCCATTAAACCTGAAGTACATTTTCAGGTTTTATCAGTAAGTATATCAAATCTACCGTCGAGACCCCAACTCATGCGAAGCTATTCATAAACACGCAAATTTTGCCATAACGTAACCATAAAGAGTTTATTTTAGGTATTTTCATAGTAATGAAACTTCAGAGTTTCCTTGTTGGGACATTAAAATGTCATTACTGCACATGGAAATTACTCTATATTACCACACAGTCGTAATTATGTTCGTTTATAATTAGTAAGTATAATGATTGCAAAAAATTTAATAGTGCAGGATGCCTGTAAAAAATTACTCATTACTTTGTGGACACTAACACAATAATACTATGAATAAAACAGAAATATTGCTAAGCTTTATCAGGGCTAAAATAATATTGTTATTTTAAATGATTTTTGGATTAAATATTGTGATTTGATTTCAACCTCTCTCTCTCTCTCTCTCTCTCTCACACACACACACACACACACACACACATATATATATATATATATATATATATATATATATATATATATATATATTTATATATGTTTATGCGGCTTTCACGGATTTCTCCGTGTGGGATGCAATAGCAGTGGATATATCCACATTATGCCATTGTAGTGCTGAAATCACATTCAGCAAACGTACAACTATATGCAGCTCCGTGCATGAATGAAGTAAAATACGAACAGTAAATGCAAACTTCGTTCCAACCATATCCATTCCGTGTTAGAGGTTGCACAGTTTGAACAAATTGCTAAGGAAAACAATTTATCCTATTCCATCACCATCGAGATGATGGTCTACCTGTACCACCATACCGAGAAGAAAGTCAAAACTTACCCTCCCCGCTATAGTGATACGGCAGAGGTATAAGTTTCGTCTCTACTAGACTCATCAAGGTACCGACATACACCTGGCTGTGTAAAGGACAGATCAGAAGGAAGCATGCAAATATTGAACGCGGCTTCGCCGACCTCCCGCCGATGGCGTATATATGTTTATGTGGCTTTCACGGATTCCTCCGTGTGAGATGCAATAGCAGTGGATATATCCACATTCCGTCTTAGAGGTTGCACAGTTTGAACAAATTGCTAAGCAAAAAAAAAATTTATCCTATTCCACCACCATCGAGTTGATGGTCTTCCTTCTGATCTGTCCTTTGCACAGCCAGGTGCATGTCGGTACCTTGATGAGTCTAGTAGAGACGAAACATGTACCTCTGCCGTATCACTGTGGCGGGGAGGGTAAGTTTTGACTTTCTTCTCGGTTTGGTGGTACAGGTAGGCCATCATCTCGATGGTGGTGGAATAGGATAAATTGCGTTTCGTAACAATTTATTCTAACTGTGCACTTTCTAACACAGAAAGGATATGATGGAGAGAAGTTTGCATTTACTGTTTCGCATTTTACTTCATATATATATATATATATATATATATATATATATATATATATATATATATATATATATATATATATATATATATTATTCTGTATTAATCTTGGACATGTTTCGCTTAAATCTCATTTGACATTTTCTGTGCTTGGTGGTTGACGATCAACTTAAGGAATTTTGCGTGTAGTGTGTCTTTATACAGAATCGAGGAGCATATTTATTGGCTGGCGCTGATGATGGCTCGGCACGCTGTTCGAGAGTAGCTGGAACTATGAGTTTAGGTTCACGCGCTGTGTTAGTACTTATGCCTGTATCACAAATTATTAGAGGTTAAGAAGTCAATCTCTTTTATGAAGTCATCAAAATGACAATATTTGGAAGGTAACAAGGCTCATGGGCTGCCTGTATCCACTTATCAGCAGAAAAAGTCGGCTGTTCTTCAGGAACAAGATTACCATATGCAAAATTATCATAAGATCCGCTTAGGATTAGACTGCAGGCCCAGTAAAACAAGGTCCTTCATATCTTCTTGGATGCCCTATGGTTTAAAAGGAACGTCTAACCTCGTCGTGATCTCCAGTTTCCAGGTCTACCGGAATATACGTCGACCAGTTCTACATCTCCACCACGACGCATCACAATCTGACAATCTGCATAATCTTCTTGAAAAACCAATTTGCCAGAGGCAGGTACCTTCTCCCAAATGATCCCATCCCATGACGTCCCCGGCCAGAGAGAAAGGAGACCTACTACCGTATATAACACATTAATTATAAGTTTAGTTTACTATTAAGTTATTTAATATTAAACATTTGTAAACTTGTCTATCAAGTGTATCTAATAAGAGTACATAGTTAAGTTGTAAATCAACAAATAATCTGCATATAGACAAAAGTGCCTTTGGGTGCAAATTTCTTACAGTATTTAACGTGATAAAAACCTTGATGATAATTTGAGAATACCAGAAAAGCAATACCTTTTCCAACAAAGATTTATAGTATGGTACTGTGAATGTTGAACCCACTAAAGTTGACAGAAAAGGAAAGAGAGTGTTTCCGTAAAAAAAACAATAAATAACAAATTTATCGTTCAAAGCCATAAGGGTGCGGAGAAAATCGGTTCAATGACAAAATTTCATTAAAACGCTTACTCGAAATTATGTTTTATCAGTGGTAATTTATTTTTTGTTTTATTTTACTGTAACACATGTATGTTCGGAGTTGACTAATAATCTTGCTTTTTGCATTTAATCAGAAATGTATAATACATCCCTGGTAATGAAATCAAAGTAAGCCTTAAATTTATATATAGTTTGAATAATTTTTCCGATACACTCAGGGCGCTGCACGTCTATGAGAAACTTTGGAATTTATTTGGAAGGAAATTATTTTATATTTTCAAAACATTAATTCATTTTGAGAAGATTGTGGGTTTTATTTTTAAACCCTTAACTATAGGAAAATTTATTGAATAATAAATAGATAGGTAATAGGCATTTTTTATATTTATTTGCCTACAATATGAAAAAATAAATCGATAATTATTTTTCTTGACGTCAGATATATGAAAACAGAATACTAGATTTAAAGAACATGCAAGATGGAGGGATAAGAAAAAAATTGTAAGATCAGTGGTAGATGAATATCAGCATTTCACAGGTTACGTTACCAGTATAAAAGAAATGAAAATTTTAGGCGCCCATATTAATGTCAAAAGAGAAATGAGATAATCCATTCACAATTGATAAATATCGCAATACTAATAATAACAGAAATACTGGTGTGGTGTGGTCTATATCACCGATGGAAACAGACACTTGCCCATTCTCTCATCGTGTCCCCAGTATAATCATAGGTAAAACATAAGGAGGTAGTTTAAAAGTTGTCACATTTATTGCAATCTTATAAAATTACTTTTTCAAAAGATATAACATATGGTAAAGTGTTATATTAAAATTTTGTATTTTTTATAAAGGGGAGAAAAGACAGCAGTATTACAAGTAGGAAATTAACATCGCTAAATATAAATTTGCTTATTCCGGGAATCAAAAATTCTAAAACATATATATGAAACGGAAATACTTTTCTTTGCTCCCTAAATATACTGAGCCACCAATACAACCAGAAAACATCTTAGTAAGGACTGGTTATATTTCTGATAAAAAAGCATGTCTGCAAACATATAAAAAGTGTTTCCCTAAAGCTTTTAGGGAAGGTTTATCAGGACCCTTTCCGTAAACAGTCGAACACTCATGAACATTTACTGCTTTTATGTTTACTATAATGATTATACGCAGTCTTAATTGTCAACATGCAGTATTATTGTGGTAATTGTTATTAACATTAATGTGTTTTTAATGTTTTAGCCAATTTCGCCATCCTATAAATACCTACAATAATAAAATATAATTACGGTGTATCCTGTAATAAAAAGACAAGTAAGCAGCTGCGGTTAAGGCGTTGAAATATTAAGACACTTCTCTATATAACCTATTTCGAAGACATGCTATCTTAGACTCATTAAAAATAGATGAGTGGAACGTTAGGGAAAATTGGTGAACTCTAAAAACCTATTGATTCTGAAATTTCTGTCGAAGAATATATTCATCTAGGACGAATCTTTAAGAAGGTTGTGTGAGTTCTGAGATCCTTAATTTGGGATTCATGGTAAATTATAGATTCCGGAGCTCTCTAATCCATCATACCAAGTAACGTGTATGGTAACAGTCTCGTTAACAAATATGCTATTTTCCTGGCTTCCTTGAAGACAAGTAGTAGTAATAATAAAATATATATTCGTAGAGAAACCACAATTGATCAACCGTATTGGCAAAAACAGTCAGTTTTTGACGGTTCTGCGAACGAAGTTATTATGTTTATAGCTTTCAGATGCTTGACTTTCGTCTTCGTACTGTCTATAACTTCTCTGGTCTTTCCCTCTTTTTTCTTTCTAAGGGTATCTATGTTATTACCTATTTTGGAAATAAACCTTAAGTCATACTAAATTATTTATTTCCTTTCAACTTCTTCCAATATTGTTGTATACATTTTCATTTGTTCTGCTACTGTTATTATTTATGTTCTCAGTGTTCTGCATTTTCAAATTTTTTGTCGCTCACAGTTTCATTTTTTGAGTTTTTGTATGGGCTCGCTTTGTACCTTTTTAGAGAAGGAGAGAAGAATGTAAAATATGAGAAACCCAAACCATAAGTAATCTAGTGAATTTTCAAAGAAAATAACTTTTTTTTACAAAATATACCTCATTTTGCATTGAAAAAAGTATAATACAATCAAATAATTTTTTTTCGCTTGTACTCGCCGGGATGGGTTTGACGTTTGAGAGTTCAACAATAATCCGTTGACAGGTTTGGAGTCTATTTTCCACTATACCGCCTCGCCATTTGGACATTTTGCTGGTGAAATCTTTCGCCCTGTTCGTCTGAAACTCCATCTAAATTGTCAAGGAAGAATACTAAATCAGAGTGACGTAACTGCAGCGTAAGTGACATGGTGCAACATAACGTCTTGTAAGATTGGATAAATTCTTCAACTAGATTATTGTAATTCTCCGATTTCTTATTACCGAGAAAGTTGCGACTTGGCGAACATTCTTTCTTTAAGTTTTGCCTCATTTATACACGCAAATTTCCATCTAAAAGCAAAGCATTTCCCTCTCTATTTAAGGCTCCAACAAAATTTTTTTATAAATCCTAGTTTTATTGTTTGTTTGAAGGTCATAAACAACGATATTTCCTGCGAAATAGTATATATCTGCTGGACTTCCATTGTTTTTATTTTTTTGTTAAATGTCGCGCCGTTTTGGCTAGTAGTTATCTCTAGCCGTTTCCAAATGGAACTAAATAAATTCCTAAGCTACAGTACTATTTATACTAAAGATAAATGCAGTGGAGTGTGACTGAGATTGGTGCAATCATGCGTGCAACGCCAAAGTCCCATTTATGCTGCATTTAGTTTTAATTTACAATTATTAAGAAGTGATTTCCACATTTATTTTATATATAAAGATGGCTTACTAAAGCAACTCGGGTTGATTCAGACCATTTTATGTGATGTCTATGAGTCCAGGCATGGTTGGCGGCACCAGATTTTTCTGTTTCTCCTCGAGATGTGTATTTTTTATGTTCATTGATTCTTACGTCAAGGGATCTCTTTGTTTCACTAATGTAGGAGTTGCCACATTCACATGGTATTCGATACACACAGCTCTTCATGTCCCTTTGAGTTGTTGGTTTGACCCTAGTGAGCCGACTTCTCAGAGAGTTACTTGAATTGAGAACAACGTTGATTTATATTATTTTTCTATTCTTCTAACTTTTTCCGAAATGCCTCTAACATAGGAAATGTTCAATATTGGTTTTCGTTCTTCGTTCTTCGTCGATATTGTCCTACTTCTGCGCTGTCCCAGAATTTTATCCACCAGATGTACTGGATAACCGTTAGCTGTTAGGTCATTTTTAATGTAATCTATCTCTCTCATCAAGTTCTTATTGGTATTACAGCTCTATCTACGAGATCTCTTATAATTCCTTTTTTGGTGTTGTTGGAGTGATTGGATCAGTAGTTTAAGTATTGTCCTGTGTGTGGTTTTTCTGTAAAAGGTTTGAATTTATCTGCCATTTCTTTCCACCAAAACATCTAAGAAGGGTAATTTATTTTTGTACCTCTTTCTCCATGGTGAGTTTAATGGTTGGACTGATATTATTGAGATGAGAAAGGATATTTTAAAGTGGTTCGTGGTTTCCATTCCAAATAATAAAGGTATCGTCTACGTATCTAAGCGACAACTTTGGTTTCTGAATTGCGGATTCAATTGCAAAAGTCTCGAAACATTCCAAGAAAATATTTGCGACCACCGGTGAGAGTGAGGATCCCATTGGTAGTCCATCATCCTGGATGTAGAATTTTTCTTTTTCCTGAAAATAGGAACAACAAGTCCATGACAGCGTGCGGTGGTGAAGATGTTCTTTCTGCTAAGGTCTGGTCTTTTTCAAGTTTCTTTCTGATGATTTTTAGTAACTTCTTAACTGGAACGCTGGTGTATAGACTTTCCACGTCAAAGCTAATAAAATGGTCTTCCGGTTGCATTTTTATTTTACGTATAATTTTTACGAAATATTGAGAGTTCTTGACCAAGGACGATGTATTTCCTGTAATGGTCTCAGGATTGGAAGAAGGAACTTCGTAAGCTTAGAAGTCGGAGAGCTTCGGGAACTCGTGATAGGTCGTAAAGGCATGTTTATGTATCTTCGGGAGTCCATAAAGATGTGGAGTTTTGCTGTGGTATGGCGTAAACTTAGTCCGGGTCCTCTCAGGAATATATCCTTCATGTTTCTTAAGAACGCAATAAATTCTTCCTTCGATTGTTGATGTGGGATCTTTAGCAAGAGATGTATAATTTCCTTTCTTTAAAGCTTCGTCAATTTTTTTGATTGTATATCTCAGTATTCATTACGACTGTGGCATTCCCTTTATCCGCTGATAGAATTTTAATACTGGAATCCTTCTGTAAGTTAGCTAGGGCAGTTTTCTCGTCTTTGCTGAAAAAATTTTTTTCTCCACTCGGGGTTCATTAAGAGGGTCCTTTAGACCGGGCACAAGGTTTTTACGCGACGGCTACTCTTTAACGACATAATGCTGGTTTCTGTCTCTGCTGTCCCATTCGCACAAAAAACAACAAATCTGGTGTAGCCACTCTACCGTCCTGTAAGTAGTGCAATAACTTTTAGATTGGCACATATATTCCATTTAAGATCTTCATATTTTATGCTTTGAATTAATATACTCATGCCTTTGTAAGTTTCTTTTATATTTACAGCATGATCCACGGGAATGGTTGTTCATCTCCATTAAACAATAAAACTGACCTTAGACTTGTCTTCGAAGAGTCGATAAGCTGTCACCACAAGTAGGTAGGTCTATAGGAAAGGCCAAGTTCAGTTCGTTTATTAAACCCGAAATATGACAGTAAACTAAGTCATTTGCGATTGAAAAGAATACTGGCAGCGTAGACTGTTTTTTTTCTAAACGTGGACATTTTCTATCCTTTTTGTAAAAGATTCCGCTGGTGTAAAGGAGATCCAAGCCGTTGTGACTTTGTTTTGAGAAGATTCAAATCACGAATAAAATCATGGAGCTCTTCCTGAGATACAAAATAGGGTTGGTTACTGTTCGATCTCGTATTTTTCTGGAGGTTTAGGGATAGGTATGCTAGAAGAATTATGAGGTACAGGTCTCATGGCTGATGAGATATTAAGATATTTAATTTTATGTTTGGTTTTATTAGAAAGCCCTAATATTTTTGTTAAGCAAGAGTAGCAATCATCAACATGATTCTGAAGTTTCCGCCAAATCACTGGCACTCCAAACTTCATAGAATTGTGAGAACTCAGTAGCCATCCCGTTAAGGTTCTTCAGCAAGTGTGGCAACAAATTTTGGGAGCCCAAATTTTGTCTTGATCGTGAACTTTGCACCCAAAACATAACTCGTAGACTTTGCTTACAACTGGGCTCAAAGTCTTTCGTTGAGCTTTCAGTGTTACTTCACCCCATATATAACGGAAACTGTTCGGTTTCTTCACATAGGATCGCGACGATATCGTTTACACATGGCGAAAATAAAAGCACTACTAAAACTCTCTCACTATTCGCTAGTTTCTTGCTCTTCGCTAGTATATCTAATACTGATCCTCCGATGACCGGGCGGCTGCTTATATACCCATTTTATACATCTGATCTTTTTTAGAAACATCGAGTATCGAGAGCATCAGAAGCTACGATATAATTCCTGTATACAGGGGACGTTCGATAAGTAGCTAGTACTAATTCTTACAATGTCTTTTTCTTCTTTTTTTATTAGGAACTCAATAGTTATTTAATTTAAACTGTTCTAATTAATTGATGAAATAACCAGCATTATCCACAATTTATAGCGTTTTATAATTTAAACAAACAGAAATAAATCTTTATAAGAAAAGCTCAGTGGTTACATCAAAACAAACGCTACGTGTAAAATTACACACACGTCACGTTAAATCGTCCAAGAGATGACGTCCTATAACCTAATGCAAAATAAACTATACATCGAATAAAATTTACGAGGGTGGCTGTACACACGAATGGATGCTACCGGGGGTGAGGGCGAAGTATTGGGAGGGGACCCGATTATTTTCCGACCGTGACGGTCTTGTGGAACAAAGAATATAAGCAGGGGCGGAACATTTTATGAGCGATTGGGTAAGTAATAAAAGTATAATATAAACGTAAAGGCCTGGTATATTTTTTATGGATATGAATAATCAATGGAGTTTTAATAAAATTTTGGTAAAAGATGGCTTATTAGTATTTGTATTGAATATATTTTAGGGTTTTGTAAGCAATGTAATGAAATACTGGAATAAATATAACATTAAGTAGCATTATTTATGTATATATATATATATATATATATATATATATATATATATATATATATATATATATATATATATATATATATATATATATATATATGAAAATGTTGTCCCTAGATGCAATACATTTTCCAGTGCGTTTCCTCATGGATTCGCTTACTCGTGCAAAATTGCCACGCATCTCTCGAATTTGCCGACATCTCATTTCAACTCTTTAACGGAGAGTCTGCACGTCAGGAATTTCAACGGAATAAACTATGTTTTTTAAGTGCCTCCATAAGTAATAAGGTCAGGGGAATGAGGAGGCTATGTTTTTGGCCTCACGACCTCTCCAGTGATTCTTGAACATTTCATTAAGGCATTCCCCCACCTCTCGTCTAAAGTGAGTTGAAGTGCCGTGATGCATAAACCACATTCGCTGGCGTGTTTCAAGTGGGACTTCTTCAAATAAAGATTGCAATCCATTTTGAAGGAACTCCATATATGATAAGCCGGTGGTACTACTAAATCGCTAATTATTTCTGCCCAAACATTTATAGAAAATCGTTGCTGGTGCCGGGATTGTATTATTCCATGCGCATTTTCATCGACCCATAGATGACTATTATGGAATTGATTATACCAGCTTCGACAGTAAATAAAATGGATGAGTGAAACAAAAAATTCTGGTTGATCTTATTTCAAAACTAGTTAAAAAATCTAAGACATTGAGCATAACCTTCGACAGAAAGTGTCTACGCCCTTTGCCGATGGTATGGGTATAACAGATTATCATGAAGTATTCGTTGGACAGTCATATGGCTTATTTTCTCCATTTTTCCAATTCTTCTTGTATTAAAATCAGAATTTGCCTTGATCGTCTGAAGTATTCGTTCCTCGGCATAAAGATGTGCAGCTAACGCTGTATTTTCGTTTGCAAGGCCCATAACTAAAATATAAATCTGTTAATTCTTGAAATGAGTAGTCTATTTTTATCATTCATCTGCATTTTTCTGTGCATACAATGGAAAAAATGGTATTTACAAAAAGATTAATTACGTAAAATAATGATAGATATAAAGAAAACGCAAGAGGAAAATTTTGTTTAAAACAAACAATTAAATTTGAGGAAATGATTACCAGAGGCGTACCCCATTTTTTTAAACCCTACGGTAATATCCGTACGCACGTCACTAAGTAAACTACGAAGTAAAGTTACTGGGGCAGTATCAAATTAAGCTCTGGCTAAAATTTCATTCCATTATCTTCTAGCGTTTGAAAGTTACACTAAAACCCCTGTATCTTACCAACGAACATTCGTAGAGCAAAACCACATATAACATTACTAAGGAATCAACTGTTTAATTTATTCCCAACCTTTATGTTACACCATATATATATATATATATATATATATATATATATATATATATATATATATATATATATATATATATATATATACAATCCGCGTCAACCAGATCAGAGCTATGACCAAAATTTGAAGCAACCAGCAACTAAAAAATCAACCATTTTAAAGCTTAGAGCATCTATTTTCATACGCTAAGTGCGCCCTGGAAAAATTCAATATGGCGGCCGGAAGCCATAGAAAAATCGAGTGTGCTTGCTAGCTTGTAAAAATAAAAATTCGATCGGGTCGTTTTTGGTTCAAATTTTAGCTGACGAATACCCCTAAAAGCTGACGTGGTAGCTTGACAAAATCCAACATGGCAAATTCAATATGGCGGTCAAAAATCCAATATGATGACCGAATTTTTGAAAATCAACCGATTTGCACAAAATTTGGTCGGATTTGCATAATTCAAGATGGCGGATCTAATTTGACGGACGTATTTTTTGAAAACCAACCAGTTTACACCAAATTTGATATATGGTGGTTTTTGGGGTTTCCAATTACGAATCTGAGGTCAAATTTTTAAACTTTTTTAAGTTCAATATGGCAGATCTAAGATGGCAGACGTATTTTTTGAAAGTCAACCGATTTGTACCAAGTTTGGTTTACGGGGATTTTTGGAGTTGCTGATCACGAATTCGACATAAGGTTGCAAAATTCAAGATGGCGGATCCAAGATGGCGGATTACATTATTGAAAATCAATCGATTTGAACAACATTTATTATGTGGGGGTTTTTGGGGTTGCTGATCGCGAATTCAAGGTCAGATTTTCGAAATTCAATATAATGAACCTAACAAAGCGGAAACTCAATAACTCACTTCTCTGTATTAGGTCTGTAATCTTGGATTTCGAAAATCCGACCTAAGATCCGTGATTAGCGATCCCCAAAAATGCAGATCGGTTGATTTAATAGAAATGTCTGCCATATTGGATCTGCCATCCTGAATTTTGAAATGTTTTACTATCAGTGGCCGAGTAATGGTTTTAATTCGTTAATCTGTTATCATTGAACGAATATTACATTATAATTAATTCCTAGAAAATTAAACAATATTTTGTAATATTCAGCATTAATATCTTTGAATCGCTGACTTAATGAAAAAAATATATCGATATAAAAATTAATATAAATAATGTACAATACCCATTTATTGCATATCGGATATGAACCGCGACTTCCTTACCAAAAGTTTTCTCTACACCACTGTTTCTATCTCAGTTGTTCGTTGTAGATACAAGAGGAACTGCTTATCTTCTGTGTTTTTCGATGCGCTCTAAGGGGATAATTGTAACTCTAAACAATAAATCTTTAATTAAACTGGAGGGCACAATTCTGTAATTATGAAGGTACACAGTAAATTCATTGTTTTTTTTTGTTTCGAATATAGATAAATTTTAATATCTTCTTATTGGTAAGAAAGCTACCATAAACAAATTTCATAGTGTTATATTATCCTTATAATTCAGTCTGTAGAGATTTTTTCCTGTTGCAAATAAGGGTTGGGCGGTATACAGTGTTATAGTTTACGGTTTATAGAACTTAGATACATCTTTGGTGACTCATAATTTTTGGAAGGCAACAAATGACGATTACGATGGCGGGTTTTTCACTTCTTCAGTGAACGCCCCTATATCATTCAAAAACTTATTTACGTGATACCCAATGTTCTCCAAGGGTATTATTTGCCACCTGCAAAGTTTGCGTTAAGTTTATTTTGTTCACAAACTTACACACATTTTTTGTTCAATTAATTTTGAAACCAAAACCACTGCAACTTGTTCATGAAATTTAACATAATTCTCATCTACAGTTCTTCTTCTTCAGGTGCCATCTCCTATCGGAGGTTGGATATCATCATTGCCACTCTCACTCGATTTGCCGCTACTCGAAAAAGTTCTACTGAGCTACAACTGAACCACTCTCTCAAATTTCTCAACCATGAAATTCTTCTTCTTCCGATATTTCTTCTTCCTTCTATTTTACCCTGCATGATCAATCTAAGCAACTCGTATCGCTGGCCTCTCATTATATGTTCAAGATATTGCAGTTTCTTTATTTTTATGTTGTTAATTATTTCATAGTTTTTGTCCATCGCTAGCAATACTTCTACGTTAGTTTTTCTCTCTGTCTAAGATCTTCTCAACATCCTTCTGTAACACCACATTTCAAACGCTTGCATTTTATTTATGTGTTATTGTTTTAGTGTCCAGTTTTCCAACCCATACTGCAGCACTAAAAATACATAACATCTTAAAATTCTCATTCTTAGTTCTAGAGCGATGTCTCTGCTGCACAGAATGGTTTTCAGTTTTACAAACGCACTTCTTGCCATTTCTATTCTTGTTCTTATTTCTGCTGTTTGTTCATTATTTGTTGTTATCCATGTATTTGTATTTTTGCACTTTTTCTAAATCCACACCTCGCAACTTTATGCTTGTTTGCATGTTTTGTTTTTTAGTTATTACCATATATTTAGTCTTTTTGGTGTTCATTTTTAATCCGTATTGCTCGCAAACGTTATTTATTTCGTTCACTAGTTCTTGGAGTTCTTCAGCGGAGCTAGCTATGATGGCAGTGTCGTCTGCAAATCTTATGTTGTTTACAGCTCTGCCGTTTATTATTATTCCCTTACTTTTCGTTAACAGTGCTTCTTCGAAAATCGATTCACTGTACACATTGAATAGTAGGGGTGACAAAATGCATCCTTGTCTCACTTCTCTTCCTATTTCAATTTCCGGACTTGTTTCATTATCTACTATTATTTGTGCGCGTTAATTCCAATATAGGTTAATTATTATTCTTAAATCTTTGTTGTCTATGTTTTTTCTTCTTAGAATTTCGACTAGTTTTCATGTCTAATTTTATCAAAAGCCTTCTCGAAGTCAACATAACAAATGTATATATCGGTGTTCATATCTATACACCTCTGTGAAAGCACATTAAGTGCAAACAACGCTTCTCTGGTGCCTATACCATTTCTGAATCCAAACTCATCATCTATCCCCTTTTCAAGTTTTTTATAAATGCGTCCGTGTATTACTTTTAAAAACACCTTGAGTACATGGTATATCAAAAATATTGTTCTATATTCGCTGCAGTCTTTTGCATTTTTGTTTTTTGGAATAGCGCAAAAGGTGGAGAATAACCATTCTCTGAGTATATTCCCCCTTTTATATACTGTGTTGAACAGATCTAACAATATATCATGGTATCATTCATGCATTTTAAAATTTCTACTGGGATTTGATCTGGACCTAGTGCTTTTCCATTTTTGTTGTTTCCTATAGATGCTTTCATTTCATCTTTCAGTATCGTTAATGCCTCGTTATCTTCTACTTCAATCTCCATTTGCTCTACTCTATTGTCTTTAAACAGGTCTTTGATGTAGACTGTCCATTTTTTAAGTTTCTCTTGGGTGTCTAAGATTAGTTTGCCTTTTGCATTCTTAAGCATTGTCGGCTCTCTCTTTCTGTTGCTATGAGTTATTTTTTATCTTTTTGTGCATATTGAAACTATCATGTTTTCTCTGATACTCTTCTATTTCTTCACATTCTTCTTGCAGCTATTTATTTTTCGCTAGTCTAATCTTGTATTTGATTTGCTTGTTTATTTCTTTATACTTTTGCGTATCTCTGTTTTTGAATTGTCGTCTCTCATCCATTAGGTCCAGTATCTCCTCTGTCATCCTTTGCTGCTTTCTATTTCTCGTTGGAGTTAGTATTTCTCTTTGACTTTCCTCTATTTTTGTTTTCATTAAAAGCCATTTGTTTTCTGGTTCTGCGTTTTGGAGAATCACCTCTTTGACGTTCATTAATCTTTTATTAATATCTTCCGCAAAGAGTTGTTTTATGTTTGTATCCTTGAGTCTGGAAATGTTACTTTTTGCAGTGTCTGTTCTTCTTTTAACGAGTTTCATTTTAAATCTGATTTTGGCGACTAGGGGATTATGGTCTGATCCTATGTCAGCACTTGACTTCCATGTATACAGTCTGCGTTGGGGTAATTTAAACCATGTGTTTGTTACAACCAACCTATTATTTTGGCAGAATTCGATTAGTTAGTTATCTACAGTTGTAACAACTCAATTAAATTGAAAAGTTACCTTTATTTCCAGAGAGAAAATATGTGATCCTATAATAGAAAATTGCTTTTAGGGAAGAATATTTCTATACCGCTAAAGAAGTGGTTTAAAATCCGAAAACTGCATAATAAGGAATAAGGTTGTTGGAAACATAGAGCTTTAATTTTAATAATAAAGGTTGAAATATTTGAAAAATTTGATATTTTTAGGAAATTATTAAAGAAATTAAGAAATGAATTAAAAAATTGGGTTTCCAAATTTTAATTTGATGTTACAAAAATAAGACATATCGCTAACATTTTCACCATTCTGAAAAGATTTTTGATAAAATTAACTATTTCCAACGGAGCACTAAATAGTATATCTTGGATAAAATATTTTCTTACAGCAGAATTATATATTCTGCTCAGTAAGGTGCCGGCATCGTGGGTAAAGAATTTTGTATTTACCACTCTGACTATGTCAAATATCAACCACTGAATGAGGTATCGGCACAGTGAGAACAGAATTTCGTGTTTTACCATTATGACTGTGTCAAATATCTACCTACTATTTGCGTAGATTCTTGGAATTATTAATAAGATCTCAGCAGTAATTTTTTTTTTATAAAACTGGACGACTAGAAAAAAACTTATTGAAACGCCCTCGTATTCCGATGTGATGAGTCATAATGTGCTGAAAGAAATAGTGTATCGATGAGTCACATTTCTAAATAGGTCTGAACTTTTAAATACTAAATGTTTATAAGAGATTCCATAATTATATAAATAGGAATATCATAAGTGTAGTATAGTTAGTTGTAAAGTGATATTTGCATAGTGAAGATTAAGAAGTAGTAATAAGATTGTGTTTTGGCTGTGTTAAGAAATAGTTAGTATAAGTATCGATAGTATTAGTGAAAGAGTTTTGTTTTATTCTACAAACCCAGTGAGCGATTTTTAAAGAGACAAAACCGTAACAATATTTCCTTTTCAATACTGAAAATTTTTTAAAATCTGTTCAGTAGTGTCGGAGATGACCTCAGTCAAACAAATAAACAAACCGATTTTTAAAGACACAAAACCATAACAACTGGTGTCAGAAGTGAGGATTATCACAGGATTTCTAGAAAATTATGTTGGAAATTAGAAGAGTTAGAGAAAAACGGATTTCACTGTTGGATTTGTTATCAATTAAGAAAATAAGATTAATTTTCTATAAGGTTTTAGAACGTTCTGTTTGTAAACTTACACCGATATCGAATAACAGACTCCACCATCAAATTTGTCATTAAGGAGGAAGAAGCCAAGGGGAACAAGGCCAAAAACACCATGTAAGGAGAAATGCAAGCACTGCAGCAAAGTAGAACAAAGAGAAAAGTTTCCTATTCGGGGAGTCACCTTTGATGTTGATCCAGACTGGAATACAGTTCAGATGAGAAAATACCAGTTTGAAGATAATGATCTCGAATAAAGGACTCACATTCAAGGCACTTTGGGCTCAGTGGGACTCGCTCTTGATTGAACCGATTACTAATGATATCCTGGGAAGGTGCCGATGGCAAGGAAATTAAAACGCAGATAGTGGTACCTAGAAAGAAAGTTCTAGTAGTTTTAGAAGAAATTCGTAATTGGAAGTCTGGTACTTATTTAGGAATTAACAAAATTCTAAATAAATTCCGAGAAAGATTTTACTGGGTTAACTACTGTCAAGACGTAAAATCATGCTGTAGATAGTGCCCTAAATGTGCAGCTAGCCAAATTTCAAGTACTAGATCTAAGGGAAATTATAATGTTTGAATACCATTTGAATGGATGACTGTTGACAGAGCTGGACCATTCTCAGAAACAGATAAAGGCCATAAATACATCTTGGTTGCTATTGACTACTTCAGTAAATGGCTTGAGGTATTTGCCTTCCCTAACCAGGAGACCTCAACAGCAGCTGAAGTCTTAGACAACAATGTGTTCAGTCGATTTATTTGGAATTAGTTTGGAGTTATATTCTGACCAAGGACGTAACTTTGAAATTAAACTTTTTCAAAACTACTTATCATTCGTACAGTGAGGAGAACAGCTTTACATCCTCAGTCAGATGGCATGGTTGAACGATTCAATAGGACCATTGAAGAGCACCTTTCAAAGGTTAAGGACAGACATCAGAAAGATTGGGACAAGTATTTGTCTACCTTCTTAATAGCCTACCGATCTGCACTTTATGAAACGACCGGAATTACACCAGCCAAGGTGTTATTTGGAAAGGAACTTAGATTGCCTTGCGACAGAATATTTATTTCCTCAGCTGAAGAATGTATGGAGATCGAAGTCTGGGTGGATGCTTTACAAGAGAAGTTGCGAAAAGTCCATGGCCTAGTTAGAGAACGCATGGATCTGGCCACAGATAAAATGAAAACAATAGATGACATCAAGGCAAGCAAGGCGACGGTTTGGTTATGGAATTCACAAAGAAAGAAGGGCAAATCGCCTAAGTTGATGCCATCATAGGAAGGACCATATACTCTTCTGAAAAGAATCAATGACGTTGTTTATAGAATTCAACGAAGTTCTAAGACCAAAATGAAAGTAGTACATCTACACAGGTTGAGACGATACCATGGAGATATGAAAGCTGATCGCGACGATCAGAATTAGGAGAGGGGTAGTGTTACGAACGACTAGAAGAAAACATTGATACGCCCTCGTATTCCGATGTGATGAGTCATAATGTGCCGAAAGGAATAGTATATCGATGAGTCATATTTCTAGATAGATTTAAACTTTTATGTACTAGCTTTATATAAGAGATTCCATAGGTATATAAATAGGGATAGCATAAGCGTAGTATAGTTAGTTCTATAGTGATATTTGAATAGTGAAGATTGTGTTTTGGCTGTGTTAAGAAATAGTTAATATAAGTATTGGAGTATTAGTGAAAGGTGTTGTTTTGTATTCTGCAAACCCAGTGAGCGATTTTTAAAGAGACAAAATCGTAACAAAATTTTTTAAAAATTTGTGCAGTAGATTACCTCAGTCAAACAAATAAACAAACCTTACTTATCTATTGACGTATAATAGTTTAAACATGATTTCTAGTAAATTGTACAGATTTTGATCAGAAACTATACCTATATATGAAGAAGGTAACATAAATTTTGACAACATGTATACATACATCAATGATACTTCCCATTTTCCTTTCTATTAACATAAATTTATCTCTAAAGAAATATTTTCAGGTAATAAATTGTTGTCGCCATCCAGTATGCGTAACAGAATACCTCAGGAGCATGACTCCGAAAGCTTACATCAGTTTATCCCAAGACAACTGAAGTATATGCAGGAATTTTCTTTAATTAATTTCAAGCCAAGGATGTATTAAATAATAAAATATGTAAATGGCGATACCCAAGGGCCACTAGAAGAATTTCTTGGGTCAGTATATACAAGGTCCCACTATTTTATAGGGACCCTCTTAACTATATCTTAAACGTTGCGTTATTTAGAAGTCTTTAATATACCATTTTACGAAGTTCATTCATTCCTGAAATATGTCTGCATATATTCTTTGAAAAAAAAATATTTTAAATTTTTTTATAAAGGAAATTACGTCGTAACAAATAATCCATCTTTTTTAGTTTTCGAGATACGCTATACAATTTTTGTTTTTCGTACGGGCGTCATATTTTATTTTTATACTATTAAAATTGCTTTTTACAACTATGTATAATATATTATTATGTAAAAAGGCATAAAAAACAGCAAATTAATATTTTTTTTGCGAAATAATCAAGTTACCGTTGCTTATAATTAAGTTACCCAATATTTTTTAATCGAATAGGCAATGATAAAAGAAAATCAAATAGTTTGAATTTTCATGCTAACAGTATTAATACTACTTTGCCATTTGTAAATTAAATCGTTTCAGTTCTTATTTTTTTTTTAATATTTAAAGTTTTTTAAAAATTGGGCGTTATAATTTTAGTGAAAAATGATATGTACGACGTATACATCACATGTTATTGAAATATGCACCATTAAGAGAGAGCCCTTTATTTAATCTTCAAAAATTTAACAAAAGTTGGATGTGTTTCGGAAAATCGAGGGAAATATCACGTGAGAAATATACACACAATGAAATCAATGTATTGGCAAATGTAAACATAAATCCCGAATTTTTTTCAAGTTTCATTGTCAACGAATGTGGGATAATTGCATCGATGGTCCAGAAAACAGATATAATGGGGATACATATTTTAAATTATTCAAAAATTTAGTCCTAGGGATTCCGAGCGTAGGCTAATATCTGTTATAATTGTCAAACATAACTTTTCTTTCACTATCATTATACAGGGCCATTTTTTTAAAAATAAATTTGAATATTTTTAAAAAATCTGATTTTAAAATGATTTAAAATCATATGTCAAAGTCAAAGTATTAATAATCCTGTAGTCATAGCAATTAAGAATATTTTACTTTTTTTTTATTAAATTGGCCTATCTGATTAAACATTAATATGAAAATTTCACGAACGATAACTTGTCTTTTTATTTTTATAATTGTTGGCTTAAAACATACACAGCAGCTCTCTTACGGAGATCGTTGGTGCGATACTGAACTTGAACTGTGGAATTCATAGTTAGTTTGGTTGCCGATGCCGAATAATGCGACTCTATCCTTAGTGTAGCAAGTTCGTGTATTGAGATTTGATATACTCGTATTTCTTTTTTAATTTACCGTCGCGCCACCACATGGCGGTTTTATACAACATTTGTTGATTTGTGTTATTCTTATGTTACTGAGTGAGCCATCGAGATGTCGCCACAGTGTCTTATTTATTATTTTTCAACCGTGAAATCTGTTTATAGGATACAGATACGAGATGATGGTTTGTACCGAATGCAATTGCCTGACGAGTCCCATACTAGGACGAAACAGCGCTGTAGTCATTTTTCGCACCCAGAGTTTTCCATGTTCTTTGGAGATCTCCGCACTTTTTAGCATATATATATATATATATATATATATATATATATATATATATATATATCGGTAAAATCTCATTCACCATTTTCAAAGCTCACTCTATGGCGGCTACGAGCGTTCGATATATATATATATATATATATAGGAATGAAGTAAAATGCGAACCGCCATCTGGCGGGAGGTCGACGAAGCTGCGTTCAGTATTTGCATGCTTCCTTTCGATTTGTCCTTTGCACAGCCAGGTTCATGTCGGCACCCTGATGAGTCTAGTTGAGACGAAACATGTACCTCTGCCGTATCACTTTGGCGGGGAGGGTAAGTTTTGACTTTCTTTCTCGGTATGGTGGTACAGGTAGGCCATCATCTCGATGGTGGTGGAATAGGATGAATTGTGTTCTTTAACAATTTATTCAAACTGTGCAACCTACTTCATATATATATATATAAATATATATACGTAATTGAAGTTTTTCGGGCATCCCGTGTATGTGCTGAGTCCCTCTCAGGGTTGTAAGGTAGCTGACGTTTCGGTGAAATCTCTTTCACCATTTTCAAAACGCACTGTATGGCGGCTACGAGCGCTCGATATATATATATATATATATATATATATATATATATATATATATATATATATATGAATAGTTTGGTTATTCCGGGTTTCAATCCGTTCGTTCAAAAAATCGTTTTCACGACGTTTCGCCAAAATCTCATTTGGCATTTTCAAGTGCGGTTCGTCTCGTTACTCGCTAGTTCTCAGCGAGTAACGAGACGAACCGCACTTGAAAATGCCAAATGAGATTTTGGCGAAACGTCGTGAAAACGATTTTTTGAACGAACGGATTGAAACCCGGAATAACCAAACTATTCATTCTACCATCCGTGAAAACCTACGATATAACATATATATATATATATATATATATATATATATATATATATATATATATATATATATATATATATATATATATATTATTAAATACGATCCATTTTATATTTTTAAATCTTGTTTTGATTGCAGCACAATAAGACAAAATAAAAAAATTTCAGAATTGTTTTGATTTCCATTTCTTGTCCAAAAATTTTCATTGTCATCAGTTAGACAGGGGAATATAAATTTCTCAAATAACTCACAAAGTCGATTTCCTTTTATTTAAAATATTCCATTTTAATATTTTTATTTAGTTTACTTTATTAAAAACGCCTTTCTTCTTTTTTATTCATTTTTAATAATGATTTCACAGCTTTCCAAAGAATTTCGCAAGAATTCAGGAATGTTATGCCTGTGGAATAGCGAACTGAGATGGATCCTTTATTGCACATTCTTTGGAGATAGGAAAGATTGTTAATTTATTAGGGATGCACTTACTCCATTTAAGTTTTCATATTGTTATAAATTTTGCGAGGTAATTTATGAGAAATGTAATTTATGCCACTTCGCTAGTATTATGACTATGTACACAAAGATTCATAATTAAAAGAAAAAACGTAAAATGCTTCAGGATGAGGAAACTAGTATATTTAGTATTATGAAGGTGAAATTAGTTTGTTTATTTTCACAAGGCAATATTGGAATTATTAAACAGCTTTTAAATTTTGTTGGATATTTTTTGATAATATAGTTTATCCCATTTTATGAAAAGGAGCAGTTAGTGGAGAAAGTCGGGAACAAAGTCCATACTTCTAAGTTACCGTTGATGTTGGTCGAAATGTATGTGAGTAGTACTTTGGAAAAATATATGAAATTGTGGAAATTCCCAACTGGGAGATTTTTTGCATGAATAGTTTAAACTTTACGTCATATTTTCCAAGCTTGCCAATCTCACAAAAACACATTTTGAAATGTAGCATATTTCAAATATAATTGTACACCAGAAATCTTAAACGATCATAAAATTGCATTTCTGCTAATATCAATTCGGTAATTTATTTTTTACGCCGTTTACCCTTAACTTTTTTATAAGGAGGTCTAATCGCTGCCCATGTTAAATAAAATCTATTAGATCATAATGCAAATTTTTTTATATAATAGTTTAAGTAGCAATCGCGGAATTTCGATTAACTTTACCGTGTACACTTTTGAGAATTCAATTTTGAAAAATGTAAAAATTTGTGTGAATCTTATGGGAAATCAGGATCTTAGCACTTTGCTTTGAATTTTACTACCGTTTGAAAAAAATTGAAAATTAGCTTATGGCAAGATACAGATTTCTATTTTTTCAATAAAATATTTATTTTACCGTGGGATTTGTTGATATATCAACTAAATATATTGAGGTAAAAATTAAGACTAAACTGCATTAAAATTGAGTCGAAACGTTTGGCAACGTTGCATGAGCGCGCACTTCAAATCTTTGAATACATCCAGTATGAAAACTTTGACTCATTGAACTAAATTTGTACTATTATATTTTATGCATTTTATATATATATATATATATATATATATATATATATATATATATGTATATATATACATATATATATATATATATATATATATATATATATATATATATATATATATATATATATATATATATATATATCCGATTTCATAGCATTCTACGCCTTCCGGTTCCCAGTCTCCATTGTTTTCGGTCTTCCCAATCCCCTGGAAGTAAGTTTCTTTCGGACATAGCTCGGTTAATGCCCTTAATCCAGGTAACTTTTGGTCTTCCTCTTTTTATTTTTTCATTTGGTGTCTATTTTAGGATTTGTTTTGGCAGACGTTCGTCTGTCATTCTCTCCACATGTCCATACCATACGACGTTGTTCGATTTCATCGAGAATAGTTTTCTTTACGCTCATAATCTCTCTAATTCTCTCGTTGGTTATCCGTTCGATCCTTGACTTTCCAGCAGATCTTCGCCAAAAGTCCATTTCAATACAATGCTTTTAAATATTGCATTGTATAAAAGATGTTTTCTTTCCTTGGAGATGTTTGTTGACCATAATAGTGAGTTCAGGTATCCGATAGCTTTTTCCCCTTTAGTTATTCGCTCCAATATTTCTTCTTAAGTTCGTCCACTTTGATTGATCTTTGTTCCAAGGTAGGTATAGTCAGAACAAGATTTTACTATGATATTGTCATCCACTTCCAAATGTGTTTCTTCTCCATCGATACACATATATTTAATTTTAATGCAGTTGACGGTTAATCCCCATTCTGCGTATTCTTTAAATAGTTTCCTCGTCATAAATTCGAGGTCTTCTTTATCTTAGGTCACTACCACTTGGTCATCTGCAAAATGAAGCGTATATAAATAGGTGTTATTATTTAATTATATTCCGATTCTACTACATGATCTTCTCTAATTCATTAAAGCTTCATTGAGGTAGATTTTAAAGAGAGTTGGTGATAGACAACATCCCTGGCGAAGGCTTTTGGTCACATGGAAGCTTTCTGATAAGTTATTGCCCATCTTAATTCTGGAGAATGCTTGGTCGTATAGCTGTTTGATGGATTTTATGCATTTTACATGAAAAATACTTACTAATAAACGACATGTTTTAAATATATTGAGAAATAACAATTTTTATATCACAAATCATGAGTAATACATTTCATTTCGATCACCCGATTATTAATATGAACATGCACATCTTGTGGAGTGAAATTTTCTTCTAATTTACTTTTGCAGCGTTGCAACAACAAATTTACCATCATTTTTACCACGTTCGAATATTATAAGTAAATATTTTAAACTTATTTATTATGAAAGAGTAAAGTTGGATTACCGTCTCGGAGATAAACCATAAATATTAAAAACACAATGTTGCCAAATAACACACTAGCTACGACCAGCTGTTTTATATAAGCCAAAGGAAGTTTCGTATTTAATAATTTTCTTTATAATATTTTCTATTTCAGTGATAAGGGCCTTGCAAACTATTTATTTTTAAATTATATTATTTTTTATTAGCATTTTAATTTCATTTGTCAAATATTGAGTGCGACACTTTATCTGACTTATGTGGTAGCGAGTGGACTTTCTGCAAGTCATGATATAATGAAATTTTCAGTAGATCCAGTATTAAGATACATAATTTTCAGCGTCTGTATAGTGAAGCGAATATAATTTTATTGAAACATCACGTAAACAAATAAAACTAAACACATCTACCTTTTAGACAATCGTTAACATTATATGTAACCTCCGAACATACTAAATTTGTCCTCCAAGTAAAATAAAGGAAAACGTATCAACATGGTAATACCGTATATTTGTTTACCTAAAAGAGAGACACTTTTCCTTTTCTGCCTTGAATTTGAGAGTGCCAAAAACAATTTTAGAATCCTGGAATACGATTAAAAATAGAGGGTTTCTAAAAAACTCGCAAACAATTTATCTCCTAATTTAGTACCATGATTTAACTTTAAAACCGTTCCGAATTGACAGTAGAAGGTTTAAACTGACAAAAGCAACAAGTCAAGTAAGTTTTAAGCCCTAAAAATATAAGCATAAAAAATAATTTTCTTTTATTACTGAACAGGCAAAAATGGAGAATTTTATGTATTTTCTGGAGAGAAGTACTGCTCTTAGATATTTCAAGACTTTATCGTTAGATTCTTATCCTTAAAGTTTCTATGTAAGGGTTCAATTGTTGACATGTCTAATATAAATTATTATATCATAAGTAAAACAAAACTGGTAGATCGTGTCTAAGTCTTAAATTCTCTTAGTGAATCTGGCTGTTGGTGTTTCCACTACTATTTCGAATTAACGCCTATCCCTTCCTTTGTGCACTATTTGCTAATTTACTTCAAGTCAGCTTGCATAAATCTTGTAATATTTCCTTCATTCTTGCCTCTGATAGTTCCGAGTCGTTCAGTTGGTTGAGCAGATTGTCCACGACTAGAGATCACAGTAGAGGTGATAAAACTCCTTCATGGAGATATCCTCTGATTGTGGTGATTGTCGCCGCTTTTTAGCATTGTTTGAATTCATCTTGCTCGAGGGGGCTGCTTGGCTCGCCTCCAGGGCTCTGACTGTGGATTAATGTGTGGCGTTGTCAAAAGCTCCCTATATATCACTAGAAGCACTCAAAGAAATCTTTAGATTATCCACAAGATAGTGTAGGGCATTGACACTTAATAAATCTTCAAATCTAACAGCCCAGAAGCTAAAATATGAAATTTTTAAATTCAGTCTCGGGGGTGATTTTGAGAATCACATGCATTTTTTGCTTTGTCCGTGTGGGGTTTCAAATGCAAGTCTATAAAGGGTTGTAACAAACTTATACTACTCCACTTCTATGTCACACATCTGTAGCCACTTCCAGAGATGTGTGCAACCATCAATAGGAAGAAGCAATATATAGGTTATGTAACAGTAAATTTAGTAATGTCAAGTTTCAGTTCAGAAAAGTTTTGTTAATTATTTTTTTTTCTAAACAATAAATAAATGTAGTGTTGTGTTACGTGTGTTCTCATTATTACATCTAACCTCAAGCGAACTAAAATACTATTGAAAATGTAGTAAATCTAATGGTAGAGTCTCATAGAAATCCCCGCCACAGGGTATAATTTAAATACATAGTAAAAATACTCGAATTTTTTAGCAATAGCGAAATCATGATATAAGAAAACTAATAAAATGCAAATATTCATTATTTTATTTAAAAAAAATAATTTAAAGACACCTTTTATCTATATATTTTGTGATAACTTTGTTATTAAATTATATTTATCGGAGCGTTTTGACTCGATTGAGTAATCTTCTAAGGTTATATGGAAGCTATAAAATTAATGTATCAAAAAAAATAAAAATATTAAAAAGTTTAAAATTAAATTTATAAGAGTACATTGAAAATTACTGAACTTACATAGTACAAGTGAAAACCAGGCTTTCAAGGCAGCGTGGCCGAGCGGTCTAAGGCGCTGGTTTTAGGCACCAGTCCGAAAGGGCGTGGGTTCGAATCCCACCGCTGTCAACAACATATTTTTGCAATTTTTGACACCAAATTTTTGCGCTATTCGTACTTATTTAAATATGCATTAATTTTTTTAAGAAATAAAGATAAATAAAAATATATTTTAATTAACTATTTTAGTGTTTTTACTTTGATAAGTACAAATAAAAATGAAAATTTGCTGGAATATTATTATTCACCATATGTCGAACTTTTCTTTTTGATTCATTTGGTATTATTAAAGTATATTTTTTAGTTTTATTTTTTAATATATTTTTAAATTTGTATTTTCTCATTAGTTATCAGTGGCAAACTAGTAAAACTATGTATGATCCGATATGGTCTAGTGGCTAGGATACCTGGCTTTCACCCAGGAGGCTCGGGTTCGATTCCCGGTATCGGAATAACCTTTTATTACAATTTTATTTTTCTTTAAACTGTTAGTTAATTTTATATAGAAATTTTTCTGTAACATTTATTCCAACTTAGTTTTTGTAAATACTACGCAGTCAATAATTATCTAAAATGTTAAATTAAAAGTTAAATTAAAAAAGAAATATTCGTGTATCTGCAAAATAAAAGGAAAATCAGCATTATGGTTTTACTTCTTTCAGATTTTTTAGAGAAAGATAATGAAAAATGAATGCGTTCCATTCCCACTGGAAGGTGTCTTCACATTTTAAGCACGACGTTTTGTCTTTGCTCCATCTAGTTATTAGTTTATTTATTTATTTATCTTTTAAATTAGGTTACATTTTTTATTTATTTTACATGTTACGGTATAAAACTTAATCTAGATTTATATTGTTTTGTTTTTTTACCTTCAGTAAAATTAAACACATGTGACGTCTCCTTTTTTCTCTGACTGGGATCTATAGAAGCGGATCAATGGGGAGAAGTTATCTGCCTTTGGACGTGGGTTTTGAAAGGCATCACGGACTGTTGTGTGTAGAATTCCAGAAGGGTTGGCGTCTGGAGATTCCGATGAAGTTGATGTTTCTTAGGAACCATTGCGTATTGACTGTTATACTGATAACCTTGTTCTATTGTTTTTGCAGACGGCTATTACATATTTTTCGTTTGTGCTTCCATGTTGGTAATGCGTACATCAGTGCTAGGCAAATTGCAGTTTAATATAATCTGATTCTGTCTACTCCTTATACCAAGAAGTGGATATAAACAGCCTGTGAGCCGTTGTGCCTTGTCACCGCAGAGTTCAGTTGGCCCTTCCAGATCAGCCTTTTGTTCTATACTAGCCCTAGGTATTTAATTTTATAGAACCATTGGTGTAAAATCGGGCATGTTTATAAGGGGGTTCTCTTTTTTGAAGAACGAATTGGCTTATATTTCTCTGGGTTCGCCTGATTTTCCAATGGATCATCCATTGTTCGATGTCGAAGTGTTTCTGCCGACGCAGAGTGAGATTTAGGGTTTTTATGTGTTGTGATTAGGGCTGATGTGGCCGGCCCTGGTGATGTTTGCAGTGTATATATTGAAGAGATGGGGGCTTAATGGTGAGCCGTGCGGTATTCTCGTATCAATATTCTTTCTGCCGGACTAGAAGTCCTCTATTTTTACAAAAAAGTCCTGCCCGAGAGAAAAAAAGGACCGATCCGAAGCTGATCAATTTTTTTCTTAAGCCGTTGTGCCAGACCTTCAAATGCCTAGATTACATCCAGCACGATGGCCGTATTGTTGAACGCAACTCCTGGGCCAGTCTGGTTGTTTTTTGAACTGTAGACCTTTGCTCAATATAATGTTTAAGAAAAAGCCTCATTATTTGTTTAAAATTAAAATCACATTATATTAACTCTGTTGTATTTTACGAGTTGTTTGAGGTATTCCTGGCATTCCTAATGCTGAACATTGTGCTACCTTTCTTCTTCTCAAAAAGTTCTATCCATTTAAGGAATTGATATTAAATTTTTTACAATTTAATTCTAAATCAGAATGAATATTAAAACTGCACACACAGTTTTCAACTAGCAAATACTTCCTTGTAGTTCTTTTCTGTGCTGTATAAATTAGTTTCTAGACGAAAATTGCCTCTTTTATTTCATCAGTTAAAATATGTTTCCATTTAATTCAATATTTTGTGTATGTTGCTGAAATGTGAGAAATATATGTTGAAAATTGCATTTACTTTTTCTACAAACGTTAAGTCGGCGTTGGAAATATAATATATAGCTACATTTATGTATATAAATATAAAATTAGCTAAATCTGAAGTTTAACACTGGTAATCTATGTATTATAAAGTGTTTTATTGCCTCAATATTTAATTCACTTTCGGTTTAATAGAAGGTAATATTCCTGTAAAAAATTACTATATGCTAGTTTCCGTGCGGCCGTAAAAAGTAATAAAACCTAAAATAGGTTTAATTGTAAGTATCGTAACTACTGGCCTTGAAGAATATTTTAATGCAAGCAAGAACTTTTTTATTTTCCAAGTTGACGTAAATTAGGCCTCTACTTTATTTAACAGGTAAATTCTACAAAGGCAGTATAAAGACTATTTAATATACGAGTAGGGTAAGATAATTCTATGACTATATTACTATCAAATTTGAGCATAAGATACTTTAATATTATTCAAAATTTTCAGTTTACCCATTTACTAGGCCCAATAAAAAAAATTTGCCCGTTTATTAATTTTTCATATTTTAATTAAATTCAGAGTTTCAGTATTTTAGAACGTGTACACTTTTTCACTAATCACTAATATCACAATTGTTAAAATTAAATAGTATAAAAGAAAATCACCTTTAAAACATACGTGTTTTACCGCAATTTATGTATTTTGTGCCTTGCATTTTTCCTATAGCCCAAAGAAACAAACCTTTCTATAAATTACTTCAATCGTCTGGAAGGTATTCTTAATGCAATAAGGTTTTTACAATGTTTTGCTTCTTAGTGAGAAAAAAATTAAATATCCTTTAGAGTTGTTATTTCCCGACATTTTTTTCAACTTGGTTGTTCTTTACTGATTGGAGGTATTGAGGTATGGCTATTTCTTGCCTCCCATCGCAAAGATACCGCTGTCTAAAATAGAGTCAAACAAAAATTATATTTGGCCTTGATGAGAAAAAATTAGTAAGTCTTTTACATCGACATCGAACGATCAGACCACATTTGATAGTTAACCATACATTTAACATTCACTATTTTAATTTGTCGGCGGTGATTCAAAATAAAAACAAAAAAGATTTTATTTTCTTTTAAACGTTTTTTTCTTATCAAATTTTTACAAAATATATATAATTTTATATAAAAAACCCTTAAAATGTTTGGTAAGTTTCCATGTCAATCATATAAATATAAATTGATTTCTTACATTTCATTAATAGACATAACCCCACACCCAATATTAAGTTTATGGATAATAAATAACGTCTTGGCTACTAAAATAAACCAAGCTATTTTTACTCATGCTATAAATATTTTTATATTTCCAATTGTTTGGGTTACTTTATGCGAAAATTAAATATATATATATATATATATATATATATATATATATATATATATATATATATATATATATATATATATTTTCTTTTCTGTAATATTTTCTTGGTTATAGGTTCTTCCATTTGAAAATGAAAAGACAACAATTTTTCTGACGTTTCGCTCTACATAGTGAGCTTCTTCAAAGTTATGGTATATTTATTTTGGATCCACAAAATTACGAATTTTTTTTATAAACATGTATCGCAGTAATTGTCCTACATACCTATTACATTTATATTTTTAAGTTAAATAATTATTTAAGTAAATAAAACAGATTTTACAACAGTCTTAAAATTAAAACAAAACGATAACAGGTTAAAATAGTGAAAAACTATAAAATAGTACATACCTTGAAAGTAGCTTTGTACGTCTGTTTAAAATAAATTCAATTATTAGAACTTGGTATGCAATTGATATGGATAGATTACTTTTTATAACAGCAAAAAATTGGAAAAAAGATTATTACTTTTTTTTAATAACATTCTTTGATTTGCATGAGTTTATACCAAATTGTGCCAAGCATCATTACATTATTTCTAATATTTATTATAGAGTCGCTTCAAGTATGTCATATTAAAATATCAAATTATAGTATATTTGATTTAGGTTTTTGACATCTTGTTTGTCATTTACAGCATTGTATATTTCTTTAATGACCAGTTTGTGATAATTTTAGATGCTGACAGAAATGGAAAAACACAAGAAAATATTACAGAAAAATATTAATATAAGGTTTAAGATACAAAAATAAATTATATATATATATATATATATATATATATATATATATATATATATATATATATATATATGTATTCGAAGGTTTTCAGGCATCCCGTGTATGTGATCTCTCTCAGGACTGTAAGGCCGCTGCCTTTTATATATATATATATATATTTGAATTTCAAAGAAGATAATTTATTAAAGACTTTAAAGTTACTGCGCTGGTATTTTACGCCAAAAATTTCGCAGTTAAGTGGCAAGAAATTCAATCATAGAATATTACAAAAATAAATACCATAGTCCAGTTGAAAGTAGCAAGCAAATGTGCGAGGCTAACGCCTATGTCGGAGAATAGAAGTGGTAAAAATAACTCAATAACTTGCAAAACAGAAGACAGATAAGGTGACTAATCAACAAAACTCAATTATCGGAATCATTTTAACTGTTTTTTTCCCCAAAATTCCAAATGATGGGCCAAATATTATTGAGTTAAAAAATTTGCAGCTCCCTAGTCGTTTCCAAAAAACTAAAATGCCATGGCAAAATGGCCTCGGCATTATATCAAAGATTCGTGCGGGCGCGCAGAGCTTCTTCTTTTCAAACGTCAAAAATTTAAAAGATATGACAACTCAGAAATAATTCAAATTCCTGGGTTACAACAGTCGGCTCAAATAAATTTGTTAAATAAGTCATTCATTAATCGTCAACATTTTCGGCTCAAAACTAAATAAGTAACCCATTTATTATTTCTAAATTCAAGAAATGTACTTTCTGCCGGCCATTATAGACGTAGAGCAGGTAATGCAAAAGTTTCCTACAAAAATGTAAAGCAAACGAAATGTATTTCTCTCTTTCAATAATTATGGATTTCCGAAAAGTTAGTGGAACTCGCAGACTAAATTTCGCTAAGACAAGTTACGAAACTGATAGGTTGTGTAATGATGAGAAGTTTATAACGTCAGTAAGGGATTTTCGGGAGAGAGAAATTTGACATGGGTGAAAATTAGACTAGAATATGGGGAAAATTAGTTAAGTTATGACGACTACTACACAATGCATTCAAATAATAAAATCAAAACTATCAAAATAAGGGAATGTCAAAAGCAACATCCTCAGAAAAAACTTATCAATGCAAATTTGACACTCACAGCAAACTTAACCTAAAAAAAACATAAACAAAGCAAAATTTCAAGAAAACGGCCATACGAAAGGATGAAACGAAGAATTACATTAGAATAATAGGCAACAACACCGCGATTTAAATGAAAAAAGGTAACACTAAGTTCAACAATAATAGAAATAAATACATCCACCCACAGTCTAGTGCATGCCAAACAAAACAGTATAAATAGGGGTCCAATATAACATAAAATCGTACTTTGTAGTGTAAAAATGTAGCCAAAATTTCAGAAGTTAAGATATCTAAGCTATGTAAAGACTCGACAAGGAAGTAAAATTACTGGGATCTGTAGTAACATCAAAAAATGCAACTAACCAACAAATGGTATGTTTTTATTCGAAAAATTTATGAGAGATACTTGAAAAGGATATTGTGCTTGCTCATAACGTGAGTATTTGCAGAAATAAGGTAAAATTACCTTAAATTGAAATTTGGACCATGAGAAGATTAAATATATAATAAAGCGCAAAAATCTTGTAACTTCAAAGTTTTAGGAAAAAATATGTAGCTAACTCAATTAATTCTACTAAATCTGATGTTTATTGTGTAATTTATATGATTAAACATTCCAAAAATTGCAGGGGCTCATATGAACCTCCCCTTTTGGTCGGTGAAAGGCTACAAAAAAATGATCAAATATGAGTCGTATTCGTAATATATCTCCCGTACTATAAATTTCTTCTAATATACGCAACAAACCATGTGTTATTTGCAACTTTATAAAAGATTGACTCTTAACAGCAAAGGGGCTCTGAAACTGTAAAAGAGGGTCAGGTATCCAGTTAAAGTGTTAGCTAAGTTCTCCAACGGCTTATGTCAGCTGGCTGTTGCTTAGTTCATGGTATCAGTAGTTTTAACTAATAAAAAAAAATTAAAATCGGAAACTAAAATTTGGACACCTACCTATAGGAAGGGGTAAAAAAGTCACTTGAAGAACGATAAAAAAGTTTTCACATTGAAATATTTTTCAACGCCAGTAGTTACAACATTTACGTCATTTTACGACATTTTAGTCCTATTTAGACTTTTTATAGCCATGCAGAATCTAGAATATAATCATTTTTTGCAGGAATATTTGTGTTGAGATAAAATCTAACGGCATGAAATAAATCGATGAAATACAATGAGTCTCGCGTTAATTTAATGCCATTTGCGACAGGTGTGTATATTTAGAGGTTTAAAAATTTGAATAATTGGCAAATGGAATATTTTTCCATTAAAAAATGTTGACTGTTGTGTATGTTGTAAAAAAAATATTACTGTGTATTTTAAGGATTTGTTTTTTCGTAAACTTGTTTTCTCATTTTGGTTATTCTACGATACCGTTACTGGTTTATATTTTGAGAACTTAGAACACTGGTGTTGCTAAGATGGCAAAACAAGAACAGAGATCCTTTCCCCATGGCGCTCGTGATTGTGCTTAGGAATGAAGCCTAAATCTACCAAATCAGAAATATACTGGGCAAAAAATCAGAGTTGAGAACTGCAAAATGAGGATTCAGTGCTACAACTGCCAGCTTTTTGCTCACGCAGCAGCAAACTGCAAAGCCCAATAACGCTGTGTCAATTGTGGAATTGTTAAAGAACGAACTAGCTCACTGCGTCAATTGTAGCGGAGCACATCATATATAATTCCGGGGGTGCCCCAAGAGACCTCAACCAAGGCAAGAAACTACCAGGATCAGCCTCAGAAGAAGCAACTATATACTAACGCAACCAGCAGACTCATTCAGCAGGAATACTCCATAACCAAATGAAATCCAGACGATATTCAACAATAGAAGTAAACATTTCCAGAGTTTGCTCATGCCGCTACTTGTCAAAACAGTCGTCGAGGAAACCGATAAATAGAAACCTACACAGGACCATCCAAGACCAGACCAGCGAACCTCTCAAAGTTTGTCTCATCAAACTGTATAGCAAATAGAAGTAGAAAACTGTATAAATTTGACTTAAAACCAATAAAGGTACCAGATATCAAGTTTATAATTATTTATTATTTAATTTCTACAACATATGAATATATTTTATTTGTGTTGCCTAGGTTATAGCTCAATAATACATACGTGATTAAAATAACTTTAAAGCACAAACATACCTTTTACCAGCCACAAACAATAAATAATTGTTGTTCATAAAAATACGCAATAGTAAACACTTTTTTGAATGAATACTCATTTCGGTTGCCAATTACTAAAATTTCCCAAACCTGTAAAACTGCAAACCTGCCTAAATTGCACGCTTTTAATCCAATATTAATGATAGGACCATTACATTTCATTGATTTATTAAGAGCTGTCAGATTTTATTTTCACCCCAAACTACCGTTGGAAGTACTAATTTTCTTTGTTATGTGCGATATATCGTTTCCTCCCCTTTGTATATTTTTACTTACAACGAATGATATCGCAAACATTGGCGTACGTGGGTCTATTTTCTTTGAAAATTATATAATTTTCTCATTGAAGGAATGTTTGAAGAAATATATGAATTCCAGCTTGTTCGTAATCTAGCTCAACACCGTGTTTTTTATCGGTGTTCTTCGTCTTGATCTGCCATATCCGTTCCAGTCCGATCATAGCTATGTGAATTTTATTTGGGGTATAGTGGAACAGCTCAGTTAAATTAGCAGCAACTTCGACGGACTTTTGTAGGTTCGCAAACCATGAGAATTTTCGTCCCTTGATCCCCATTCCTTTCAACCCTCCTTTGCAGTTTTTTATTTGATAGGAGACTGTACTTTGTTTCTCATGATGTGTCCCAGATATTTGGGTTTTCATTCCTCCTTTCTTAATAATTGTCCTGATCTTGGGTTGGCGTCTCAGGCTTCGGAGAATTTCAGCGCTAGTGACGTGGTCTATCCAGGAAATTCTGAGAATTTTCCGGTATACCTGAAATTCAAAAGCTTCAATTAAGTTTTTCATATTTTCAGTTATTGGACAGCTTTATTGAGTTTTAGATTCAGATCTCTCCTAGAGAAGAAGGCATTCATTTTAACGAATATCTCTGGCTGTTTCGTTGTTTTTTGATTTCCCTGGATTGGTCCCAGGTTTTTAATAGTTGATAATGAGATCTCTTGATTGTACTGAGATCCATTTATTTGGTTTCATTTGTGTAACATTCTTAAATTTTTCTATCAACATGTCCAGCATTTCATTGAATTTGTTTACTGTCAGTACTATGTTGTCAGTATTTGGTATGCTATTGATTCTTTTAGTTTTTCATTACGAAAAATATGTTCAGAATGTATAGTAAATAGTAGAGGTGACAGGTTGTGTCAACTGATCATTTACACCAAATAGAGCTTTTTGTCCCCAATATAAGTTGATAATAAATCGGTTATCCTTTGAGTCAGTACCTGCTCCTTTAAACACAGTTTTCAAATTCCTTTGTTGGCATTTATTAAAATCTTTTGTGTTATCTATGAAACATGCATACATATCTCAGATGATAGTTCTACCATACCTACGTAGCAAGGCACCTGTCACCTTTTAGATGTAAGGGATCAAAATGGTATCCGAAGGCGTATTTTAGAAATTTCAAGAGGACATTTAAAGTGATGACCTTAACGTTGTGTTCTACATGAGCGGCGTGATGCGGAGAGCGTAATAAGCGCAGTTAAGTTAGTTAGTTAATTTAATGGTTAAAGGCGTTTCGGTATCTCAGACTATTTAGCACCTTCTATAGTATTGTTGGTTGCATTAAATTTTGTTATAAAGACCAATGTGCCTCAAGAAATAAAGTATGCGTTTGGCCTTAGTTCAAAAGACATGACTGTCGCAAAATTATTAGAGGTGAGGTACCTCTCTCTAGCATTTCTGTTTGAGGGACAGTCAGATATTATATGTTTTACAGTTAAGGGGGAACGACAGGACAGACACTGAGGGGGATCGTCGTTTTTAAAAAGGAAAGGAATGAGTCATTCTGCAGTATCCAATAGCGATTTTCTTCCATGCAACATTTTCCCTTCTGGACAGTTGGGGAAAGTGATAGGTCTCTGAGAAGTTTCTTTTAATATAAGAGAGTTTATTGGGGTTTTTGAGGGATTCCCAGCGAACCTGTACAATGTTACGAATGATGTTATCGATGTGCCTATTGAATTCTTTTGGGTTAAGTAAAGGAAGGAAAGGAGTGCCTTCAAGGATGGCAGACTTAGCTTGAGTGTCGGCCAATTCATTCCCATCTATGCCGATGTGGCTCGGGGCCCACATAAAGGTTATGTCCAGATTACGTTGAGATCCCATTTTAAGAAGGTTGAGAATTTGATTCATGAGGGGTTGGGATGTGTTGATGGCTTGGATCGATCTAAGGCAGCTGAGGGAATCCGAAATGATTATTACCATGCTAGCCGCACTCGTTGCTCCATATTAGTGCTATTTTAGTCTCATACATATTTACAAGCTTTAAGAATAAATACATTTTATTGTTAATTTTTACATGAAAAATTCTTGGGATCGGTGTCTAGCTAAAGTTGATTCGCTTTGCTATACCTATAAAGTTTAAGTCATAGACGTACATAAACAATTATTTATTCATTGTTGAATGACTTGGATTTAAAAATACACGATAGAGACCAATTTAAAAACCTGAATTGAATATCAAATTGGTAGTTTTTGTACATAACATTAGTCAATTAGGACTTGTAAAGAGGGTTTAGAGACGTCTGAAAATATCTTAAAAATGAAGACGTCATGTAGACTTTATCTGCTACCTGGGTGGGGCAACCAATAAAACAGAGTGACCATTCCAAAGACCAACGGTAATGGTGAAAATCTGAATAAATTAATATTTTAGATAAAATAATATGATAATTTATTATAGAAGAAATATCAAAGGAAAGGAAGAACAATTCCTATGGAATATTAACGTAATGTGTCCGATATGGACCTGATCATTTCTTTTTTAGGTTCTCTTATTTGATGGAAGAAAGCGCGACGTGAAAGTTGTATATTGAATAGAAATAGTGGTTTCTTGTAGATTTTAGATCGCTGAATTTGAATTCGTTCTCAGAATTGCTCCATCAAATCCGTTTTTTTAAATATCCTAACCTAAAGTGTAAAAATGTGATTTTGGCCGATATTTTAGGTTATGTTTCATCGCGATATTTCTTTTTCAACAAACTATACATAACATCTTAAAGTATAAGTCTTACTCGTTCAAATACCTTTGAGTTTACTCAAATATCTTCTTTTTTTTTTTCAAATTGCATAATTTTTTCAAGTTTTGAAAACTTTCACCTTTTGTGACCGATAAGCTTTTAAGTGCCAATTCTGATAAACCATCGATGTTTTAAGGCTGTCAAAGTATCGGTCAATCCAAATTTATCATTAGTTTTGCAAAATAAATTTATTTAAACAATTTGTTTAAACAAGTTATTGAAAAATTCATTATTTTTAAATAAATGCTTCCATGGCCTTTTACAAAAATAAATAGGTTCAAAAGAGACGTTATCGTTATTACGATATATTTTGTTATAGATAAAGTATTAAATAACAAATTTTGCAATTTAAATACAAACTCTTTAACGATATCCATTGGTAAACTTTGTATTTGTAGAATCTGGTCTTATGAATTCTGGATATATTAAATGTGTATATTTTTGTAAAATGCAATGGTAGCGTTTATTTAAAAATAATGAATTTTGCAATAATTTGATTAAACAAATTGTTTAAACAAATATCTTGCAAAACTATTTACAAAATTGGCTTGAGCGATACTTTGATAGCCTTACAACATCCATGGTTTATCACAATTGTCGCTTAACAGTTTATCGGTTAAAAATGGTGGAGGTTTCCAAGATTTAAAAAAATCATGCAATTGGAAATTTTCAAAATTGAATGTATCGAAGAAAAAAAAATATTTGTACAAACTAAGGGCATTTGAAAGAGTAAGACTTATACTTTATGAAGCTATGTATAGTTTTTTCAGGCACTTTTAGGATAGGATGTTTAAAAAACTTGATGTGATGGAGCAATTTTGAGACAAATTCGAACTCACCGACCCAAAATCTACAAGAAATAACTATTCTTATGTAATGTACAAATTTCACATCGTGTTGTTTTATTTAAGTGGCACAAACACAGTATCTTTATTATATCTCAGAAGCACAAATAAAATACTCTAATAGTCCATAAATTTTATGAATTTTTTATGGCTTTTTCTTACATGAACCAGCAAGTCGTAGTTATTTTCGTAGTCAGATAATGAGTGGATATTTTATACGAAGTAACCTTGTCGGAAATCATCAGCAAGATAATCAAACTGTGGTAATATATTTCTTAGTTAATTCGGTAACAAGAGACTTTTTCTTTTAGAAACATTACTGCAATAATCTTAAGGAAACATTAGAATTGCAGTAAATAAAATGTTAAAAATTTTATACCAGTTAAATGGCAATTTTCGATAGTGCACTCTACCCAGTTGTTCTTGTAATTATATATTAACATCATGTTTATCTAAGGTTTATTTATAATAGTGTTTTCGCTTCTTTAAGAAAACTTTACTAATTGCTAGAAAGGTATCAAAATCTAAGTCAACACTATAATGTAAGACAATTCGTTAACAATGAATTTATGGAATTAATGGAAATTGACAACTAGAAAATGCAACAAAAAATGCCACCGTTCAAGCATTTTTGGAATCGGCACTGATTCTTGTAGAAATAAAAGAATGTACTTGCAAAACTAACCAATATGGCTATGAATTAATTGGTTCATGGTATTTATCTTTACTATTCTTACCTTTAGAGTGGGGTGCAGGGAGAGCCTACTCCCTATATAATTTCGAAAAATATAACTATAAATAACCTATTTCTTTTTCTGTTGCAGGTAAATGGTGAAAACAGCCGGTTACAGATTACAATAAATATCAGGTAAAATTATGAAATATTTATTGACTAATTGAACAAGTGATATTTGATTAACATAATACATTCGAAAAGTAGAAGGCTGTGGTAATTTTTTTTAACTCAGCTTAGTTCAGACACAATAAAATGTTGTGAACATGGAATTAGCTGTTCTTCTTTCTCCTCATACACCATTTCTTCTCAGGAGGTTAGTAATCGTAGCGGCTATTGTGATTTTTGATACTGCAGCTGTAAATAAGGCACTAGAGCTACCTTTATATCACCTACTCAAATAATTCAATCTGTAAAATACATCTTCTGCTAATATTATTCCTCTTGCCTAATATTTTACCGTATATTATAATCTTTTCCTCATCATATGATTCAGATATTTAAATTTTCTTATTATATTTGTATATATTATTTTCTTTTCCTTTCTCATTATTCTCAATACTTCCACATTTATTACTCTATCGGCCCAACATATCCGCAATGTTTGCCCTGAATCTGAAATGGTTCCAGTGGATCACAAATTTCTTGCTTTAAGGTCTAAACTTTCAGTTCATAAAACGGTACGGAAAACATATAAAAGAGCAGAATTTTCACATTAACTTGTAAACTAAGGTTATTACAACATATTATTCTTGTCATTTTATTAAATCTTTCTCTAGCTTATTCAGTTTTCAACTTTTCTTAGTCAGTATTTTCGTTAATGATAGATATTTGTATTTCTTGATTTCTTCTACTATTATTTTTAAAATTTAATTTTGTTGTGCTTATACAGTTGTCATAATCCTCTTCTTCTTAATGTTCACTGTTCATTGTTGGTACCACTTTATCGAGAAGTACTTGTAAATCTTCTATTGTTTCAGAGATTAGTATAGAGTCGCCACATATCTGATGTCGCTAGGCCTTCCATTGACCGCCATGTCAATTCTTGTTTTCTCTAGTGCTTTCTGAACTATTTTTTCCGAATATAAATTAAACAATAAACTTGAAAACACGCTACTCGTTCGTAGGGCCTTCTTTGTGGTTCCTGAATCACTCCCGTATAGATTCTCTTTATATTATCTGAGAGTGTCTTATTTTGAGAGTAATATCAGTGCTTTTAAGTCTGATTTTTATACAGAAAAAAAAGGAAAGCCAAATTATTAGCGAGTATACCAGTCACGCGGGTGGTCAAAGCGATTCTCAGATGTAGCCCTTGAGTTATGTGAATTTGTGGTTAACTGGTTATTGGTTAGAGCTGCTTTGTCAAAGTAATAGCATTTCTTTTTAGAAACGATTGAAGGATCTCACATTTTAAATATTTGTTAATTATTGTATTTCTTATAAAGAATGGATTGTTTAGAATCATTATTAACATTTTGTATTGAATGTTTTCAATTCTTTCTATACTTGATTTACTAATGGTATCCAAGTGGGAACATCATAAGATATAATGGATAGGAGGAATATTTTATAAAAAATTAGTTTTATTTTAAGATTAAGTTTACTATTCCTATTGAAAAGGGAGTATAGTGTGCAGAGACTTGATTTCACCTTTTCCAGTAAATAAGCCATGTTACTGACCCAACTGAGTGGTCTGAGGAAAATTAATACTAGATATTTTGCTTGAATGTGCTGCTGGATTGCTGTATTGGAGGCGTAGTTTATGACTCTGTTGTTTCTCTGTTTGCTATGCATTTATTTACTTTCTATAGGTTAGAGCTACTGCAATTCAAAGGAAAGAAGGACCGAAGTCCTAGAGTCCTTACTTCTTTTACTTCTAACAATTTAAAACTCATTGGAAAGTACATTTTAACACTTAATTAATTCTTAATTAGTTCAGAAAAAATGCAATCCGTAATACAAAAAAAGAATAAAAAGAAAGGGGGACAATTATAAGTATTTTAACGACCCTGGTACTAATACAAATACATAAACTTTCAGCAAAACACTCACTTTTTGACTTCTTGTGTAATAAAATTGTTTAATTCTTAAAAACGCGTTTGGACTTAAAAATGAACTTTTTCTAGTACTGTGATACGTTGCTAAATACAATGCTTCCACTATCTATATCGTTTTGTACTAACTCTTTAACTATCGATTATAACTTGTTTTTAACTAACCTGTGCTTAACTAATTTCCCATAGCGAGATCGCTCGTATTTAAATAACATTTGCCGTGATGTCTTGGCAAAAAACTGGATTCTTTGAGTTTACTTCTTTTTGCAAGAAAAAGTCGCATGACCGAGGGTTTTATGTGTTGAAATTTTTGGTTACTTACCAAAAGTGCGTGATTCCTACATCAGCAGACCTACATTCCTTTCTTGACTTACTTATTTTTCAGTGTTGCAGAAGAAAATATATGTGTTTTTCGAATTTAATAAAGAGGTGAGGCAAGACGTGCGCGACTGATAAAATTTGACACTTAAAATTTAATAAAGTTTTTTTTTTGTTTTTCTGTTATAATTTTCAAAATAAATACTTGTAATATTCCAGTTTGTTTATTTGTTTTAAAATAAAATTGATTTTAATCCGACTTTTCCTTTTATAAATTTAGGATAATTTTCACTTTTTAAATATTTTAAAATTTTTTTATTTATTAGCTTTTCTGAAAAATAATATTAATCCCGGGGCAGCACAGAGATGGATGCCCAATAAGCGGTGTTAGGACAATGTGACTTAGTAAACATAACTGAATAAGTCTTCTTTGGGTTTATTTTAATTATCCAATCGGATATCTATCTATCAATTTTATTTATATATCTTTGTAATTGTAAAATTACAATGCGGAATTTAGAAGAGGAAGCAGCTATAGCGATATTATTGGCAAGCAAGTAGAACTGAGCAAAGCTATCTTTAGGAATATCATTAGTATACAAATTAACAAGAACTTGAGAAAAAGGGGAGCCCTAAGGTACTACAGTCCGTATTACTCTAACCTCGGATTTATATTTTTCCGATGATCCTGCGAAATTCTTCTTAGACAAAAAATCTAGGATTTTATTAAGTAATTGAAAACGTTCAACCTTATTAATTAAACTATCAAACAATTATGCCAAACTTTGTCATAAGCTTTACTTATGTCTAAGAATATCACTCTCTTGCTAAATTTTAATGTCCAGTCTAGTCGTCTAATATCTTTGTCGATTATAAAGTAGTTTATACAGTATAGTATAATACTCAGACTTGAAAGTAGACTAATTGGTTTGTAAGAATCTAGTATGGTGGAATTTTCGCCTTTCTTGTGAATAACTATGACTCTAGCCACTTTCCAGTCTGAAGGAAAGTGACTGAATTGGAAAATTGCATTAGATATTTTAACTATTGTCGACAGAGTGCTATTTCCAGTGCCGCATTAGGTAGGCCATCGAAACCAGACACCTCCCTAATGTTTAGTACAGAGGTAATACTGCAAATTCTATGACAGAGATTTTGTTATTAAACGTGATCAGCGGTAATTTTCCTTGTACGGCGCGGGGATTGAGATCCAATTGATCGAAGAATTTTTGCAAATCTGTCAACCTCGCCTTGACATTTTATTAAAGTTATATCAGTACCATCTTTATGAAAGGTTAGAGGTCGTTTGGACCTCTTTGTTAGACATCTCGTCATTTTATATCGTCTTACTTGTTGTTTCTTCAACTTACAGTTGCGATATATTTATTAGTAACGCCAATGGAAAAAGATGTGTATATGAATACACTTTATACCAAAAACTTATCTGCCATTGCTGATACACGAATACTCCATTAGCAAAGTTAAACTTTTACAGGGCAAATTTGCCGGAATATTATTTTGCTGGAATATAAGGCAGCGTAGAAGAAAATTTAAAAAGTTGGAAGCACGGAAAAAGTTGAATTACTTTGGCTTTGCGATGTAATGGATATGTATATTATAAAAAAACAATAAATTTTTATAACTAGTGAAAACAAGAACACACTTTATTTTATAAACATGACGTCAAGGAATTTTAGATGTTAAAATTTGACTTTTGTAGCCAGAGATTAACCCCAACACAAGGACTAGCGGTAAAAAAGGAAAGGTTATGTTTCGATAAACGTTATTTATGGTTACAAAACGATTAACAGCGGTGTCCTTCAAGTTTTAGTTTTATGGAGAAAGGAAAAGTTTTTGTAACAGTTTAGAAAAATATAACTATTAACGTTTGAAGAAGATACGAACTGGTATGATTTTTTAACTTCTTTTAGGGTTCCATGGTTAGCGAGGGATCCTTATGGTTTCGTCATGTCCGTACGTCTGTATATCATAACCCTATAGCATCATCAGTTTTTAATTTCTTGCAATGAAATTTTGCAGACATGTGCTTTCCATTAATCCAAAAACACATTTGACCTCACATTGGAAAAAAGTTACTTTTCCCTGTATAAACAGTATGAAAAAATACGTAGATCCAAGAGAAAGGAGAAAATAATGTGTTGTTGTCAAAACTTCGGGTCGTGACAAATTGGCGTTTGTCGTTGTATTCTAGGTGTTGTTGAATTAGTCCGGACAAATGGACATATGCGGCCGAGGAACTTTTTGTTATACTATGTAGTATGTAGTAGTAATGAAGGTAAATTTGCAACAAATAGATGTGATAATCAAATGTCATATTTAGGCTGTAGGTTAATGTTGGGTTAATGAGGCGAATCAGTTATTCAAAATTTTATATATTAGCACACAAATTAATGAAGTCATTATTTTAATTATTTTAATCATTTTACAGTTTAAGTGTTTTTCTATGCGATCTGGAAACGAAATGGACAAATTCAAAGAAAAATTACCAAAATTCGAGTCGTAATTAAGTAAATTTCCTATTTTCTTAGATATTGAAAGATCCCTACAGCAAAAAGAAAATAAATTACCTATAGGAAGTGTCACTTAATGCTTCTTACAAAAGTAATCTGCTGACATCAAACTTTAAAATTGTTTTAGAAACTTTCTTTTAAGTTAGCAGTCTTTGAGTTGAGATTTATAATTCCTCCTTTAGATATAGAACGATGAAGTGTGATGCGAGCTCAGTGGGAAATTATGTATAAAATGAAATTAAAAATAAGAAATCTGGCTGTAAAATGATTTAGCTAAAAAAAAATAAATACCTAAAAACATATTTTTTGGTTATATATGATATTTTATCAAAAGGCAAAGCTAAAAACTTCTGAATAAATCATGTAAAATACCTAACTGTTGTACATTGCTAGTTGTTGCTTTAATAAAGAAAAATAGATTGTTGTGATATGCTGACACATATTGTCACGTGTATATGTTCTAATTTCGCGTTGGCTATAGGAATTTTTGATCCTTGATTAAATGAATAACTAAGAGTAGACTTCGATGCTTAGGCCTCGTTGGGCCCATTAGCACAATGATCGTAAGGCATTCGAAGCTGATTTCCTTTGCAAATCTAAGCAGCCTCGTTACCTAACCTTGCTTGACTTTATCTTCGAAATGTGTCTGCTTAACTTCGTTGAGTGAGAACATGGTCAACAGTTTCATTCTCCTCAACGCACTATCTATATATTGGGTTATTGGTAATGCCAAACCTACGAAGATGATCTTGCAGGTGATAATTTCTTGTTAGCAATCTCACCGCCGATTAGGAGTTCTTTCCTTGTCAAGAAAAAAGGCTTCCCAATAAATCAAATTATATATTCCTTGACACAGATTCCAGTATTCAATAGATTTCCCTTGCCAGTTGTAATTAGAAAAGGTATATTGGGTTGGGGGCAGTATGGTTGAGCCGCGGACTCGATCTTTGTCAAATGACCCACTTACTTATTTCGGTGTATGATCAGGTGATTCGGGACCTAGATGAATCTGATGGTGCAGCTTTTCTTTGTTAGATTCTCTAGTTCATCCCTGCACACAGACACCAGTGGCGAAGCTACTACGTTGGACCTCAGTGCCAATATTGTAGGCCTACTGCCAGAATGTATAGTAATAGTCTTATTTGTGTTTATGTCCTTCCTACAGAGACGATTACAGGGTACAGCAACATACATTTTCTCTTGAAAGACTTTAGGATACTGTTCCATAGAGTAAAGCTATCTAATTCCTGTGCCATGAATAAAATTCTAACATTTGGATGAAAAACGTGACTTGTTTTGTGAAATGAAGTAAAAAATAAAAAAATATGCGAGATCTATGTTTTTGTTCGTACCTATAACCATGTTTAATAGGCGATAACTACCCTAAAATCTTAACATCCGAAATGTTTTTGCGTAAATTAATTCTGTTACTATTTAAAATTTTTTCACGACACAAAGTGGATATTCTCACTTATAATTAGGCGATATTATATTTAATATTTTCACCCTCAGTAAACGCCACCCTTATTTTTAATAAGGGTAAAAGTGTTTTTCAACCATTTTTTCTATACAGAAATTATCCTCCGTCCTCTGCAAATATTATATTATTGAAAAAACTTAAAAAAATTAAATTTACCGGTTTCGGGGATTTTGCAAAATTACCCTTTTGTACCGTAAACAACCCTTAAATTAAGGTTTTTGTTAGTTTAGATTAGATTAAACAATGTGCAAACTATATTATATAGCATTTGGACTCTCAATTTTTATGGAGATTTGACGAAAATGATAATTTTTGTAGAACAAAAATTGCTAGAAAAACACTTTCGCTCTTTTTTAAAATAGGAGTGACGTTCCCTCAGGGTAAAATTACTACCAGTAATATCGCATATAGATTACTCATAATATTCGTTTTGGGAGGTATGCTTTAGGAGTGATTTTCGCCCCTTAAACACAGAATTAGCATGAATTAAAAAATACGTGTCGAAAGTTTTTAACGTTTCACAACATATCACAAAATGGGCCAAATAGGCGAGATTCCTTTGCGAGCGGTTTCCTTGTAAGTAGAATTTCAACATGTTTAAATTGTACATAAAATCGACTTTGTAAACAAGTTGCTACATGCAAACACTTGCTCATATTATTTTACTTTTTTGATAATCGTAAGAAACCTATTTTGGAAATTACAAAAATTATAATTATATAATGAAGCATATAAGAGGAACCGTAAGAAAATTTCTTGATTTTGTTTCGAGAAACCGTCGCCATTTTGTTAATTTTGAAAATTTTTCAGCTCTCAAATTTTTTTTCTGATTACATTCAAAAGAGAAAGTTAAATCACGTCGATTAGTCATAAAAATATAAAATGTTGAATAAAACAATGGCTGTATTTTTCTTCACTGCAAAAGTTTTTTGATAATGAAAAAGTCAAACAAAAATGGACATAAATAATTAATTAATGCATTTATGAGGTAATTGTACACAGTAGAATAGATATTAGTTAGTAGTATGTAAAAATTTATAATTCAATCATGTTTTTAAAGGACAGAAAAAAATGCCAATAATTGTGTAATAATATGATAAAATGTTTAAAAATTAGTGTGAAAGGTTGGACTTTAATGGATATAAATTAAGAATTATAAACATATTTGACTCAGAAAGGCGTGAATCTTATGAACTAATAAATAAGTGATATTTTGAATAAGGAGTGCAGTGTTATTGTCCAGAAATAGTGATTGAAAAAGGCATTTTAAAACAATATATTGAAATCCACAAAAATAAAAAAACACGAATGACTGAAATATTATCACAATTGGCACCCAACGTGGGGCATTATTTCTGAAAAAGTCAGAAATCAATAGGCAAAATTTATAAAAAAGTCAGAAAAACAACGTGGCAAAAATTTTTAAAAAAAGGTCAAAAATTAATATAGGCAAAATTTGTGAAAATTCAGAAAAACAACGCGGGAAAAATTTTTTTGAAAAAGTCAGAAAATAAGAGGTTTAAATTTTTTTTTTGAAAAGTTACAAGAGAAGGGACACTAATTTTTAAATTTTTAAAAAATTTTAATATCAGTCAAATATAAGTAAAATATAAACAATAATAAATTAAAATGGCTCACAGCTACACAGATATTTTGCAATTTTTGAAAAATATGCAACAAACAATGGAAAAAAGTTAACAAAATCTATGGAGGAAAATGGATGAATTTCAACAAGATCTAGGGAAGATAATAGAAAAATGTCAACCGGACATAAAGAAGGAAGATAGAAAAAGGGACTGCGATGAAACAGAAAAATTGGTACAAACTAACGAGGAAAATATAGAACCAGAAAATGATGTTGAACAGGAAGAAATAAATAAATCTTTGAAGAAAAACAAGAAGAAATCAAAAAATAAAATTGGTTTTATTTTAGAGCAAAACGATAAGAAAAAAGATGCTAATTTTGTCATGACAGACTTTAATGTTGGAACAAATGAAAATATAGATAAGTCTTCAATGAAAAGCAAAAAGAAGAAACGAAAATATGTTGAGTATGAATATTTATATAAGATTTACAGTGATATAAGGAATTTAGCAATAATTATATAAATAAAGATAAAAGTATTATACTTGATAGGCAAAATATAATGAGTAAAATTAAAGATAAAAAGAAAAAGTGGAAACATTGTGAATATGATGGATTCAGAGGAATCTTATGATAAAATTAAAAAAATAATGAATAATATAATGGCAGAAATTATTGAAAGTAATAATAAAAATTTAGTAAATGAAATAGATAACGAATCTTCAGAAAAAAGTAAAACCAAAAAACGAGGAAATGGTAATGATGATTGTTTAAAGTACACTTATGAGGAAAACAAAAATCTGAATAATACTCTAGATATGGAAAGTACAAAAACATTTATGACTAATAAGTTAAAGTGTCAAAATTCTAAGAAAAGAAAAAAGATAAATGGAAAACAACCTTATATTAATTCTTTATCTAAAAGGAAAAAGAATTAACGGAACCGTGATACAGTTCACAACATTAACTGGATGGAAAGATAAAATGGTGGATAACGGACGACGATTAAAAACTGCATTTCTATGAAAAATTGAAATATATAAAAACTTTAACTTTTCGATTTTTATGCTTACAAGTCTTCACATTCTGTACAAATGAAATAACGTTATAACAAAAAATAGAGAATGAAGTACATATTTATATAATTTTAATTTTAACAAATGTTGAGTTTAAGCCAATAATAAGAAAATATTTATATTTAATATTTTGTCAATACAAAAAAATTAAAAATTCAATTTTGGGTCATTGTATAGGTAGATACCTTTTCTCAGGTGTGATAAGTTTTTTGATTATAAAAAAGTCAAACAAAAATGGACATAAATAATTAATTAATGCATTTATGTGGTAATTGCAGATAGTAGAATAGATATTAGTTAGTGGTATGCAAAAATTTATATTTGAATCATGTTTTTAAAGGACATAAAATGCCAATAATTGTGTAATAACATGATGAAATGTAGAAAAATGAGTGTGAAAGGTTGGACATTAATGCATATAAATTAAGAATTATAAACATATTTGATCAGAAAGACATAAATCTTATAAACGAATAAATAAGTGATATTTTGAATAAGGAGTGAAGTGTTATGGTCCAGAAATAGTGACTGAAAAAGGAATTTTTAAACAATATAGTGAAATACACAAAAATGAAAAAACACGAACGACTGAAATATCATTGCAATACATATATATATATATATATATATATATATATATATATATATATATATATATATATATATATATATATATATATATATATGAAGTAAAATGCTAACAGTAAATGCAAACTTCGTTCCATCATATCCTTTCCGTGTTGGAGGTTGCATAATTTGAATAAATTGCTACACAAAACAATTTATCCTATTCCACTACCATGAATGATAGCCTACCTGTACCACCATATCGAGAAGAAAGTGAAAACTTACTTTTTCCGCCACAGTGATACGGCAGAGGCCATGTTTCGTCTCTATTAGACTCATCAGGGTACCGACATGCATCTGTTTGTACAAAGGACAGATCGATGCAACACTGAACTTTGCCGACTTCCCGCCGGATGGCGTATATATGTTTATGCGGCTTTCACGGATTCCTCCGTGTGAGATGCAGTAGCAGTGGATATATCCACATTATGCCGTTATAATGCTGAAATCACATTCAACAAACGTACAACTATATGCAACTCCGTATATAGATGAAGTAAAATGCGAACAGTAAATGCAAACTTCCAACACGGAAAGGATACGATGGAACGAATATATATATATATATATATATATATATATATATATATATTTCACAGAGAAAGTATGTTTTTTGTTGAAAAAATTTCATTTCATGATTTGAAATGGAATCGGTCATTAAAAAAAGAGAAAAATGTATTGTGTCTCACCCTACATTTTAGCACTCATGAAAACAATTGTAGTTGAAAAAGCATATGCCAAGGAACCTTCGAAAAAAAATTCATTAAAATAAAAAATAAAATGTAGTTTTTGAGAAAGTCGCGTTTGTTTTTTTTTTTCGAAAAACGGCAGCCATATTGTTAATTTTGAAAATTTTTCTGTTTACAAATTTGTTCATTTTTTGCCCCATTTTAATTAGTAACTATTTTAATAACCAACAATTAAATTTCACAGTAATAAAGACACTCTGGAAGTCTGGTCGTGCATCTTCTCTCTTGCAGCTTTAGTACCAAACAACTACGGTTATTTAAGCTTACCAACCACAACTCAGAACTTCAGGACTCAGGAAAGGCTGCTAATTAGTTGGTCAGAAGACATCTCTTGTTTTGTAGGTCTCGCAACAGCGCGCCCGCAAGTTAATTCGCCTGAAGGTTTTAATTATATTGAATAAAACAAGTTTCTCAAAATACTTAAATCTATTTAACAAAAATAAATAGAAAAATGAGCTATTTACGATGATACACTTAAAACTTATAACAATTACAAAAAAAAACTAACATAATTGCTCTTCTCGGCCGTTATTTTAACCTAAAACGTAAAATCCAATTTTGAAAACACACGTATAAATAGCTTAATAAAATATTAAACAAAAAAAATAAATAAAACGCTAAAAAACAGCTATTTATATTACTTAATCAAACCATATGAAAATCGCGAAACGCTAGACTAAAATAACACATGATACTCCCTTAACTTCCCGAATTAAATCAAAAACAAATCAAACAAAGAAAACCTTCATTCCCGCCGAATATACACTACGGCACTGGACTTAAAGAACGGTACGGATCACCCTAATTCGACTTTCAGATTGGTACTGAAATTTACTATTCCTTAAAAGAGTGTCTTCGAATTTTACACCCCCTCGACATCCCTCGGTTTCCCGTTTGTACCCATATTACTCGACGGAACCCGGTAAACGTCAATTTCTTTCCCTCAAAGTTCGAAGGTTTCAATCGTTACGTGCTGAGGGCGTTAGCTATTCTATACCGGATGCTTGGTTCCCGAATTGGCCTCTGAGCGTCTTAATCTTAATTTTTTATATAAACACAATTAATAAAACTATTCTATTTCTTTCTATAACTAAAGGAATAAGATAATTTAACGTCTGTGAAAAAACCTGAGTGCCCTTTTATTCATATTGCTGGTATTTAATTCATTCTTTCTTGCAATCAGGAAAAACAGTCGCCATATTAGATTCCTTACACAGGTCAAACGTTATATTACAGTATAATGAGTCTACTTGATTATTCTTTTGTTTCCTAATGATGCGAAAATCTTTCAATATTTTAATTCTTTTTAACGGTATTCATATACCATAGGTTAAAAACTACCCTTAACACGTCTGGTTTTATTTACAGAATCAGAGTAAGATTATTTCGACAGATTTATAGCCAAATTTTAGAAAGGCTCTTTAAGTTTTATGTCTTCATAAATTTACTGAATTTATATATTTTTAAGAAAACATTTAAACGACAAAGATAATAAAAGTTAAGTTCGATAACTGATTTATTTTTTCTTTAGACTTTCGTGGATAGTGATAAAAAATATAACTACCCTATTCCCACGGGAAATCTATTCACAGAGTGATTATTTAATTTGTTCCATTACACCCTAATGTAATGCGTGTTCGTGATTCAAAGTCCTTATTATTATTTGATAATAATGTTAAGTCTATTAACTACAGTTTTCAAGATCCCATGGCTAAACTTAAAATCTGTAGCACCTTGTGTATCGATTTATTTTATGTAATATTTTTGGCTTCAAGTCCATTATTCCACAATACGTACGCAATGTCTAATAAACTGATGATAATACTTTTTCTTGCCTTACTTAATGCTTTTTTCAAAAGTTATAAACGCAAAACAAAGATAAACTTCACAAAATTATAAACTTTTTGTTATTTTTGCATAATGAGCAATCCATCCGAGGTGCTGTATAATGATTTTACAAAAGTTTTTCTTTGTATTGTTCGACTTTCAACTTTTAAAACTAAATTTAAAACTTTTTGGGTAATCCGAATTTGACATTTCGAAACGAAATATATATACTTGTTTAGCTTTAAAGAATATATTGCCAGTTTGGATAAACATGTTGACTTTTTTGGGAAATTTAAAGAAAAGAGGTTTATTACCAGAATTTGAGTGCGATCTTAGTATATGTATATTGGAAAATATATGAGAGTTGGTACTTCTCTGACTTATCCCTAATATTTTGTACACGTAACATGAGCCTCCAGAGATTAAAATTCGGAGATGTGACTATTTCGTTGAGGTGCTGAGTATACGTTGATGTTGCCAATACAATGTGTACGGGCATGCTTCTTGTTTGTTTTGTCTTTCCTTAAATATGTTAGAGCCGGGTCCTAGGGTAGTGCCACAGTGCCTTGGCGGTGTTAAATTGTTTCTGAAAACATTTTTTAAATTCATTATTACTTTAAAATTTTTCGAACACTTTTTTTCATATTAATTATTTGCACGTCTGGCAAAAAAGCAACGGATTAACATGCTCGGATTTATTATAATCGGTAAGGTGTCATTTGTTTATACGGCAGGATGGAAATATTGTCCATATGCCGGTATGACGGAATTTGTGCCAGACGCAATATGACTGAAATGCTATTAGATAAATAGAATAAAAAGTACACTTGTTACCGGGTGAGAAGTTAGGTTTTTAATTCGGGGTTCCTGTTTGTTTTGTTTGTACTTGGTAGCTCTAAAAATATTTATATTTTAAATTTGAATGGCTATTAGACCACACTCAGGATATAGGAGTGGCATATATTTAGAGCTGGCCACTTACACCGTCCTGAATAAGGATCCTAAATTGGTGGTACTCCGATATTTACGATAGCATTTTCTAAGGAGGTAAACATGGATCTTATCCTGACCGTAGTGGCTGGTTGTATGAAAATAAGGAGAAAGAAAGTTATGGGTGAACAGCATCTCATAACTGTCCTAGTTTTAATTTTTGTTCAAGTAATCTTCTTATTTTTCATTCCATAAGTATGGAATCACAAACATTTAATAAAACTTCCTCCTCTTCACTTCCTATTTTTGCGAATCGCCAGCCATCGACAACGATACTTGCGCTTTCTCTAACAGCCACTTAAATACATACTAATTTAATAATTGTATGCATAAGTTTATACTATTTGTAAATTTTTAATGTTTTTTTACAATTTAAAAATGTTTCAACATCCAATGATCAGGTATTCTATATGAATTAGGAAATAAATTCAGTGTGGTGCCATACTCTTTTTGGGTAGCCAGGTGATGTCGATCGTCTTTACTTACCTAGGAAATGATTTAGTGTGATCTAATAGCATTTACGATACTGAATCTACGTGTAGCGAGCAACACGAGCTAGTCCAGTGGGCTAGTACTACGCGAAAATGCCAAAAAAATAACAAAAAAATAAAAGAATCTCTCTTAAGAATCTTAGATATAAAGCGGTTGCAGACTAATATTAATATGACTTTTTCTTAAAATTAACCTAGAAAGCCCATCTTTAAGGGCATATCCTAGTGTTATCCAATTGTCTTTGGTAAAAGGTAAATAAGATTATTGCTGGAAAGTAAGAGGAGCTCCTGGTATATGGTGTGCCAAGGAACATATAACTGGACCTAGCGCCTAGATTCCTAGCGAGCTTCTCTTTTTAGGAAGGAAAAAGCTGCGAATTATGGTAGGAATGTTGACAAGACATTGCCACTCGAGGGACCATCTTCATAAGATTGATATCGTAGATGACCCGATGTGAAGATGGTATCTGGAGAAGGATGAAAATGTTGACCATGTCATTAGAGATTACCTAGCACTCCATGAAATGAGGCAGAGACATTTCTGAGATATAGTTCTGTCATAGGAAGTCGGAAGGCTGCTTGGATTCCCAAAAGCGATCGGCCTCCAATGACGTGCAGTTATAAATAAATAAATAAATAAATATTTTATTGACGAATCAGCCATTTAACATATAAATTAAATTAAAAAAAAATACAAAAAGACAAATGAAAGACAGATACATTAGACAGATAAATCGGTATAAAAAATTCTTTTTTGCGCTTTTTGTTTAAAAATATTTACACTCAAGTTAAAAATGTCTATATCTTTACAAACTTTATTGGCTAAGTTACATGATCTAACTAAGCTAGATGACAATCCATAATTTGTTCTATGATAATCAATTCCAAAATTATTACTGGTGCGCAAGTTTCTTTGTGGTACATTAAAACTGATGAGTCCCAGCAGGTCGGGGCAATCAACTTGAGAATTAATGAGTTTAAAAAGAAAACAAAGATCCAAAAACTCTCTTCTTTGTTCGAGGGGAGGTACATGAAGTAAGATGTAAAGTGCCCAACGAGGCCTAGGTATCGATGACCAAGTATCACCACCTTTTGTTCATTCATTCATTTGTGGTAAGTAATGAAGAAGAGTTTATATTAAAGTTCTTCGTATTTATTAAGATGCTTACTTATGGAAAAAGGCTCTCAGAAATCTCAGAAATAAAACAGTTGTGGACTAACGTTTTTTTTTCTTTTTTTATGCACATTTAAGATAAATTTACACTGACATTTAGTTACATATCATATCCAAATATATAGTAAAATAACACAGAGGAGGTCAAAGAATTAAAAGCTAGTTATACAGTATTAAGCAAGAATAAATAACAAAGATGGGGACATACAACTTTAGTAACACACCTTTGTGACGCGTTTTTCGTAGGCGGGGAGCGGGGGAGCAAGGTCGTGCTCTACGGCTCTTCTTCGTTCACGGCAGCGGAACATCGGTCAGTGGATATTTCTCGTGCAGACAGTCATCGGTCAAATGCTCAGCGCAGGGGTATCGGGTCAGCGGCAGCTACGTAAATTCGGGATATCCCTGCTCTCTCAACTGATCAACGGTTTGACTGCCTGAAGGTCAAAACATCCACTCGGGGGTCGGTTCTCGGGCGCCACCCTCGGGATTTAATGTGGTCGAGGGTCCACTTTATGCACCGGGCAGCTTGTTACAGTGGAGAAACGGCAAGCCAGGGGTCAATTGTGCGTATTAGTGCTGGCTGCCGGCTGCCAATTGTCACATGTAATGGTAAAAATGGGACTAGGTAAGAAAACAAACGGTTATAAAACATCCTGTATCCTGTATTCCATTCTTTTACACAAAGACTTGGCCTAAAACTAACTTAAAATCTAAGATATACAATAATATAAACAAACAACCGGTCTGGAGGGCAAGAGTATGTTTTAGAGCTGTTCACGGTCGCTCATTCTGTTCGGTTGCGCTGAAGACGGTAACCCGGCGGTATCATTCGCGACGCCATTCACGTATCTCGTACTGTTCGGTCGCGACGCTACTCACGACGGCTTGTACGCAAATTATCGCGCCTCGTATCTAAAATCCGCGTTCCCGGTTCACGGCGCTTCGTATAAAAACTCGATCCACGGCGGTATACGCGGTATGTAACGACAACACGGCGTCGATCGGCGATAGGCGGCGTCTCTGCACGGCGACGATCTTTACACGCGGCGGCGGCGATAGGCGTCGGGGCGGCAGTTGTTTAGCGCCCTTGTCAACGGACCTCGGCGGGCACCTGGCGGTAAACACATTCCTGGTCAATACGGAAACAATAACAAACTTACGGCATCAGTGCGTGTGTGTATCGGTGACCGTAGGAAGGAACGAAAGGAACTGACGCTGCCCGTTCTTATAAGGGTCCTCACAGCGTCAGCAGGATGGAGCGACATTGCCCGTTCTTATAAGGCTCCTCGACAATGTCGACCAATAGCGGTAGGAAATTAGGAAAGGAACCGTCACTGCTCGTTCTTATAAGGGTCCTCGACAGTGACGGTGGGATGACACAACATTGCCCGTTCTTATAAGGGTCCTCGGCAATGCTGGCCATTAGAGGGGTAGGACGTAAGGAAGGAAGTGTATGGTAGACACCATATATACACAAGCCTAGCCTCACCTACATCACTAGACCAGGAAGGCGCGGCCCAGCAGGCGAACCAGAGCAGTCCGTTTGGACTGTTGACCCGGGTGGAGACCGTTTGGTTCTCCGCGAAATAATGGTCTGCTCGGACTTAAATAGACGGCTCGAGCTCCCACTACGCTGACGTGTGACGGTGTGCGGTGATCGCGCATACGATACTGCTGTATGCGGCGCGCGATTACTATGGTCGGACGCTCTGAAAATCTCGGAAAATTATATTTCCCGGCATAACGCGGTGAATCTAATTATATTCCGGTAATATTAAAACTTTAAGCAATCTTTTCTCGCAAGAATCAGATTTTTCAGATGTAAAATAAATTAATTAAATTCCGGCGAACATACACTTGCCCAAAAATTTAGTAACTTCGTTACACCTTCAATTTTGAGAATTTAAAAAAAATTATTCTTAAAGCTATTGTCGTTATTAGCACATCAATTAAATATTTATCCAATATGACTTCTTTTTTAAAATCAACCAAGGAAGCCCATCTTTAAGGGCATATTCTAGTGTCATATGTTCTTTTTTATAACATTTTTTCGTATTTTTGTATGATATATGAATCGCGATGATCTTTAACGGTGATTTGTTATTGTAGTGATTTTACACTTATTGCAATGTGATATGGCAAATGTCACTTGCCTACTTTCCCAAACTGATATTAGAATATTAAATACGCATATATATTTGGAAGCAAAATTGGTATTACTTAATTAGATACCTAAAATACTAGTTACATTTACTTAAAACCATATAAAAAATATTCTCTTTTATTACTTACCTAATAGTTTTTCTATTTGCCAGAAAAGTTGATGTTTTATTTTTAGTTATTTCTTATATTAGTAAAGGATAGAAATAGTTAACATCAACTGACGAAACGTATATCACATCAGGGAGGACAGTCGAAGTGATGAGAAGTTAAATAACCTATTAAGGCAATAAGTCTCAGGAATACTTATTTTATCAGGCGATCAAAGTACGCGCTACCGGTACTAATATGTTCCGTGCAGTTTGTCGGCAAGTACATAAAGATGATCGACAGTGCTGTCAAATGTTCCACAGAAAAATACTTGCAAGTTTTAAATTTATTCTTGGCAAAATGCGTGTGATAAAAAAAAGCTGATATTGCTCAATTAAACTGAATATTAGAAAAAGACAGATGATAACAAGATTGACGATCATTTAAATTTTAGACAGCAAAACCATAAATAAAGAAAGAAATAACCACATGTGAGAAACAAAAAGAGATAGTAGACATTTTAATTTTAGAGGGCATCTTATCGATTTTCATACACTTGCCATCAATTAATTGTACGTATATTTCGCCTTAATATTTTATCAATTCCTGAGTACAAGATACCTATTCCTGGCAAATCCTTGGCATGATAGTATTCCTGGCAAAACTACTGGCATAGCTAACTATTCCTAGCAAATGCCAGGAATTACTGGCAAATTGACAGCCCTGATGATCGATATACTATATCGGCTAGCTCTAGGATGTACCTAACCTTATTATGTTTTCTATACTCTGCCGTGTTGTTTTATTTTAGTATTTCATGCCAATATTATGTTTGGTGTGAAATTATCAACTTGTAATGCATATTTTTGCTTAAAAATGGTACGAGAAAATTGTTGTGCTGCTGTAACTTCTCATGTAAATATGACTCTCTTTAAATTCCTTAAAAAACCCTTAAGGTAAACATTTGGAAATCTACCTCAGAAATAATAAGAATAATAAAAAACAGTAATGCGATGGTTCAGATTTAACAAACTTTAGTATTCCTTTTTATTTTTATCAATGTAACAACTACATTCTTCCTAATTTCAACACTTTTTTCCAGTGTAATAGAGAGGGTCGCGAGGCATGCAAGAACACGTAAATTGGACCCATCAACCTTAAAGACATCGCCAAAGCTGTCGCATTTGAATAATCTGTATCAAAACTGTTTATCTGTGTTATTAAGCATCTAAAGTCAAAATCATTTTATTTTTATTATAAAAATTAAGCAGACAGCGGCGTCACAGAGCATTGAAAAGTAGCCCTACGGTAAGAGTAGTATAGGTTGTGAACTTAGGTATTTGACCGGACCTTCAAAAATCCTTTTGACACCTATTATAAACAAAAACTTTGAACTTCCTACCCCAAAATACCACCATAAGTATTAGCATGCAATTTATGAAATATCCTGTATATTCCTTTTCAAAGTTATATTGAAATATCCTGGTTGGCTTCCAACTACTTTCTGTAGTGTTGACTCCATTTAATTGATTAGGAATATACAATTTTATTTTTTAAAACTTATTTATTCATTATTATTTCGGTTAGCTTATCCACTTTGAAAAGTGTACTTGTTTTAGAAAATAAAGTTCACCATGTAAACTTTGAATACGCTTCTAAGTTTATTGAATATTTAAGCCACCCAGTGCCAATACTTTGGAGAAACTAATTTTTTTTAATACAAAAATTCTAAACTTTCTAAACCAAGTTTAAAGGCACTTTAAAGTTCACAAGAAAGTCGATATTAATGCATGTTTGTTTTAAACTAATAATGTTCATTGCAAATTCTGAAAACAATTTTAATAGAGAACACTGAGGTAGTTTTACAAACTTCTGAAAACTTAAAGTTTTCTAAATAATAAAGCAATAAAAAAATATTAAAATAAATTTTGCTTCAAATAATTGTACTAAGATGTAAAAAATACGAGAACGACTCTTTTCGAATTAATTTAAACGTGACAAACAAGAAAGTTTTTATAGAGAGGTTATATTGGTGAATGTAACTGTGTAAAACTACATAACTTTTAATGTCCGTTATCTACTGCGATCGTAAAACATCACCCTATAACTTTTTGATCAGTACAGGTTATCGATTTTAAATAAAGGCTAGGTAAAAGGATGCCATTCACACTAGTTTTTAATACCCTCTACCAAAAGAGCGCTATCAACTAAGAATTTTTAAATGTTAAGGGGGATGTTGTGATAGCTTGTTTAAAATATATGCTTCTGTATTCAACGCTTTTTTGATTTTAAACGTCCTTTAGTGTTTGCATTGACGAAATGTACAATTTTCTTTGGTGTTTGCGAAATAATGAGCGATAATATAAAACGTTAAATTTTTTAGATGTAAATTTTAATCTACTATATGAAAAACATCATGTGGAAAATTTTTCTTAAACAATAGAAATAAAAAAAAAACAGTTAGATTTCGTTAACAAACCAATAAACTTCTGAATCTGATCATCAAGCAATATTGAATGAAAATCTTAATGAGTTAATTATGAAAGTCGTATTCCAACAGAATGGGGCCCCTTTTAGACCTATTTAAGGATGACTAAATAAAATAGCAACATCTCATACAGGGGTCATAATTGATAATTCTTAATTCCATCCTAAATTACATAAAATTGCAGTTCTGAATGGTTACATAAATAAAGCTTTTGATATTTCTTTGACTGCCGAATCGAGAGATAGAGAATTGAAAATAATTCAGCAAGTAACCCATACTTATAATTTCAATATTGATTTAGCTAATAACCGTATATAAAAGAAATTATCACGCGATGCTGCTATTAACAGTATCAGTAATATTAACAAATTTTACTCTTTGATATTTAACGGTCCTATTTCTTAAAAAATACAAAGGGTTTTTTAACGACATAATATTTCTGTTGCATTCAAGTTAATAAACATCTTTGGTGATTCATTTTCGAATAATAAAGACAAAATAGATAACCTTCTTAATCCAGGGGTATACCAGCTCAGCTCTGAATGTGGTTTTTCCTGTATAGGCAGAACTAAACTTAATTTTAAAGTTAGAGTTGCTGAACATCGTCGCTGCACAAGACAGAATAACACAGAATCTTTAGTTTGCTAAGCATATACTGGAGAGTGGTCATGTTCTCAGACTTTAGCAGTAACTACAGAATTTTATATATAGAAAATAATTCCATTTTACTGAAAAACTTTCAAAGTTGAGAAATCTTGAGATTGTTTAAATATAGTGTTGATAAGGTTATCAGTTCACAAATTGGACCAAACACTAATAGACTTTGAAAATTATTTTGTACTAACTGAGGAATATTTTATTTGTTATTGAGTCGTTGTTCATGTTTTTTCTTTTGATATTTTAATTTATTTGTAATTGTTTGATTGCATTGCTTTTGATTTTGATTACAGGTATATAATGATTTTTACAGTAGATAATAGGGCGTTTTTTCATAGCGTTGCTTTCGGAACGTGGCAGTTTGGTATAAGTTTGTTTATGAATATATAATTTTATTGAAATTTCTTTAAGTTGCAATCTGATTTTTTCCTTCTGTTATTTTTGTAAGAGGGCATTACCTTGATATTTGGATCCAATCCTGTTTTTTATTAGTTTTTAACATTATAGGGTTTTATGAAATGGTGAATTTGTGGTTCGTAATAACTACGGCTTTTCAAAAGAATTATTTTGATTTCAATTTGATTTCTCTGTTTATGCTGGGTCCAGCACTAAATGTCGAGTTTGCTCTCGTAACAACTGACAAATCTCATTTATGTAAGTTGGTTTAATGTAATTTACATCTATTATATTGAATTTGTTTTTTTCCAGCCTAATTTAATTTTTTAATGTCAATTTTTAAATTTTAATTATGACTGAACTATTAGATTATTAATTTATTGTTTTAATATGTATTGCTAGGTTATCTTTTGTTAGTTTGACACGTGTCATTTTGTTCATTTTGAGTCTGTCTTGGCCTGATGATGCAACATGTGTTGGAGTTTTAGGAAAATAAGAATACATTTTTATTTCCTTTCGCAAAATAAAATATATCCAAATCGATGTATTTGCAGACCAAACTTGCCGTCCTTTGACTTTATTTTTGTGAAGATATTTGAAGTGAAAAGTGAATGTTATAGAATTGGAATCACTCACTAGACTCCCTAAAAAGAAAAATAATACACATTTGGGCTAGTTCCATTTCAGAAACATTGAAGTGCTGAATTTTAGAACAGACCATTTTATTATCAGGATATAGAACGAGAATATGTTTTACAACTATTAGCATCATGAAACGTTCATTGTCTTTTAATTATGATAGCTTTCCTTTTAGTAGTCCTACTATGATTAGTAGATCTTTTCTGTCCAGGAAAATACGCTCTCTGCATTGGTTATAAGTTTCTTCACTATTCAGTTAATTTCCAAGTTTTAATTATTATTTTCTCTTTTTAGCAGTAATTAGAATAAGTATAATTTGTTAGTATAATTATGGTTCGACTGTAGTACTACAGAGACCATCTTTGCCAAAATATATGCTTCCTTGTCTCCGTAAATCCTCTTTTCAAAAATAAAGATGTAAGAATTGCTTTTGTAAACATAATCACAATATGTTACTCACCTATTCTAAAAATTTTTACCAGTTCTTACCTTAAGTTACAATGAAACAAAAGATTGGAAATAATTTCGACAAATTTGCTGCATAAGCAGTATTTGTGTGGTAGTCAGCTATCTTGGAACTATATATATCTTGTTGAAATTTTATTCATGTAGAATTGTTAAAATGTTTAGTTCAGATTTATTTATTGCTATAGCAATAATAGTCGACACTTTTAAATGACGATTTTTAAGAATTATTATTTACACTTTTCTGTTACTTGAATAAATATGTATCTTGTTAATTTTAGCTACGTATTTTAGTTATTTTTGCAAAATGATTTAGTAATAAATAATAAAGATACCTACGCCTAATCTAGCAGTACTTTTTTGGACAATTCTATATAAATTATTTTGTTACCAGTGTTATTGATAATTTAATTTAATTATACCTTTTTTTAATACTTCTAATAATAATGAGAAAGGTTTCTTATCTAGAATATCATTGACAATGAACCTATTGTTTAATGAATAAATAATATTCAGAAAATTTTTGTAACACTACTTAAAATTTTTTCGGCCGATGTAATTGTTTCCAAATAATGACTCACTTTTATCATGCTGATATATGTGAGTCAACATCTTTAACTTTCATTAGAGCGCCGGCAGACGAAATGCAAGGGGAGAGCAAAAATTCAAACTTTTTAAACCGCATATCTAGGGGCAGCGGGTTCACCGTAGACCTTTTTTTTTAAACTTAAACTCCTAAAACCGCATTCGGAGGCACAGAATTGCTTCTTTGACCTTTTTTCCTCTGCTCCAGATTTTCACGTTATCAAGTACGGCCACTAATTGACGATTTAATTATTCTCCCTCGATGCAGATTGGCTGCTTTTTATAAGATTAGAGTGTGATCTAAATGAGGAAAAAAACGGCTCCGAGAATTCATTTCTAAGCAGAGAAATAAATTCGGTAAACAATGATGTGAGTAACTTGAAAAATTTTAGCAAGGGAAGTGCAAGTGCACCCCTTTGAACCTCACTCTCGGCGCCCTTGCTTCCATTTCGCAACTAATGTGCGTGTTATAAAAGGAGGTTCCTAATTCCACAGATATATATATATATATATATATATATATATATATATATATATATATATATATATATATATATATATATATATATATAGGGGGGGATCCAGACTCTCTCTTTGGGGGGGGGGGGGGTGATATCACAAAAATAGAGTATGGCGTAAGTGCAAAAATTAACTTTCCTTCTGGACAAAAGTGGATGAACAGAACAACAATTTGTTAAAAAAAAATGGTTAGCTTTTTCATCTTACTGTGAAATTTTTTTGTTTTTTAAGTTTTTCTCTAAAACTCAATAGTTTTTCCACAAAAAAAAAAGAAAATACGTAAGTAAAAATGTATTTACTTTAATCAACTTTTATTCATATTTGTTTTAACCAATAGGGATTAAGAAAAAAATACAGCATAATAATAATAGAATTTGAATAAGAGTAACAAAATACTAATTACAGAAATTACAACAAATGCTGAAAATGACGACTCTCAGCCATAATGCAAGAATCCAATCTTGAATCCGTCTCATTGAAGAGCGTATTCGTTGAAATAATTATAAAGTATATCTATCCTTTTGCAAGACGCAATAAAGTGATTTCTCAAATCTTCCACAGGACATGCATAAACTAATGATTTAAGGAAATTCCAGATGCAAAAATCCAAAGGATTTAGATCCGAAGATCGGGCAAGCCAGTGTTGAGTGCTTCCTCGACCTATCCAACGCTGCCTCTAAGTGACGGCGTACATTGATACTGAAATGTGCTGGAACGTCATCATGTATAAATCATAATTCTTGTCTAACTTAAAGAGGAACCTCTTCAAGAAGGGCAGGTAACTCTTCCTCGAGAAAGTGACAGTACTGGTCGCCATTTAATCTTAATGGAAGGAAACATGGGTCAATTAGATAATCACCTATGACACCAATCCATACATTTAATAAAAACTGATGTTGATTCAAGAAATACATGCAGGTTTCCTTCAGCCCAAATGTAATTATTGTAACAATTTCTTATGTATTTCTTTGAAAAGTTTGCCTCATCAGTAAACAAAATAGGTGATGACAAAGGGGAGATTGGGCGATCATTTGAAGTATCCACTGGCAAAAAACTATAAGCGACAAAAAATCTCGAAGTAAAATAGCCTGAACTCGCTGGATATGGTAGGAATATAATTGATGTTCTTTTAAAATTCGAAATACTGTAGAATTGTCACGAAATTCTTCTATTAAATTAAAAACAGCTTCCTTAATTGGAGATGCATCTGAATATATTTATTTTTTTTGTGGAAAAACTATTAATTTTTAGAAGAAAACTTTAGAAACAGAAAAGTTTCACAATAAGATAGGAAAGCTAACTAAATAATCAAATCGACTAAAATATAAATGTCATCACCTCGAAATAATTTAAATTGGAATTTTCGGAAATTATAATATAATTAAGGGCATAATTGATAATTTGTTTATCTATAATATCCTGTAAAAAAATTAAGCGATTATAAATAATAAAAGTTATCGGTTCCTTAGAATAATTTAAAATAATTTTTTATTATAAGAAAGTTTGCTATAACCAATTTCTCTTGTGTGCCTCGCATGCTATTAAAAGCATTTTATCCTTTTGATTTTGATTCATTTTTTTGATCATGTCGCCAATATGCGTCGGGTCCATTCCCTCAACAACAATGTCTTTGCCAGTGCCCTTTTCACCAAAAATTATTGTTGTAAAAAACAACGCATGACTGATTTTTGATTCGGCGGCGGTAGCGCGTATTTCTTCTAGGTATTCTTCGTAGCTTAGTTCCAAGTTGGTATTGGTTTTTTGTAATACCGATACAAATTCATCATAGTAGAGCCTACAAAAACGGAATAAAGCTAGCAAATTGTGATGATTAGATGATAAATTATTAAAATTTAGTAAAAGTTATTGATATCCCCTAAAACTTCCCTCTGCTAGGTTATTCAGCAACGAAGCAAATGTAGATGTCTACAAAGGGATGTAAAGTTCAGTATCGATATCAAATGGGGACAATAATATTGGGAAGATAAATTCTGATTAGCAGTCAAGTTCAAACTCCCACTTCCATACACCTAATCAAAGAGCCATTGAGTTTTCGTAACCTATAAAAAGACATGGCTCCGTCAAAGTTTTCTGATTACGAATATCTAGAATGAATTCCCAAAAAATAATCAGTAATTTGTTAAAATCAAAAAAATTATTAATAGTTAATTTTGCTTTTCTTTGATTCTAAGCAAAAAGCGTATTTTGCCGTTTTCTGTCTGACCCATACTTTTTGAGTTAAAAATTGTAAAATATTTGAAAAATGACAGTTTTTGCCACTTTCCAACATGAATAACTTTTGATTAAATAAATATGTCCAAAATTTTGCCCCCCCCCCAATTGATAGTTAAAGTCAAGAATCACGAATTGGGATTAATCGAAATCCGAAAATGTAAAGTTTTTATTGTTTTTTGGTGTTAAATATGTTTTCATCAGTTATAACGTATGCGCCGCTGTGTATGAAGGGAAGTGGAAGTCTACTCAAGCACTCACCTAGTGCATCTAATCAATTATAGCTTCAGCTGATCATTGCATTAATACTACATGTAAATAAACATACATATATCTATTTTTGTTTATGAAGTATACGCAGCCAGTCATAAAATAAATAATGTATTGGCATTATAAACCTCACTGATACAATTAACAGATGAAATTCAAGGAACACTGAACAGAACGGAAACTGTTTTATGTGCCTTCCTTGATATAGAAGGTGATTTTGACAACACTCCACATGAGGCAGTCAAAAGAGCACTCAACCACAGGGAAGTGGCCGAAATGACATCCAAATGGATAGCACGACTTCTCTCCCCTAGAATAGCATAGACAGAAGTAGGACAGGACACTATCGCCCTTTGTACCACCAGAGGATACCCTCCATTTATGTGGAGCTTAATTGTTGCTCTGTGATCTGACTGACCTCGGCATATCATTTCAGGGTTATGTCGATGACGTGGTCGTGATAGTAAGAATACCCTCTGTGGCATAGTTCAAAGAGGGCTGGAATACACTAGAAAATGGTGCCAGATGATGGGATTAAACATCAACTGCACCAAAACCACCCTAGTAGCCTTCACAGGGAAAAGAAACCTGAATCTGAAGACCATAAAATTGATGGGAATGTTATTGAGTGGCAGTCAGAGGTTCATTATCTGGGACTGACCCTAGATAATAAACTCTTCTGGAATAAGCATGAAAAAGAAGTAATCAACAAGGCTACAAAAACATTGATGATCTGTAAAAACTTTGTGGGAAAAAGATGGGGTACAAATCCAAAAATCCTGCAGTGGTTGTACACTGCAATAATGAGACCAGTCATCACATATGGGACATCAATCTAGAGCAAAATAACCTGTCTGGCAGAGCTAACCTCTCGAAAGTCCAAAGACTGGCCTATGCATGTATAAACCTGCCTCACGGCTGCCATGGAAGTAATCCTAAACCTCACAATTCTACATATATTTCTGGAGAACGTGACGAAGAGGCCGATTTATAGGATGATGAGAGATGAAGTCATAAAACGGAGGCCCAATCTGTTATCTAGAAATTAACAAATCTGGGACATGCCCTAAGATGAAATGAAAAAGAAATTCAACTTCGTGAAAAATTTCAGCACAAAGTTGAGTCGCAAAAGCGAATGGGACAGAAACACCATTGAAAAACTCATTCATTATATGGTATACAGAGTGGCTTCAAAACAACGGAGAGAACTGTGGTAAGAGTGTATAGATCCGGCACCAGACACTACGAAAGCTTGGGCACGTCACCAAGCATTTTCCAGGTAAAAATGCTTGCCATTAGTATGTGTATTCAATTTAATAAGAGCTGTAAGGATTGAGACAAGCGAAGATACTTTTGGGGAACTATGACCGGAAGAGATTCAAAGAATGCATAAGCTTGAGTAAAAACCAACTTAGAGTTCGGACAAGGGTAATGGAGGCATTGTCACCTAAAGGGACACCTCAAGAAACTCGGACTGGTAGAAAGAGAAAATTGCAGATTCTGTGAGAAGGAGGACGAAACCTCTATTCATATCCTTTCAGAGAGTAGTGTTCTAGAAAACCCTCGAGTGCAGTTCTTAGGAACACACCAAATCGAAGAAGGGGAGCTACCCATCTTGAAACCGTCCAACATCCTAAGATTTCTGAAGGAAATAGGACTGGAGGACCTGCTCTAACCGATAAGTACTTGGCAGCAGTAGAGGGGCCTTTTTGGGGTTATGAGGTTTTACGATTATGGGGTTTTAAAGTTACGTGGTAGTGACGTAAAAGGACATAACTGTTCCAAACATATTGATTTGCACTGCTTAAATGCGCATTAGTCTCTTTTTATTGAGTAATGGGGCTTTAGAGTTATGGGGTTTTAAGATTATAGGATTGTGGGGTTGATGGGATATATGAGTATAGGGCTTTGTTTGAGTTTTTATAGAATTTTATGATTTTTAGCCTATTTTTCGAGGTTAGGAAAAAATCTGACGTGATGAGGTTATTTGGACTTTGAATTTGGTTTTAGCACATTCGATTACATATAGTAAGGTGGGCAGGTCCCTTCTAACAATATTTCGTTTTTTCTGTGGAACTGTGTTATTATTTTTCGCTTTTTAGTGCATTTTTGAAGTCAATTCAATTGGTTTATAAAAATTTGATTGTCAGTAGAAAACTACATCTTGAATTTTTTGAATTTTAATCATTACTATCAGTGCTATGGCGGATTTCTTTCTAATTTTAACAATTTTTCCCAGTATAATGTAGCGACCCGCGAGGCAAGCAAGGTCCAGAAAATTGGATCCTTGAACTTCAAAGGCATCGCCAAAGTTATTGCATCTGTAAGACGATAAAACCTGTGTTTCTGGTAAAATAATCTCAATTACTTTATAAAACCGATAATTTAGGGAGATAAGTCTGAAGAGGGAATATTAGTTTTTTGTAATAACTGAACAAACTGATAAAAAATAGCTTAACTGTTTTTCCTTGTTAGTAGTTATTGGTAGTCATATTTAAAAATAATTACAAAAGTTAATAAACTTCCCTGCAGATTTTTTTCCGCAAATAAATTTTATTTTTCGTGGTGCTCGCCACATCAACAAATAATTCCCACGCATTTTTTCTTTCTACTCACCTGAGAAGATTATCCAGATGTTCTTTCGTGACATCATTTCTAACACTACTTAACAAGAAAAACAATAAATCTTTAGCATACGATCCATAAGTGCACATTTGAAAATCAATTATTTTCACTGCAGGTTCTTCTTCCTTTCTGTGATTTACCATAATATTATTTACCCATAGATCATTATGGCATACTGTATTCCAAGGCTCTTCTGTTTCTTTAAAAAATAGGTCTGGATTGGCTGTTTGTGGATCAAATAGTAGTTTTACTTTGGGGAAATAGGGTCCGAATTCAGGAAAGTTCTCTAGTTTTTCCAAGAAAATTTCTTGAGGATTTTTTACTCCAGCTGGAGGATCAGGTGGCTTCTCTTGATTCTTAGGTGGTCTAGGAAAAGTGTTTAAAAGATAATCTTTTATAACTTGAAATACTTCTGGTTTGTTAATCTTTATTGCAATAAAAATTGCATGAAATATTGCCAATTTTTTTACAATGGTTTTAGCTGTAACTAAATCAAATCCTTCATATCTGTCGTCATTTTGATATCCTAAAACAGGTAAAATTTATTTTTATACTAACTAAAGATTTATTTGCTCTATTAAATTAAATGGTATACCATTGCCTAGATTAGTAAATTAATAGAGAAGTTTTTCCAGAAAAATAAATGAGGTCACTTTATAGAGCCAAGGACAAAACATTTTTGTAGAAAATCGAATAAAGTAGTTATACCCATTTTAGAAGAAATTGGTTGTCTTTTTTCAGTAATAAAACCTTTTCATTGGCGATAGGAATAAAACAAAAAAAGGTCTTTTTCTTGGCTGCTACTCGGTGGAAATGTGTCCTTGATTAGAAGGCGTACTCAGTCATGGGTACTAAAGTTTTCAATGATTAGTTTTGGTACCCAAAACGCAAATGACGCAGATAACTTTCTGCACGGCCCCCTCTCCCTGATAAGGTAGTGTGAGAAATGAACTACGTATATTAAATGTCCTTGGGGCCGAGAGGTCAGGAATATTGGGAAATTATATTTGGCATTTTATGTAAGTGTAGATTCAAATCTCCATACATATAGATTTTTTTTAATACTTTTATAAAAATAGGTTATTAGAAGTAATATAATTTTTTTTTCATTTTATTTAAATCCAAAAAGTGCATACATTATTGTGACCTTTCAGTGCGTTTTTCTCGACTCTTTTTTAATATATTTTTAATAATATTTACTATTTTTACTGATCGTTGTTTTCGAAGAATTTGCATTAGATATTTTATCATTATAATAATTTGAAATTATGTTCAAAGAATTTTTTATTATTATATGAAAGGATTCAATTAAAAATAATAATTTTATTGTTCTTGAGGAAATTTCTATTGTACATATGGGAATTTGTGGCGGGAAAAAACTGTAGAATAGAGATACTAGTGGTGGGGGTAGCGTGCGAGAGAGATAGTATCAAAACAGTGAGCGCTGCTTGGGACCCAAACAATCCCAGAAAAATTACTCTTCTATATGGATCTATATTCATTGGTTTTATATTGGAATAAGTTAGTAAAACATAATCTTAGTTAAATTTACACTGTGTTTTTTGATTATATGTATGTTTCATTGCATGGCAGCTTCTTCGGGTACGCTATAAAGTTTTTGGAGTTATGCTATCTAAACCGATAATATAACAAAAGAAGGTGATGTTGTGTATATTTTAAATTTACAATTTTACAATTTAGAAAATTCCATTAAATTATATAATATTTTGGCAAAGTTATTGTTAATTAAAATTGGTTCAATATCGGTGGGTTATTTAAATCTATTTGGTTATTTTTATTTCAAAGCCATTCAATTTGGATGTTTTAGTTTCGATGTGTAAGATTTTAAATCTTGGTTAAAACTCTGATTTAACTCCATTTACCGTTGCGGTAATTCGAATCGTTTTTATCTTTTATAAAGCTGTTAAAACGTTTCTTGACTCTTTTTGAAACAGCTCCTACTTGATTGACTTATATATATATTTTTTTGGATAGTCCTCATAATTTAGCTTATAAACAACTAATTTTATCAATATTTTTACTTTGTTTTATTTTAATTTGTGTGTTAAGAGCTTATTAAAAATATTCCTGATTTTTGTACTAACGTTTTATATTATATATACAGGGTGAGCTATTTTAATCTGTAGATCCAAGTATCTTTTAAAATACTCCATATACAAAAAAAATGGTTCAGATAAAAATTGTTCAAGACAGAAGGGATCATTTATCTTTACTAATCATCTTGACTCTGATTTTCAAGATCATTTCAAGGTCAAGGTGATGGAAACCCCTATTTTTTTATAAATGATGCCCGGAAAAAAATTTCTATCCAACGGTATGAATAACCAATAATTCGGAAACTAAGAATAATGGAGAAAAACTATTTCTACAAAAGTTTTTGGAAATCAAATTTTAATATTAACGCAGTTTTCAAAACAGAAAATTTCTTGGTCCAATTAATAAAAAATAGCAATACTCAATTCATATGTAGGTCAATTAGGTAGAAATTTCCGCCACCAGCCCACAATATAAATATTTTAAGCAACTACAAATTGCATTTTTCCACGATTCCAATTTTTATATAAAATTTTTATAAAAAAAATTGAATCGATTTCTAAAAGTGGGCTAAAAAGTGAAAAATAACTATAAATTTTTATATGAAATTGAAATTTTTGAAGTCGGCTACAAAATAATACCTGACAAAATGTGATTTGCATAAACAGATTAACAAAACTTTATTTGTAACTGCTTTCTTATCATAATTTGTATATATTAGCAGTTATTTATTTCATTTAGAAATAATTTGGTGCCAACTTCTAAAAATTTTAATTTCATATAAAAATATATAGTTATTTTTTCACTTTTTAGCGTACTTTTAGAAGTCGGTTCAATATTTTTTAAAAAAAATTTATTTTTCGATTTTTGGTTTTGAATTCATTATGATATCCATAAATTATTGGAACTAAGTAAAGGGTTTCCCAATAAGAGGTGTCATTTTGAAAAGCCCGCTATTTCGGTAGATGTCACTTTTGAAGCTGTAAGTTTTTGACGTTTGACAAGTAGAAACTACGCCATAAATAAAGATGGAACCATACACGCTTCAACAACGCATTGAAATTATTAAAATTCACTATAAAAATGGTGAAAATTTGGCAGAGACGGTTCGTAAAACTCGAACATTTTTGGGTCGTCATGAAGCACCTTGTCGGAGCGCAATGAAGAAATTGGTGAAAAAATTCGAGCTGTTGGGACAAGAACAGCCGAGAATATTGCTGCTGTAGCCGAAAGTGTTGAAGAAAACCCAGGTTTGTCCATTCCTCGTCATTCTTTGGAATTAGGGATTCCACAAACGTCATTACACCGTATTTTGCATAAAGATTTGGGTCTTAAGGCTTATAAAGTTCAGTTAACGCAAGAACTCAAGCCGGCCGATCATCAACAACGTCGTGCCTTTGCTGATTGGGTTCTTGAAATGCATGAAAATGATCCGGAATTCCATCGAAAAATCATCTTCAGTGATGAGGCCCATTTCCACCTCGGTGGCTTCGTCAACAAACAAAATTGTCGCATCTGGGGCTCGGAAAACCCAAGAGTTATTGTTGAAAAGCCTCTCTATCCTGAACGTGTGACTGTTTGGTGCGGTTTATGGTCCGGCGGGGTCATTGGACCTTACTTTTTCGAAAATGAGGCTGGAGCAACAGTTACGGTGAATGGATTGCGCTATCGAGAGATGATTAATGATTTTTTATGGCCGGAATTGGATGGCATTTATCTGGACCACGTTTACTTTCAACAAGACGCCGCTACGTGCCACACAAGCAACGAAACCATTGATCTTTTACGGGAAAAGTTTCCGGGCCGTGTTATCTCTCGAAGAGGTGATCACAATTGGCCACCGAGATCTTGTGATGTGACACCTTGCGATTTCTTCCTTTGGGGCCACGTGAAAGACAAGGTCTACGCCAACAACCCAGCGTCGATTCAAGACCTCAAAGATGGAATTCGTGAGGCTATCGAGGACATAGGGCAGCCACTTTGCGATTTGGTTATGGAAAATTTCATGAAAAGGATATGGTCCTGTAGGCATGGTCGTGGTGGTCATTTGGCTGATGTTATTTTCCATCATTAACGGCATACCTTCCTCTTTATAATGTAATAAATATCCGATCATTTATCTTAAAAAATGGCGTTTTTCTTTGAATATCAAAATAACACCTCTTATTGGAAAACCCTTTACTAATCGAAATTAGTGTACCTCGCAATAACTCGAAGGTGGTAAAAAAGTATCCAATTTATCCAAAGTTATAAATCACTCTAAAATGAACCAATAAAAATTCTTTGATTCTTAGAGTTTTCCAAATTCCAGTGAAATTGTGTCAAACAAATATTTAGTCTGTCATATTAAATCCATTATCTTAAATTTCAAATACCAAAAAATTGGTAATATAGGCCCCAAAACCTTCCAATATCGATATTTAAAGAACTTGAGACGTAAATTTCTTAGCCCCATATATTTTATACTGCATAATGAATTTGTATACGCCTCAAGAACCCCGCAATATCAATTTTATCTTATTAACCTGATAGTTGTAAAAAATTAATTCCATATTCGTAATACACTACCCCGAAAAGCCCCTAATACCAAATCTGAAAAAATACGAATAAGGTAAAATTTTCAACCCACCATATTGGATGCGCCATATTGAATTTCAAAAAAATAATTTTGACGTCTTAATCTAATCTAAATCTAATCCTTTCAAAGCTCCCTAATACCAATTTTGAGTAAAATCCGGAAACTTAAAATTTCTAGACCGTCATATTGCATCTGACATATTAGACTTTCTTAAAATAATTTTATATTCGCTGTTTACATCCTCAAAAACGATTCAGTCCCATCTTTGAACAAAACCGAAGAATGTAAAATTTTTAGTCCGCTATATTGGATTTGACATACTGAATTTTGAAAAAATATTTTTAAAATCATAATTTACACCTTCAAGAACCCTCTATATCGGTTTTGGAGAAAATCGAAAAATGTAATAGTTTTAGGACGCCATATTGAATTTGCCATATTGAGTTTTTAAAAAAATATTTTAAATTCGTAATTAACACTAATGAAAATCCCTCAATACTGATTTTAGACAAAATCGAAAGATGAAGAATCTTTAATCCGCCATCTTGGATCCGTCATATTTTTTTAAAATTAATTCTAGATTCGTAATTTGCGACCCCAAAAACTACCTCATATCAATATTGCAAAATTTGGACAAAATTAATTTCTTATCCGCTATATTGGATACGCCATATTGAATTTTTAAAAAATAATTTGAGCTTCATTATATGCGACACCGAAAACTTCTCTATACCAATTTTTGAGAAAATCGGACAAAAAAGTGATTTTTTCGTCCGCCATATTGGAACCGCCGTACTGAATTTTTAAAAAATAATTTCAATTTCGTTATGTGCGACCCCGAAAACTCTCCCATACCAATTTCGGAGAAAATCGGACAAAATTGATTTTTTCGTTCGCCATATTGAATTTTTTTAAAAATAATTTCAAATTCGTTATGTGCGACCCCGAAAACTACCCCGCACCAATTTCGGATAAAATTGGACAAAATCGATATTTTCGTCCTTTATATTGAATTTAAAAAAAAATGTTTTGAATTCGTTATGTGCGACCCCGAAAACTTTCCCACACCAATTTTGGAGAAAATCGGACAAAATTAATTTTTTTTTGTCCGCCATATTGGATCCGCCATATTGATTTTTTTAAAAATAGCTCCATATTCGTTGTGTACGGCCCCGAAAATTCCCTTATACCAATTTTGGAGAAAATCGGATGAAATTAATTTTTTTGGCGCCATATTGTCAGCGCCATTTGGGATTTTACTGCACCAATTTCGTCTAAAAAATATGGGAGCACTGCAGCAACTTCCTGAATACAACGTAAAAAATTTCATTCAAATTGGTGCCGTCGTTCCGGAGTAATCGGTGTACATACATAAAAAAATACATAGTCGACGAATTGAGAACCTCCTTCTTTTAGAAGTCGGTTAAAAAAAATACATAAATAAATTAAAATTTACCTTGTGGTATTAAATTTTCAAGAAGCAAAACTGAATCTTCATCAGCTTCATTTTTCGACGAATCTAAACTAAGTCTGGAACCATAACATTCTGGGAAGAAATCTAGCTCTATTTCATTTTCTTCTGCAAAATTTTTTAATAATGGTACCATTTCAGAGTACCATTTAATCTCGTTTTTCATAACGTTAGCATGCATATCAAAGTGATCTTTTTTTGCTTTTAATGGCAAACATTTAGCCACTGCGCTAACAGTTTCAGATTTTTCATTTTTTTCTATTTCAAAGTCTACCCGAAGAACAAGACTAACAAAATTTTCACCTGGTGCAGTAAGACGAGACACTTCAACATTTTTCACCATTCCATCGAATTTCATAAGTTTTTCTACATCTTTTATTGAATAGTCGATAGTGGCCATTTTTTTAATTTTGAAATCGTAGGTATTAATATAAAAACAAACACAAGACTAGAGTGGTGCAGTAAAAATTTTTTTGATAACTCATTTAATCTTATCTCTTGTTTATAGACTACGAGCTATTATTTTTCTTTCAAATTACTTTGCTAATTTGGAAAACGTCTTGACAAAGTGAAACTTTGATTAAATTGTTACACATTGAATTGATATATTACATGTATTATGACAAAATTAAATTAAGAAAAAAAATAGAACACAAATATTATGTTACCAGTAAGAATATATAATAATTTATATAAATTATTCTTTTCAGAACTATTACACAACTTTGAGTTTGCCTTATCACTGTAACGTGAACCAATTCAACATACTAGTTCAAAAACTCATCTGTCGCCTTGACTTTTTTGGGGCGTCACGGGCTATCAATTTTCAAAACCAAAACCATATTTAAAATTTAGCACTATGTGATAAAATGTTAATAATTTATTTATGCTTGGAAACACGAGTAATACGTTACTTATTCAGTAAACGCATAGATTAAAATACAATAGGAGGATAGATTGGACGCTTAGCCCTGCCATCTCTCGGTTTGGAGAATAGTTAGTAGAGTTCTAGCACGCACTAATCTTACCGTGCGTTATATATTGATACGTAAAGGTTATTTATAAATCAACTAACATTGGTTGAGATTTGGATCATGAATTGTAGAAACACAATTTTTTCTTTTGCTGACATATCGCTTTATTTTGAAACATTTTCAAAGCTCGAGAAATCGGTTTTTCTGAGTAAAAATTAATATCAAATACAAAAAATGTAGATACAAAACTTTTCCGCAATAACATTCAGGAGATCATGGCACACAAGAAGTAAAAACAGTACTGTACGTGAGTCATCGTCTGCTGAATATTATTGTGTGACAATTTTGTATCTATATTTTTTGTATTATTGAAAAAAACTGCCTTCTCGAACCTGAAAATGCTTTAAAATCAAACGAAATACCGGCAAAGGAAAAATCGTTTCTCTACGAATCGCAGTTTAAATCTCAACTAATTTTAGTTAAATAATTATCCCCATGGGTCACAAACGTCTTTTAAGTTACATCCATTTGAAAGGTAAAAGCGTATATCGATTTTTTAACAACGAAATTTATTCTGTATCATACCATTTCTTACGATACTTTTAAGATTATCCCACACACCTAGGGCAAGCTAGCCGGGTAGTTCATATCGATGGAAATATTCAGTTGCCAGTACTACCAACTGATATATAAGTCATGAGCAGTTCAAATATAAATTTAAATGTACAGATAAATTGTCGCCCTCGGAACACTTCGTATCTAGATTTAAGTCATTATTGTGTTTTTTGATCCTAAAAAATTATAATACTATTGTTAACCTATCACAATTCATCTCCAACTGGCACGCCTAGAAGTATAACATGACCATTCTATTTTAAAGTATATCTTACTCTCTTAAATGCCGCTGAGTTTGCTCGAATATCTTTCTTTTTCTTCGAAGTATTCAGTTTTGAAAATTTCAAATTGCATGAATTTCACCTTCACCTTTCGTGCCTGATAAGCTTTTAAACGACAATTCTGATAAACCATGGATGTTTTAAGGTTATCATTAGTTTTGCAGAATAAATTTGTTTAAACAAATTATTGCAAAATGCATAATCATTTTTTAAATAAATGCTTCCATTGCATTTTACAACAATAAATACGTTCAAAGGAGTCGTTATCATTATTACGATATATTTGGTTATAAATAAAGTATTAAATAATAAATTTTGCAATTTAAATATAAACTATTTAACAATATTTGATATGTGATTTCTGGATATACATTCTTAATTATTTATAATAATCGTTTCACGATTTTTTAAATTGCAAAACTAATGATTTGTGATTTTGTTCTAATTGTAATTTTTGTAAAACACAATGGAAGCGTATATTTAAAAAATATCGAGTTTTGCAATAATTTGTTTAAACAAATTGTTTAAACAAATTTATTTTGCAAAACTAATGATAAATTTGGATTAAGCAATGCTTTAATAGCTTTAAAACTTCTATGGTTTATCAGAATTTTTGTTTAAAAGCTTATTGGTCATGAAAGGGGAAGGCGTCCAAAACATGAAAAATTTATGCAATTTGAAATTTCCACAATTGAATATCCAGAAGAAAATGAAAGATAGTTAAACGAACTCAACGGCATTTGATAGAGTAAGACCTATACCTTAAGACCTATTTTGCTACCATATGAGTTAAGACAGGCTTAGATCATTTTATAGTAAATTAGGACACTATATAAAAAAATATATTTTAAAAATATTTTTTACAATTTAGAGTAAATATTGCAATCAAATTTTATATTGACAGCCTAAGCCCTTTATGGAAAAATAATTTAAAAAACGATTGCTTGTCGGGTACAAAAAGCCATCCCCATTTTAATATAGTTATAAAAAATCATGGATGAAGTTTACAAGTAAATATGCATTCGAATTTTATATTGACGGATAAGTATATTCATATTAAAGCCCTCTATAGAAAAAATAATTTAAAAAACGATTTTGCTCGGGACACAAAAATCACCCCAATATTAAAATATTTTTAAATATCTTTTATAAAAGTTTACAATTAAAAATGCATGTGTATTCATGTTAAAGCCTTTATAAAAAAATATTTTAAAAATCAATTGCGAACGGGAGACAAAAAGCCACCCCCATATTTATATACCCTGTAAAAAAACTTCACATTAGTTCTAAAGTAAAGTGCTGGAAGTAAATTTCATAAATTTTTTTTATATGCATTTAATGTTAATGCATTAATATTAATAATTTTTATATTAAATCTAATATAATTTTACATTAAATTTGGTATGTTTTCAGTTACTTTATTGAAATTTAAGGTAGCATTCAATTAAATTTAATGTAAAAACTTTAATTTCGAAGTACATGTAACTTATTCGCGATTTAAGGTACAAAATCATTAAATTAAATTAATGAATGTACATTAAATTTAAGGTTATGTTTAACAATGTAGTTAAAAAATCGTCTATGGGGATTTACAATTAAAGATGCATCCAAATTTTCATTTTTTTTCATTCCTATATATAGAAAGGGATAAATGTTATATGGTGAAATATTGGGGTTGGGACATGATTTTTCCCAAGAACCACATGAGAAATAGTGTGTGGGCAGTGTTGCAAAGTCACAGTTTCCCTTCACGCCTGTCTTTTAATTTATTGAAGGAAACAAAATTCGATTTAATGATTAAATTTTGAACAGTTTATTTTTGTATTTCATGAATTATTATACGTAACTTAACGGTACTGATTGTCGGTGGGAAATGAGAAGAAAACATATTACAAGCGATTTTAGAGAATGATGCGACAAAAAAGTTTCTTTAATTACTTTTTTAAAATCTTTTGGATGCCCCACTCAATAGGGTAAACGAAGAAACTTCTATTGCAAAAACAATTACATCCGAACAAATGTTAAGTAGTTCTAAGATAAAGCTTCTGAATATTTTTTTATAGACAATATGTTCGTTATCAATAAATCTTTAGATAATACGCTACTTGTTCTTTGTACAAGTATAAAAAATATTGTATTATTAAATTAAATTGCTGCTGCTTTTTAAATTGTGAAATATTGCAATAAAAATACTATAATGTGTTGTCGAGTTTTTAAAATGTGTTACAAAAATATTAAAGATATCTAAAATATATTGTTAAAACTAATAGTCTGGGAGCTGGAGGGCAGAAACCATTATTATTTTTAGCCGCTAAATTTCATTTCGTTTCGTTAGGAATGTATTTTCTAATAAAAAAATGAAAAGTCAGACCGCGCGACTGCGTCGTTGTTAATAACAATATCGTTATTAATGAATAGAGAAATGAAAAATTTAAATTATTTATGGCCAGCTGATATTGAAGCAGAGCATTGTTTATGATTTGATAAATATAAAAAATATCTTCAGACTCGTTATCGATGTCACCTTAATCGTCAGACGGATATGCAACAGCGTAAAAAAATTTAATTTTCAAATTATATATAGCCGTCTGAAATTGATATATGGTATAGAAAATAGGTAAATATGCACAAAAATAATCGTCAAACTACACAGTGTTGTCGCAAAAGTCGTTAGAATGCGATTTGAATCCGGTGGCAGCGCGCGAGCTGAAACTTCGATGCGCAACATATTTATCTACCGCTAACGACTTCTGTTGCCACTCCAGAGGTCTGACGACAATTTGTACGCAATTTCATGTATTTTCAATAACCAAAATCGATTTTAAACGGCTATATATAATTTCAAGTATCATTTTCCTTCAATTGCAGTGTTACAAAATACTGAACAATACAGCTAAGTATTGCCGATGGATCAGACTTGCAACAATATGCAGCTATTCGCCAAAAGTTTGTACGTGAAATGTTTGGATTCGGAAGAATATGTAACTTTAATGCAGCTGGAGTAGAAACTTTCATGAAGGCATAAAAAATTAAGGATAATGCAAATATTTTGCTAACGCCAAGTAAGGGTTTCGTTGGATTACTGCTTCCACCATGCGAAATAGAATTTCAGCAGCTGTTACCATTTACATTAGTAGAATTTGGCAAAATGCTTGGAAAAAAGTATCAACGATGCATTTAGATTCTACTGAATATGAATGGGAAGAAGTCGACGGAAGACTGCATTTCAAATGGTTTGTTAGCGAACAATTGCCTACTAAGATTTAAAATATAACAAGCATAGAGAGCAGCTCAAAGGACATGTTTTAAAAATATGAATCACACACACGGGAGTCCAGGAGAAAACAGATCCTTCTGCACTTGATGGAAGTGAAGAAGAGGATAGTGATAGTGATATCTCCGATGATGGGGATGCGGTGGATTAAATTATTCTGTCCTGTTGTACTGTATAATTGTTTTATTAATTTTTATTAAAAATTTTATGTAGTAAATATAAATTCAACATATTTTTTTGCGAGAAAATTACAATAAAGATAAAAATATAAAATAAAATAGTTCATTAAGTTCTTTATAGCACGATGTTAATAATATTTTTTAATTCGATATGCTACCTTCACAAACTAGGTAAAATTACTTGAAATCGTTTGGTGTTTTACATATATATATATATATATATATATATATATATATATATATATATATATATATATATATATATATATATTGTCTGAAATCGATATATGTTTCCACTCTAATAATATATATATATATATATATATATATATATATATATATATATATATATATATATATATATATATATATATATATTGTCTGAAATCGATATATGTTTCCACTCTAATAATATAAATATGCCATTTGGTTTTTCGCATCTAGAGGACACTTGAAGTTCTGACTGAAAAATTTAAAAAGGGTTAGTACCTAAACGGTTTAGTGACAAGAGAAATACGTTTGTTTGTGTTAAAAGGGCTTACCGTTTATGATCTTGAAACTGACTTTGGCCATTGTATTTCAAGGTCAACTTTTTTTTTTTGAGTAGAAACTCCTATTTTTTAATTGCAAACATGGAAATTGGGAAAAATTCTCCGTCCAACGATAAAAATACATCATAAGCTTTTTTCACATCTCTAGATGTCGTCTGAAAGTCAATCGCATGTGTCTGACAGGAAAGGGTTCCTATTTGAAAAAAAAGTTGACTTTGAAATGACTGTATTTATATAGTAGACAGAATTCACTTCGGCAGCAGCGCTGCGCCACCTCTCTTCTAGTTTCACGCGCCCGGCAAGTTTCTGTCATGTTTGCTACCATTTTTACGTATTTCACAGACTTTTTGATGCAAAATAAAGATATAGGCTTGAAAAATTACACTTTTACTTTCAAAATCCTCTCAAAAAATTAAAATAGGACCACCCATGATATATCCAAGCGTCAGTGGCGTTAATAACGATCCCGCAGACCCCATCGTGGGGGGGAGGGCGGAGCCAATCCAGGGGCGTCCTCAAGTCCCTCGTGCAAAATAGTGGGGCATACATACTCTTAGTTACGCCACTGACAAGCGTGCTGAAAAATTTTAAATGGCAATTGTGCAAAAGGTAATGAACCGACAGCGTTTGGTTTTGGCACCCTTAAAGTATATATATATATATATATATATATATATATATATATATATATATATATATATATATATATATATATATATATATATATATATATATATATATATATATATATTTACATATACATATTACTATTATTAGGCGAAGGATCAGTGATACAACTTAAAAAATGACGGAGATATAAATTTTTGAAAAAAACTGCATTTCTGGTTTTTCATATTTTTTTGCATTACCAATGATCCGATTGAGTTAATTTTCGGTTTTAATAGTTTAGTGTGGAAAACATAACAAAATTTCACTATGTATTGTTTTTAGTATATATATTGAGGAAATTTTAAAATAATTTGTTATTACAAGTATCTTCACGGCACTATAACCAATTTCTTTTTTCTGCCTCGCATGCTATTAAAAGCATTTTATCCTTTTGATTTTGGCTCATTTTTTTGATCATCTCGCCAATATGTGTTGGCTCGAAACCGTCAACGGCAACGTCTTTGCCTGTGGCCTTTTCACCAAAAATTATTGTCGTGAAAAATAATGCATGACCGATTTTTGATTCGGCAGCAGCAGTCCGTAATTCTTCTAGGTATTCTTCGTAGTTTAGTTCCAAATTGGTATTGGTTTTTTGCAGAATCAAAATGAATTCATCATAATAGAACCTACAAAAAAGAAATATTATACATCGTAGTTTTTATTTCTGCAATCAAAAAGGGACTCCACATTTGAAAAAATCAATTTAACCTTGAAATAACCTTGAATGTTGAGATCGAGATGAAACTCAAGGTCACCAGTAGAAGCCCAAGAAAAAATTCTATAACTTTTGTGTTTAATGTTTTTCTCCAAAAGCCTTAATTTTCGAGTTGTCTGAATTTATATAGTGACGTATGAAATCCAACCTATATATAGGATGTCCGGTAAGTAGCTCCCAATTTCTCGGAAGCATACAGGGAAAGTCAAAATGACCCTACTTTGTTATAGAAAAAAAAATCCTAGAATGCCCCTTAACGGAGATACTGAGCCCTAAAGTGGTATCCAGCCATTTTCCTTATTGGCTCTAAGTTTTGAAACGAGTTGTATAACTATACTACAGTAGTTTTAGGTCATCAGGGAAATCAGAAACGGACTTGCAGTCACATTCGTTGGGCCTAGTTCTTGACAGGTGTCATTTTACAGAGCTGAAAACTGACAGTTTTCTCAAGTCATTCAGAACTTATAAACAACAAAAAAAAAAACAAAATAACTAATTTGTTATATTAGAATGGTATCGTTTTTTTCTCCTAATTTAAAAAATACGGCAGTTATTACAAGAAAAGTTTGACATCTATTTGGGCTTTTATTTTTACTTTTTTTCAATAGAGAACTATATCTTGTAGTATTTTTTTTAAATTTCAATCATTACGGTCACTGTTATTGACAGACCAATTTTTAACACTTTTTTCCAATGTAATATAGGGGGTCGTTAGGCAAGCAAGTCACGAAAATTCGGCCCTTCCACTTTAAAGGCATTGCCAAAGTTGTCGCATCCCCTTTATATCAGAATTTGATGTTTTTTTGTGGTCGGTATTGATACTGGAATTGTTAATGTGATAACTCAACAAACTGATAAAACAACATGACTGCTTTTTACATGAGTTATTTAAAAAACTGTTCACATAAAAATTTCTATTTATATTTTTTGCCGCAAATTAACTTTATTTTCGTGATGCTCGCCATATTACAAAATAATTCCCACATAATTTTACTATTACTAACCTGAGTAGATCATCCAAATGATATTTTGTGACATCATTTCTAACACTACTTAACAAGAAAAACAATAAATCTTTAGCATACGATGAATAAGAACACATTTGGAAATCAACTATTTTAACTAAAGGTTCCTTTTTCTGTCTGTGATTTACCATAATATTATTTACCCATAGGTCATTATGAGCAATCGCATTCCAAGGCTCTTTTGTTTGTTTAAAAAATAGCTCTGGATTCGTTATTTGTATATCAAAAAGTGGTTTTACTTTAGGTAAATAGGGTGCGAATTCAGGAAAGTTCTCTAGTTTTTCTAATAAAATTTCTTGAGGTTTTTTCATCTCTGGTGGAGGACCAGGCGGTTTCTCTTGATCCTTGGGTAGTTTTGGAAATGTGTTTAAGAGAAAATCTTTTATAATTTGAAATAATTCTGGTTTGTTAACATTCATTGCAATAGAAATTGCATGAAATGTAGCCAGTTTTTTTACAATTGTTTTAGCTGTAACTAAATCAAATCCTACATATCTGTCATCATTTTGATATCCTAAAAAAGATATGATTTATTTTTATACGAACTGAAGACTTATTCCTTCTACTAAATTAAATGGTAGGCCACTGAATATGTACTTTCTCTCTCTAGACTGGTAAATTAAAAGAGAAGTTTTTCGAGAAAAGAAATGAGGTAGTTTTATAATGTCAAGGACAAAGTATTTCTGTGGAAAATCGAATAAAATAGTTATACCCATTTTAGAGAAAATTGATTTTATTTATTTTAGCAGAAACTAAAACTTATCTTTGGAGATAGGAATAAAAAAAAAAGTTTACTTGATGGAAATCCATAATAGTTTTAGATCGGGATAAGTAACTTTTTTTGACAATACGTGATGTTTCACTGCACAGTGGCATCTTCAGGTACAGTATAAAGTCTTGTGCAGTTATATTATTTAAGCTGTCAATATAATAAAAGAACTTGATGTTATGTATAAACATTGGATCTTTAAATTTTATGATTTAAAATTTAGAGAATTCCCGTAAATTATACTTGTATTTTGACAATGATACTGTTACTTAAAATAGGTTCAATAACGATGGGTTATTAATTTGATCATAAAGCCAAGGACAAAATATATCTGTAAAAAATCTAATAAAATATTTATATTCATTTTAGAGAAAGTTGATTTTATTTATTTTCTTTTTATCAGTAACCAAACCTTATCGTCATTCAGACATAAAACAAAAAAAAGTTTGATTTTGTTGTCGTTACTCGGTGAAAATCCATAGTAGTTTTAGATTGGAATAAGTAAACCGCATTGTTACTTCAATTTCCAATATTGTTTGAGTGCACATCACGTTTGACTGCAAGTTATGATTTTATAATTTAGAAAATTCCAAGAAATTTTATAATATTTTGACAAAGGTACTGTTACTTAAAAAAAGTTCAATAATGGTGGGTTATTTAAATCTATATTTATTTTTAAGTTTTTATTATTTTCCACGATCTAAGCAGACTTAATTTGGATGCTTTAATTTGGATGTGTAAAATTTTATAATTTTGGTTAAAACTATAATTTGCTCTATTATATGGTTGCGGTAATTCGAACAATTTTCACCGTTTATAAAGCTATTAAAATGTTTCTTGATTCTTTGTGACAAAGCTTCTTCCTGCTTGATCTATATATGTTTTTGGACGGTGCCCACAAGTTAACATATAAACATTTTATTTATTATTCGGGCTGAATCCAGTTTTGTTATTTTATATTAATTTGCCGATGGAATTTTGTGTTTTGAAAACTATGTTAATATGGAGATTCCTTAAAAATTTTTTGACTTATTTACTAAGGTTTTAATATTATTTTATAACTATTCTGTTTTTTTTCTATTTGGTAAGTCATTTGTAATGCTATATTAAACATTTTTTATTTCAATATTTTGTCAATTAATATTAGTTGGTATCCATTACTTACTGCAATTTGTTTAATTATATATATATATATATATATATATATATATATATATATATATATATATATATATAATTAAACAAATTGCAGTAAGTAATGGATACCAACTAATATTAATTGACAAAATATTGAAATAAAAAATGTGTCCCTCTCAGGACTGTAAGGCAGCTGACGTTTCGGTGAAATCTCATTCACCATTTTCAAAGCTCACTGTATGGCGTCTACGAGCGAAATGTTCGTTAGAATAGTTATAAAATAGTTACATATATAGAAAACAGTACAAAAGTAGGTACATTTTTATGAAATCTCAATATTAACAGACATACATAAAATATACAATTCCGTCGGCAAATGAATATAAAATAGCAAAACCAAATTTTACTCAAATGATAAAGCGGGAATCTATAAGCCAACTTGTGAGTACTGTCCAAAAACATATGTGGGTCAATCAGGGAGAAGTTTTTTAAAAAGATACAAGAAATATTTCAATAGCTTTGTAAATGGTAAAAATGATTCGAATTATGCCAACCATATAATACAGTCCAATCATAGTATTCATCAAGATTTTTAAATTTTACACAACAAAATTAAATAACCCAAATAAAATCTGATTAAATCCGGTGGAAATAAATAAACTGAAAAATTAAAATAATATTAATTGAAAACCAAATAGATTTAAATAACTCTCCTTTATTTAACCCATTTTAGATAACAGTATCTTGGTCACAATGTAATGTAATTAGCTGGAGGTTCTCAAATTGCAAAATCATAAAATTTAAAGACCCATTGTTTATATGTAACATCACGTTCTTTGGGTATTTTGATAGTTTAAAATAGCGTAATTCGACAATACTTAAGACCGTACTTGAAGAAGCTGCCATGCGGTAAAACATCACGCACAGTCAAAGTTAAGAAAGAAAACAAAAAAGAGGAATTCAAGTATGAAATTGTAGTGACATTAGCGCAATAATTTTGGCGCTACGTTAAGTGGCAAATACATATAAATACAAATACACCGTGTATGTAGAAATATAAATATTTTTGTCACATCTACTTTTTTGGTGTTCACGACTAATAAAACGTGAAGATTCATCAAAATAATGACGACAAAATTTTCTACATCGACAAAATTCTTCCTCTTTTGTTACGATACCCCACATTATTTCATTCTATTCAGTCATGCAGTTAACAGTTCATGAAACAGCCCAATACGTCACCTTGTGATAGAGTGGCGACTCATGGGTATTTGGATATGTAGTGCCATACATGGAACAAAATAAAGGATCATTATAAAAAATGTAAAACAACAATTCATTTACCTATAGTCACGGTAAGAAGAACTTACCTTTGTTTTATATTTATTTTACCAGGCACAGAAAAGCTGAAAATAGTACTCATGTGGTCCCTAGATATTTTATTTTATTTTACATTATCAAACTATTAATCATATTTTAGATTAATAGTAGAATCTATTGTATATCACTATTGTTCGTATATTTTGTTTAACATATTTTTATATATAAATTATTTAAATTTTATTTTTCACTTTTCAGTTTTCGTATACAAAATTTGATTGAACTTTTGTTTATTTTTGCTTGTTATTGGTTTAAACTTTCTGATCTAATATAAACAAGATATTTTTCCCTCTTTCGATCAAGTTTCGGCACCTCCAAACAACTCACGTATACAACATATAGGTCAGAAAGAAAGATTTATCGGAAATATCTATCTGATTATCATAAAAATTTAAATGATAGTAGGATTATTAATTCCAAAAATAAAATTAAAACTGCCTGGAATATTCTTAAAACCGAATGCAATGAGATTAAAAAGAATTACGACATAACCCTAAAAATAGATGATCATATTCATAGTGACCCAAAAGATATTGCTGAACTATTTAGCAGACAGTTCAATGTACCCAATAATTCAAATCTTAACCTTAAGTTTCAAACTGAAGTTAATTATTCTAGAATATTTTTATCACCAGTTAATTCCGATGAAATTTTTCGAACACTTATGAGTTTACCTAATAAATTTTCAGCGGGACTGGACGACGTGCCCGTATATGTTTTAAAATTTGTCGCACACTGCATAAGTAATCCCTTAGCAAATATTGTTAATGAAAGTTTTGCCACACAGATCTTTCCTACTAATCTCAAGACAGCCAAAGTGATTCCTATATTTAAAAAAGGGGATCGCCAGTGCATCAAAAATTACAGACCAATCTCGCTGCTTCCAGCAGTGTCAAAGGTCTTTGAAAAAGTTATATATACTAGAATACTTGAACATCTAAACAGACTCAATATCCTGAGTAAAAATCAGTTCGGCTTTAGACCTAACAAATCTACTGAAATGGCAATATTTAACACAATTTCCTATATAAATGAAAGAATTGACACAAATGATAAAGTGGCAGGCCTATATTTTGATTTGTCTAAGGCCTTTGACACTGTGGATCATAACTTGCTTTTGACAAAGCTTGGTGCGTATGGGGTCAGAGGTGTTGCTGCCAGTTTGCTGCAATCCTACTTATCGGATAGGCAGCAAACAGTCTGCTTTGCTAAAAATAATCATCATTACTTTTCAGATAGAACTAAATTGTTGCAGGGGGTACCTCAGGGCTCCATTTTGGGACCCATATTATTCTTAATATATGTAAACAATCTGGGGGATGGATTGGCCGCGGATAGCGTTTGCCAGTTTGCTGATGACACATCAGTGATTCTGGCGGACACTTCTATGGCAGGACTGTCTCAAAAGTACACAAACTCTGCATTGAAAATGCAGCAGTGGTGTTCTGATAACGGCCTCGCTCTAAACGTAGATAAAACCGGCCTCATTCTTTTTTTAAAGCATGCAATAAGGTCTGAGTCACTGCTTGTGTGGCCTGGGGGTAGATCTATACCTACTTTGGAACAGGTTAAGTTCTTGGGTGTTCATTTGGACCCCTCTTTAAACTGGGAACATCATATCTCAGCTCTTGGGGCTAGGCTTAGTAGTTTGTGTGGTGTAGTCCGAAGGCTTCGTGACGTGATCACTGCAGAGACTGTTAGGCTTTTCTACCTTGGGCAAATACAATCTCTTGTCTCTTATGGTATTTCCTTTTGGGGATCATCAAGAAAGGCTATTAATATATTTAAAATTCAAAAACGCATAATAAGATGCATCTTTCACCTACATCCAAGAGCTTCATGTCGACCATTTTTTACTCAGTTTAAGTTGCTTACTGTTCCCTCATTATACTTTAGATCTTTAGTCATACTTGTCAGAAGGAATACGGAATTATTTCCACTAAATAGACAGTTTTATGGGGGAAACATGGTTATGACTACCAGAGGGGCGAATGACCTAAGGGTACCTTTACATAACTCCACCGTAAGGATGTTACCAAGAGAAATCTGGCTTACCGAGTCGATTAATTGCTTTAAGAGACGCGTAAATGAATGGCTTTCTGATAGGTGCTTTTACTCTTTCAATTTTAATGAATAGTTTTTGTAATGTTAATATTTTTAATTTAATATTTTTTGTTTAGTGGATTTTTCTCAAGCATTTGTTTTGTGTGTAAAAATTTTATTCCTATTAAATTAGAATATCTTATTTTGTAAACTGTAAAACTTTGTTCAGTTTAAACTGAGTTTCTTATTACTACTTTTTTAAATTATCTTGTATGAGTCTTTTCCTTCTTTTGTTTTCCTTTGTGTAAGGTTCCTATCGAAATGTCGATTAGTTTTTATATTAACTGTAGTTAGATCGACATATTTATAATTCTTAATGTTAAACATTTCTTTCTCTGACGTTGCTTTGTTATGTGATCATAATTTTGTTGGCAAATAAAGGATATTATTATTATTATTATTATTATTATTAACAAGACAGTTGACGTATTTTCTTACATCCGGTGATTCCTCTTCTACTTATTTTTATTTCTAAATCAAGTATTAGTTGTCATGAAATTTTGCTCTAAGTATTTTCTTTAAAGAGAGCTCCCTAAAAGATTTCCTTAAAAAACTAACTTTATACGTAGTCATGGTGGCAAATAAAACGACTTTTAGTAACAAAACAAAAATACACAACGACGTAGAAAAATAAATATTATGCAAATTCGTCGGTAGATTCATAATCAATAGCAAACTAAATTTTGAAATAATTTTAAAAGAACAGCTAAGTGTAATAAAAACAATTACAAACGCCTAAATAAAAAACGCATACCACTTCTTATCCGGTAACACGTATGTTCTTATTCGATTAATTTAATAACATTCCAATCATTTAGCGCCTGATTCTAATTTTGCCATAGCTACATATAGATCATATTAATACATTGTTCCATTTTTCTTACCTACATATAAATTCATTAAAGTGCGTATAAATATGGAGAGTGGTGCCCGTGGTGAGTCTACTTTGAATTTTTATATTGTTTGAGAGCAGCGTGACCAAGGATTTTTTTGGTCTAGTAGGACAGCTTGATGGCATGAGGAAAAAAAATTTTTGCTGCGAGTCCGCCGACACGAGAAATGTAATGAAATTGGCTTCTTGTATCACAGATGCTTTAATTTTTCCTTTGACACCAGCCGTCGAAGAGAGAAGGGTTTCGTGGTAAACTCGATATTATCCGAAGTCAGTAAACTTCAAAGGGGCTCGTCAGGGGGGCGACTTGCCAAATTTATACGCCTCTTCAGATATTTGTCTTTTGACAGTGGGGTATTAAAAAATGGCACAATCAAATGTTGCAATTTATAGAAAATTTGCGCATTTTATGCTGTTTCTCTGTTGTCAAAATTATTAATCAAAATAAAATAAAGTTTAAACTGAAAATAATAAAATGTTTTAGAAAAAATTAAGTAATGCCATGGCACTGTGGCACTATCCTACGAGCCCCTACTGTTGTGATATATTTTTGTGTAAGTTTCTCACTGGTATTATTAATAAGGTCCTAATAAAAAGTTCTGTTACTAGCTTATAAATATTTAAATAATTTTAGACTGTTTTTCCTTGATGTTAATATTTACAAACAAATAAAAATCTACCTTGTGGTAATAAATTTTCAAGAAGCAAAACTGAATCTTCATCAGCTTCTTTTTTTGATGAATCCAAACTAAGTCTTGAGCCATAACATTCTGGGAATATATCTAGTTCTATTTCATTTTCTTTTGCAAAATTCTTCAGTAACGGTACAATTTCAGAATACCATTTAATCTCATTGTTCATAGCGTCACCATACATGGCAAATTCTTCTTTTTTCATCTTTAGTGGCAAACATTTAGCTACTGCGTTGACAATTTCAGATTTACCATCTTTTTCTATTTCAAAGTCTACTCGAAGAACAAGACTAAGAAAATTTTCACCTGGTGCGGTAAGTCGAGACACTTCAACATTTTTCACTGTTCCATCAAATTTAATAAGTTTTTCTACATCTTTTATTGAATAGTCGATAGTCGCCATTTTTCTAACTGTTAAGTTGTAGTTATTTATACAATGACGAATACAAGACTAAAATGGAAAAGTGCAAAATTTTTTCGATAACTCATTTAATCTTATCTCTTGTTTATAGACTATGAGCTAGTAATTTTTTAATAATTCTTTTTCTGATCCTTATAACGCATTTACAGATTCAAAACTTTAATAAAATTGTTACAAATTCGTCGTAGAAATTATTAATGTATTATAACAAAACATAAATTAAAAAAGAAAAAAAATTAAAAACAAACTTTTATTTAATATTGTAGTATTAGTAAAACATATAAAATCATTCGAATCAATTATCTTTTTTAGGACTATTACACAATTTTGAGTTTTCCTTACCTATATAATAGGCTATTTGTCTATTAAATATATGCTACATATTGTTAATGATAAGTTCCAAAAGTTCGTATGGTTCGTTGCGTAAGATGTGACCGAGAAATTCAAAATTTTTTCTGTTAATCGTAAACAGAATTTCTAGTTTTTTATTCATTCTCTTAAGAACCTGCTTCTTTGTAACTCGGTCCATACAGAAGATTTTTAGCATTTGCTTGTACACCTACATGTCGAATGCTAATATTTTTTTTGGTGGTTCCGTTACTCAAGAGTTCAGCCTTCGACACTACAGAGGAGAACCAGAAATACAAAGCACCAAAACATTTTTGTTCCTAAGACCAGTGGGGTCTGGTGCTTTTAGTACTTTCTTCATTCGGTAAAAACTTATTTCATTTTAATATGGGGTTCCAAAAAAAAAAGAAAAAACAAAAAGGAAAAACAGAAGATTTATAAAAGCGGCTTACATTAAAAATAATAATGGAGTTTTCAGTAAATCCAGTATTGAGATATTTAATCTTTGACAACCACTACTTTGTAACATCAAATCATTGGGTGTTTAAAATGAAGCGAAACTTTTTGCTTCAATGGACACAGTCCCTCTATAATCTTGTACTCTTAAGACAAAACATTTAGTTTATACTTGATAACGATTAGAGATACAACCTAATCGAAACGTCGTAAAAGTAAACAAAAATAAAGACAATGCAAGGCCGACAACTAGATTTTAGTCTTCATCTTTGTCTACAACCTTCAAACAAACGTTAGATATTTGTAATTATGAACTTGTGCCATTTACAATTTCTATTCTGATAGCAGTACTGTTGGAAACCATTAAAAGTTTTGTTTTGTTGGTGTTGATGTTAAGACCTTACTCTTGGCTTACGATTGTTGCTCTATCTACTATCCTTTGTAGATTCTCCAGAAAATTTGTTATACGATATAATCTATAATAATACGTATCTAATGATATTCATACTTACATTAAAAAACAAAAATTACAATACCTGGGACACGTTACGAGAGGAGAAAGATATCAACTACTGAGAACTATTATGCAGGGAAAATTTATGGGAAAGAGATCTGTAGGAAGAAGACGAAACTCTTGGTTAAAAAATCTAAGAGAATGGTATAATTGCAGCAATAACCAGCTGTTTAGGTCAGCAGTCTCGAAAATACTTATAGCTCTGATGATCGCCAACCTTCGGAACGAAAACGGCACCTAAAGAAGAAGAAGAATGATATTCATAGAACTTCTATTTAGTGTTATTTCAATTGCTTCATCAATCAGTGCCTCTCGAGTAATGTTCTCCGAATATATTAAATAACATGAAAAGGAGGATAATCTCTTGTCTCATACTTTTTGTATGCTGATTTCTTCAGAGAAAAAATATCAGTTTTTATTCTAGCTATTTCTAGTAGAGCTTGAATATTAACTCTATGTCGGTCAAATCAATGTTCAGTTTTTGAAAAATGTCGAGAAGTTTTTTATTTTTAACGTTGTCAAATGTCTTGCTATAATTTATGAAGCAAGCATATACTTTCTGATTTCTTCTTCTTCTTTGTCAACCTCTGTCCATCCACTCCTGGATGTAGGTCTCTCTTAATTATTTCAATCTTTCTCTATTCTTCGCCAATCTCATTCAATGTTTGTCCGCCACTGTCCTTATGTCGTCTACCCATCTTTGTTGATGCCTTCCCGTTCTTCTTGTTGTCTCCCTCGGTCTCCATTCCAGGATTCTTCGTGTCCATCTGTTGTCCTCATATCGGGCTATGTGACCAGCTCATCGTCATTTCATTTTTGCAACCTCCTGCACGATGTCTTTGATTTTCGTTCTGCGTCTTATCTTGGTGTTTCTAATCCTGTCTCTTAATGATATTCCAAGCATGTTTCTTTCCATCGCTCTTTGGACTGTTTCTAATTTTTTAGCGGACTTTTTGGTGAGGGACATGGTCTATAATCCATACGTACACACCGGTAATATGCATGTGTCGTATACTTTCCTTTTTAGATTTATAGGAATTGAATTATTTTTTAGGATGTATGCAAGTTTGCCGAAAGCGGCCGATGTCAGCTGTGTTCTTCTTTTTATTTCAGCATCCTAGTTTGATTTCCCTGGTCTGATATCATGACCCAAGTATACATAGTGTTCGACGTTTTCTATCCTCTGGTTCTGTAATGTTATGTTTGCCTGTTCGTGGCTCATTTTTTTTGTTTTGTTGTAGTTCATTTTAAGGCCTACAGATGCGGATACATCATTTAGCTGTTGTAGCATTTCGTTGAATTCTTGGAGATTACTTGCTATTAAGATTATGTCGTCAGCAAATCTGAGATGGTTCAAGTATATTCCGTCGATGTTTATACCTTTGATGTCCCATTTAAGTTCCTTAGTCTCTAGGACTAGGGTGAACAGTTTTGGCGAAATAGTGTCCCCTTGTCTCACTCTTCTTTGTAGTTTTATGGTTTTTTTTTCGTCTTGTCGTCTATTTTTGTTTGATTGGTTGCATTTTCGTATATGTTCTTTATGATGTTTATGTATCTTGAATCGATTCTTGCGTTTGCTAAGGATTGTAATACTGCCCATATTTCGACGGAGTCGAATGCCTTCTGGAAATCTACAAAAGCCATATGGAGCGGTACGTTATATTCTGATTTAAATCATAACATTTGTATACTTTTCATATCATCTTATTAATTTTTTTTTAATTATCTTAGGAGGCAAATTTTTATTGATCGCTTCAAAAAACATTTTAATTTTTTCCTGTTCTCTTGTATACCTTTTCCTTATACTCTGTAAATTGTCTTTATAATTTAGAAGAAGGTTTTTACGTATAATTTCTGTAGTTCTAGGCTCTACTCTACGGAAAAACGCATGGAATCTTAGAGACCAAGCTATTTATGACAAAGGTTCAATGACAAGAGACATAAGTTTCTTTCTGCTGAAAAAGTTTAACGTTTATAACCTTGTAACTGACCTTGGACTCGTATAAGAACTCTTTTTTGTCAGACAAGGACGATTGACCTTCAAATCAAATCAAAATACGCTTTATTGTTATAAGAGACTTGTTAGTGAAGCTGTTTTTTTAGTTCAGTTAGGCAAAATAATACGGTCTTGTTTTAAGAAATTTTCTGAAACATATTTTTAAAATCCTGTTTCTTCAATTTAACGATATACAATAAGCAAATAATTATACATTTTTATACATTTAAATATTACCGAGTTCTTAGTTAAAAGTGTCTTTGGTTTTGGAAGCAGAGGCGGATCCAGCCACTTGTGGGGGGAGGGGGCGGTGATATCACAAAAGTACAGTATGGCAAGCGAAAAAAAGGTGTCGATGGGGGGGGGGGGAGGGGGACATCAGCAACATTTCCATTTCTAGTGTTAAATGTAGGCTCGGGTCTATTTTTCTGAATTTGGAGCTCTTGGAGAGATGGGAGGCGATGACAAGAAAAATAAATTGTCAACGGGGGGAGTGCCAGCAACAAACACATTCCTAATATAAAAGACAGAATCGGTTCTATTTTCCTGAATTCAAAACTCTTGGGAAGGGGAGGGGCGATCGAAAACGTACACATTCCTATACTCTATTCAAGAAATAGAGAGAGTAATAAAACTGTTACCAAAACCTCCATCGGACTGCCGTAAATCTAATTATATTTAAATATTCTAAGCTTTTATAAAATTGCTGCAATAATAAAATTTCTGATAGTTCAATTTAATTTCTGTCAGTGAGCAAAGTACACCTTACAGTGTGTCCTTAGTGATTTATCTTGTTTGTGCTTGTTTTTATATATTATTTGAGATTAGTGAGATACCCAAAAGATATGACATCTTTATGTATTCCAAAATCGTTAAACCAGGTCATTTTTTCCTCAACGGAAAACTTATTACGATGCATGTTTATGATGCTTAAGATATCACTATCTAGATAATAATGTTAAAAGCTTTGTTGAGATGTATTTCAATATGACAAGGGTTGGAAAATCTACTATGTACCGAATAATGAAGGAGCAAAAAACCACTGGAATTGTTAGTACTCCCAAGCCACATTTGATCACAGGCAGACGAAAAGACTTGTTGGAAGAAGAGATGTAAACTGCAATAAAAGCAATTGTGTATACATTTCATTATGAGAAGCAGATCCCAACCGTCGACAAAATTCTAACTAAAATCAATGAAGATCGGGATTTATCTGAAATTAAAAGAACTGAGCTCTGGAAATTGCTCAGAGAACTTAATTTTGCTGGGAAAAACCAGATAGGAAATCTGTTCTTATAGATCGTCCGGAAAATGTTTACTAGCGTAAACACAATTTATTATTTAAATTTTTTGTAGAATATGAAATTAATTACATTTGAATCCCCTTTTAGTGGTTAATTGTACTTTTGCAGATGGTTTAAGAAATAAATAAATTGAAACGTCAAATGTCCTAAAAATGTTTTTAATTAATAATGAAATGACCGATAGCCCCAAAAAATTTTAATAATATATCGATGAATTAATTTTTTTTATATATGTTTACCTTTTTTGAGAGCAAAAGGCCACGTTTTAGTCTGAATGTGCCTAAAACGGTTTCTTGCCAAAATTAAAAATAATAAAAATACAGTTATGATTTGTGCTAAATATGTCAAAATTATTTACATTCTGTAATATATGTGAATTATTAAGAAATCATAAGAAATAATATAATATTATAAAAACTTTTTATTTTAAGTTTATTACCGAAATAATATTCTACGCCATAAAAAGGTAGTGATAGAATAAACCTCCTTCCGACGCCTATGACAAGGATTAAATCCTTTTTAACACTTCACACATCCAAATATCTATTGCTATCCAACCCGAATAGTCCATTATTATAGACCGGTATTTTTGATTATAAAATTTCTAACCCATTCCTATGAAAGATATATGTGTCTAACAGATTTTGCCAAAGACACCGAACTAAAGAACACATGTAGTTAGCGAAGAAAAAAAAGGGTAAAAAAATGGTTTATTACTCTCTCTAGTTCTTGAATAAACTATAGTATAAGAGGCAAAATCGGGCCTATTTTCCTGAACTCAAAGCTCTTGGGGGGGGGGGCGATCGCCCCCCCCTTGTATCCGCGCCTGATTGGAACTGATAAATTATTAGTATTATGCATATTATAAGTGTTGGTATTGATATGACCTTTGAATTTCTTGTGAATTAGACAGACTCTAAGATGAAGATGTAAATTACTGTTAATATTTCCTGTTCAATGAAAAGAGGTTTGCGATGATCTTTTGGTTTAGCACCTCAAATATATCTTAGAGCTCTCTTTTGTATCACTAAAATAGAGTTGATTTCGGAAACCCCAAAAAGCAATACTAGACCTGACGTGGCCCTCAATCAAAGCTAAGTAGACAATTCGAGCCATAACATTACCCAATTCTTTAAATATAAACCTAATCACATAACATCCCGACGCAATCCTTTTGTTTAACGTTTAAACATGTTGTCTAAATTTAACTTTTGGCAATCAACAGACCCAAGAATCTCGCAATTCTAGCATTGTCTATAAAATTATTCTCTAAATTTATACCAAGAAAAGATTTTCTCGTGACAAAACTGCTATCAGGATACCGACTATATCATCGTACTGAAAACAATCCGTAATAATATTTTGTCATATTTTTCACTTTCTACTATTGTCTGTTAATTTATTATAAATAATTAAAATCAAAAAATTGCATTTTTTGCTCATAAAATGAAAATTAATAAAGTAATCTCGGTGGTGAAAATAGATGAACTGAAAAAGAATAAAAATACCAACAAAAAACAACTTAAGAGACAGGAAAATTAAGCATTTCTTCAAAAATTCATATTTCGGTCACTTTTCAAGCTGTACCACTGGCCCTTCGAGAAATAATATGTATTATTTGCATGACGAAACCAGTGCTATTAGTTTTTGCACCAATGCCATTTGAAATTTTCAGTGTAGCGTGCCTCGATGCGTCAGGATGGTCTGATGAATTTTCCTATTTTTCTTATTTTCCGTCGTTACCAGTGATTTGATTGAGTCGTTGCAGGGGTCATTTTGTTGGCATTTTTATTCTCTACAATTTTTCTGTTTACATCATCGAGATTACTTCATTAGTTTCTACTTTATATGCAACAAACGAAATTTTTTGGTTTTAATTGTTTTTAATAAATCATAGTTGAGAGTGCCGAATATAACAGAATATTACTACAGATTGTTTTTAGTGTGCTGGCACAGTCAATATTCTGATAGTAGTTTTGTCATACAATTACATATTTCTTCCTCTATTGATTGACCTAAAACCGTCTCGAAATAATTTTAAGGAAATAATAATTTAATTTGGTCACTATTTTGATATAATATTCAATTATTATATCTTATAAAAAATTATTTTGTTACAAATAATAAAACACATATGTTGCATAGTGAGGTCAATTTAAAACAATTTATTATTATAAGTATTTTCACAGCACTATAACCAATTCCTTTTTTCTGCCTCGCATCCTATTAAAAGCATTTTATCCTTTTGATTTTGGCTCATTTTACTGATCATTTTACCAGTATCTGTTGGCTCAAATCCTTCAACAGTAACATCTCTGCCTGTGCCCTTTTCACCAAAAATTATTGTCGTGAAAAACAATAAATGACCAATTTTTGATTTGGCAGCAACAGTGCGTATTTCTTCAAGGTATTCTTCATAGGTTAGTTCCAAGTTTGAATTGGCTTTTTTCAAAATTAGAACAAATTCATCGTAGTAGATCCTGCAAAAAAGATATATATATATATATATATATATATATATATATATATATATATATATATATATATGAAGTAAAATGCGAAACAGTGAATGCAAACTTCGCTCCATCACATCCTTTCTGTGTTAGAGGTTGCACAGTTAGAATAAACTGTAATAAAACACAATTCATCCTATTCCACCACCATCGAGATGGTGGCATACCTGTACCACCATACCGAGAAGAAAGTCAAAACTTACCCTCCCCGCCACAGTGATACGGCAGAGGTATATGTTTCGTCTCTACTAGACTCATCAGGGCACCGACATGTACCTGGGTGTGCAAAGGACGGATCAGAAGGAAGCATGCAAATACTGAACGCGGCTTCGCCGACCTCTCGTCGGATGGCTTATATATATTTATACGGCTTTCACGGATTCCTCTGTGTGAGATGCATTAGCAGTGGTTATATCCACATTATGCTGTTGTAGTGCTGAAATCACATTCAGCAAACGTACAACTATTTGCAATTCCGTATGTAAGTGAAGTAAAATGCGACACAGTGAATGCAAACTTCGCTCCATCACATTCTTTCTGTGTTAGAGGTTGAACAGTTAGACTAAACTGTAATAAAACACAATTCATCCTATTTCACCACCATCGAGATGGTGGCCTACCTGTACCACCATACCGAGAAGAAAGTCAAAGCTTACCCTCCCCGCCACAGTGCTACGGCAGAGATACATGTTTTGTCTCTCACTAGACTCATCAGGGTACCGATATACACCTAGCTGTGCAAAGGACAGATCGGAAGGAAGTATGCAACACTGAACGCGGCTTTGCCGACCTCTCGTCGGATGGCTTATATATGTTTATATGGCTTTCACGGATTCCTTCGTGTGAGATGCATTAGCAGTGGTTATATCACTGCTCTTTTTCAGGACATCTCTACAAAATTAATGTCAAAGTTAGACTTTAACCTAATCTATAATTATTAAGAACTCACTAATGTAAAATGAATATAAAACAAGCAAATATATGAAAAAACAGGGAAAGAACCCTTCATTAAAACTTGTATATTATATTTATAGCCATAATACAATAGGACTATTTAAATTGAACCGGAAGAAGTTCATTATTTTTCTTAAAAATTCGTCATTCATAGAGTTGTCATCTTAATCAATACGAACCATTTCGAGGAATAGCCTTTTATGATATGAAGGAACTCTGTTAAAAATCTCAGTTCCACCCCTGTTTATAGAATGATCAAGAACAATGTTTAGCCAGAGCACAAGAAGTCACACCTCTATTGCCATTGCGATGGGTGGTGAGCCTGCCTCTGAAGTTTCTGGACGTCTGGTCTATGTAAACTAACTGGCAGTTGTCACAAGGAACTTTGTAAACGATACAGGATATCTCATTCAACTGTAAAGGTATTTTAGTTTTAGAGTAAATTTTGGAGAAACTTAATATTTGTTTTTTTTTTGCTATTTTGATATCTGTATGCTTGAAAGTCTTTATCAATTGATCAGTGAGATCTTCTATGTGAGGTAATGTATGGAAAAGAAAACTTGAATTATTATATTTCAAGTAGTGTTTGGTAAATGTGAAGGTTGAGTATTGAGGAGGTTGAGAAGGAGTTTCAAAAATGTTTTCTGGAATATTATATTACTGAGAGGAGAATAAAATAAATTTTCCATATATATATATATATATATATATATATATATATATATATATATATATATATATATATATATATATATATATGAACAGACATTGCTCAACCAAAGTTTTTAAATGTATTTTGACTCCCTGGATTACGAATATCGACGGGAATTCCCAAAAGAATGCGCAGGTAATTAGTTCTAAATAAAATCATCGAAGCACGCATAAATTATTATTGTTTTTTCTAATATTTATACAGCAGAAAAAATTATTTAATTTTGAAAAATATTTATACACATAGTTTATAAATTAGGAATTTGTATGATGTTAAATAAAATTATAAATAGCAAAGTTAATTTTTAAAATTTGCCATAAGTAGCAAATATGTTTTTTAAAGAACAAATATCAGATTAGTTCAAATGTATATTGTATTATTATTTTTGAAATAAAATACAAGATAAATTTTTTAAGTAGAATATTTCCTTTGAATATCCATCACCAGATGACACAGGACTCAAAGTTTCTCTTGTTGGTCGTCATTTTCTTTTAGTCACTCCATTTCAATTTTGTGATCATTTTCGTGATCTTCGTCGTCTGTCACATTCGACCCAAAAACTTCAAGGATCTCAGGAAAAATCCACTTTCTTCATCAAAATCATTTAGTATTGAACAAGCATTGATGAATGCTCGTCCATTACACTGGCCACATACTGTAGAGCATTGCAACCCGACATTTCGACATCCATACTTCGCGACATAGCCCTTCTTACGAATGCAGAAAATTATGCTCAATAATTCTTTTCGTGCTGGTGATCATAATGTTGTTGGATGTGGAAATTCGTTATGTAAAAACCATCTCCATTCCTCAGGTTGTATGGGTTTTGTTTGGATGAGCAAGTGGATTTGATAAATATGCTATTGAGCTGCTGTACTCGTAGGTGGGAGAGATGGTGAATGTGTGAAAGGCTGTTATTTCGTTGAAATAATTGAGCTGCTTCGTACAAATCGGGGTGTTTGTCAAATTTTTTTTTTATTTGGAGTTTTCCTTATTTGAACAAAGTAGATTTTGTGTCCCTTCCAGTGAAGACGAGCAAAAATAAAATATATTTATTAGAATGTATCTCCTCATTTCCTTTGTCATTTTTCTTTAAGAAAATTTCATGTTGATTTGACTAGATTCGATCTATTAAAATAATCAAAGATAACCAATAGATTAATTCTTGCAATGTATTTCCTACTTAAAATAGTAATTATAACGTGTTGAAAATATTTCTCTTGCTCAGTTAATTTTTTCTGTTTTCTGTCCAAAAAATTCTAGTAACTTTAATTATATCTTAAGAACGGTTGTACAAACAAAGAAATGAATTAAATCAAGCTTATAGAGAATTTTATGATATGGTATGAAAAAAAAGAACGATTTTGTGACTTCTAATCTTAAATATTTTGAGACGTCAAAACATAGGTTTATGCAAAAATTCTTCTTTCTGACTTTCATTTCGACGCTGACCCTTGATTGCGCCTTATAGGACTTATAGACATTTTTTAAATTTTGAAAAAAGTTCAGGGTAGGCTAAGCTTTAGTGTAAAAATATTTGACTAGATGACCGACAAAAAATTTAAGTTATGATCTAAACTATTTCTAAAAATATTCTCTTTATACAGTTCTCTCAAGTTATTCGGAACCTATAAACAGCAAGAAAAACAAAAATAACTAATTTGTTATACTAGAATGGAATCAGTTTTTTTTCTCCTAATTTATAAATTTTCCTCAGTGTAATATAGCGGGTCTCGTGGCAAGGAAGGTTTCAAAAATTTGGTCTTTTAACTTCAAGGTACTGCCAAAGCTGTTCCATGTTTAAGATGATAACATCTGTGTTTTTGGTAGGAAAAGTTCAATTACTTCATAAAACCATATAAAGAGAAGTCTCAAGAGGGGATCCAGTATCACCTTTATTTCAGAGTTTTATGATTTTTTGTGGTCGATACTGCAACTGGAATTAGTTAAACTGGTTTTTGTTTTGATTGTATAAACTGATAAAAGAGAACTTGACAGTTTTTCTTCATTAGTTATTAGTAGAAATGTTTACATAAGTTAAAAAAATCCATTATATTTCTTTAGGCAAATAAACTTTATCTTCGTTGTGCTCATCACTTTAGAAAATAATTCCCACACCACTTTACTACTACTCACCTGAGAAGATCATCCAAATGTTCTTTGACAACGTCATTTCTAACACTACTTAATAAGAAAAACAATAAATCTTTTGTATACGATCCATAAGAACACATCTGAAAATCAACTATTTTAACTAAAGGTCCCTTTTCCTCTCTGTGATTTACCATAATATTATTTACCCATAGGTCATTATGGCAAACTGCATTCCAAGGCTCTTTTGTTTGTTTAAACAATACGTCAGGATTGGATAGTTGCATTTCAAAAAGTGCTTTCACTTTGGGGAAATAGGGTGCGAATTCAGGAAAGTTCTCTAGTTTTTCCAAAAACATTTCTTGAGATTTTTTTATCTCTGGTGAAATACCAGGTGGTTTCTCTTGATCTTTAGGTAGTTTCTCTTGATCCTTAGGTGGTTTTGTATTTAAAAGAAGATCTTTTATGACTTGAAATAATTCTGGTTTGTTAATTTTCATTGCAATAGAAATTGCATGAAATGTAGCCATTTTTTTTACAATTGTTTTAGCTGTAACTAAATCAAATCCTACATATCTGTCGTCATTTTGATATCCTAAAAAAAGTAAGATTTATTTTCTTACGAACTGACGATTTATTTGTTCTATTAAATTAAATTGTTGGCCACTGCGTATGTACTTTCTCTCTCTAGACTGGTAAATTAAAAGAGAAGTTTTTCGAGAAAAGAAATGAGGTAGTTTTATAATGTCAAGGACAAAGTATTTCTGTGGAAAGTCGAATAAAATAGTTATACTCAAACTTATCTTTGGAGATAGGAATAAAAGAAAGGTTTACTTCATGGAAATCTATAATAGTTTTAGATCGGGATAAGTAACTTTTCTTGATTGTACGTGATGTTTCACTCTACAGTGGCTTCTTCAGGTATAAGTATAAAGTCTTGTGCAGTTATATTATTTAAACTGTCAACATAATAAAAGGACTTAATGTAATGTACAAACATTGGATCTTTAAATTTTATGATTTAATATTTAGAGAATTCCCGTAAATTATACTTGTATTTCGACAATGATACTGTTACTTAAAATAGGTTTAATAACGGTGGGTTATTTAAATCTATTTAGATATTTAATGATATATCTCTATTCTCAAGTTTGCTTAATTCCAGTAATTCAGGTAGAAATAATTTGGATCCTTTAGTATCGATGTGTAAAATTTTAAAATCTTGGTTAAAACTATGAACTGGCTTTATTATACGGTTGGGGTAATTTGAATCATTTTTACAGTTTATGAAGCTTTTAAACTGTTTTGTGATTTTCTTGGAAAGCTTCTACCTAGTTGATCTACATATATATGATTGTAGACAGTCTCCACAAAATAGCTTATAAACACGGAATTTACCATTGAAGTAGAATTTTGATTTGATATTTTATATTATGCTATGTTATTATGGGTTTCTTTTATAACTTTTCTTATTTTTGTACCAATTTTTTTTTACACTGTGTATTCCACGACTAACTGTTGTGATTGATTTCTAGAAAAATAAACTTCGAAAATTTTTTTAAATTTGCCATTTTACTAAAGTTGATGGGAGCAATTTTGACAAAATACTTTCAAGATGGTTGCACTTCCAGTTTAACTGGAAATTGATGCTGTCTTTCTTATTTTAAATAGAATACCAACTTGCATAGTTTAATGAAATTTTATAAAGACCATAAAGACTCATTAAATCATATTACAGTAGATGTTTTAGATCGCCAGAGAAGTCAGGAACGGACTTGCAGCCACACTCGTTGAGCATAATTATTGACAGATGTCATTTTACAGAGCTGAATTCGTCAAAGCCTCCTTCAAGTAAAAATAATTTAAAAAAAGAAGATGATTATCCCGCACAACTTCAATACTCCAACTGGTTTATACAACAACATAACCTAAATCTAACCTTATTTTGTATACAGATGAGGCCGGTTTTACAAGAGATGGCATAATAAACTCACACAATTTGCATTTTTGGGCTGATGAAAACCCGCAAGCTATAAATCAAAACAAACACCTTTGCTGTTTCCAATTTTAAAAACCAAAATTAAATTTAAAATTTAGAAGTATATAATAAAATGTAAATAATTTATTTATGCTTGGGGACACGAGGAATACGCAACGTAATCAGTGAATGACTGGCGCACGCATTTCTGTCTGACTGACGAAATCCGTCTGAGGTACAGTGTTGCCAACCTACCTCGTCGGAAAAACGATATATTTCGGAAAAAGAAACGGTAGATCTCCTAGACACTAAATAAAACTTAATATGTGCTATAAAGCTTAATTTTACGTTTATATTAACAAAAATGTACATATGTTTAAGAAAATAAGTAAAATCTTAATATCTTTGTTATAAATTTGTTAAGAACATTAATATGAATATAAAAATTAAGTGTGATCAGCAAAGTCCGCATCATATGGGAACTTTTTTATTAATAGCTTTATTTGAAATTTGACTTTGGCATCAATTTTTGCTTCGATTGAGATGAAAATTAACCAAAAATAATAGTCATGTGATTAGCATTATCTGTCAAATTTTATTTTTTTTCCAAAAAAAATTCAAAAGTGGAGTTATTTCTCAAAATATCGAAAAAGGTTATAAGAAAAAGTTTTTTTAAATGCAATATTTCAGCTATATAAGAGAATTTGGATTTTTTACCCATTTTTTGTAAATTACACCACTGTTGCAAAATAAGACTCAACGCAACCTGCATAAAACTTCTTAGTCTTGACAATACTTCATCCCAAACAAATTTTGTTTAAAGTAGAACTATATTAAATGTGTGTTTTTCTATAAAATCCAAATAGGGCCATTAAAATTTGGACACAAACTATGTTTTCAAAAATGATTATTTTATAAAGTTACTTTATACAGAGTCAAAAACAAATAAACTTTGCATCACATGTGACCAAATTTTAATAGCCCAATTTGGATTTTATAGAAAAACACACATTTAATATAGTTCTACTTTAAACAAAATTTGTCTGGGATGAAGTATTGTTAAAACTAAGAAGTTTTATGTAGGTTGCGTTGAGTCTTATTTTGCAACAGTAGTGCAATTTACAAAAAATGGGCAAAAAATCTAAATTATCTTATATAGCTGAAATTTTCTTTATGAGCTAAAAATTGCATTTAAAAAAAACTTTTTTTAATAACTTTTTTCCATATTTTGAGATATAACTCTACTTTTATCTTTTTTTTTGTAAAAAAATAAAATTTGACAAATAATGCTCATTACGTGACTACTATTTTTTGGTTAATTTTTATTTCGATCAAGGCAGAAATTGTTGCCAAAGTCAAATTTCGAATAAAGCGATTAATAAAAAAATCCCTTTAGATGCGGAATTTACTGGCCACACTGTATTAATTGCGCAGTTTCCACCTTACAGTTGACAATGACTAATTTCTACCAACCTCTTTATGTACAATAAAAATCTGTTCTAATCGGAGAAAGTCAAATTTGTTCTTTTTTATTATGCACTGACAAATAAGGATAAAACAACACTGGACTTACATATACGGCATAGCGCCACCTAGTGAATTGAGTATGAAATCGTTTAGATTCTGTAACGTACCTGTTTCATAACTGGTAAAATGATAATGCTATGTAATAATTATAAAGTTTTTCATGATTACTTTAAATTAATATGTAAAAAATTTTAACCCAAATGGTTAGTGAACAAACAGTAGGTTACGAATGGAAATTGGTAGGACGGTAGTTTTCATTGAAAAACGGCAGATATATCGGTGAAACGGTAGATTTGACTCCACTGCTGGGGCAAGCTAGCCGAGTAGTTTATAGCGATCGAGATATTCCTTTTTTAGTCATTCAAAATTTGCGAGAACTGTGTTTTTATGTCGAATTTTGACTAGTTTCTTATATTTGGATTTATATTTCCCCTAAATTTGCTTGCACCCCTGTTCACTTTACAGAGCCTTGACGAAATATTCTGAATAGGGATTATTGGATAATACGTAAGAATAAGATATTTCTTATGTCATTGTTCGTTCACGTCGCAGCGCTTAAGTACCGATGAACTCGCATTACCGATTTAACTTATTATTTTTCTATTCTTGGGAGAATCGTTAAAAATTTGGATACGTTTGGGATTATTAATCTCTTATGGTTTTTCGAAAAATCATTTAATCAAAGGTTGACAGAATAGAATTGATTTTGAGTGATTGCTTTCTCCCGAATAAAGCCGATTCAGTTTTTAAAACTGCTGAGTCAAATAATTTTTTAATTTTCTCTTTCTCGAAAATTTTATTTAACTTTCCCTACAATAACAGCGCGTCGTAAATTATATTTAACACGTATTGCCCGACGACTATCCATTCATAAGATTCGCTATATTTATTAAATAGAAGAATTTTATGGTTGGCACACAGTCTCAATCTCCAATGGACTCTGTGAGGACAAGTTGCCTTAACCAAAGCAACCTCCAAGGTACTGATTTTCTCTGGTCATGCAGATTTCTTATATTATTTTTGAAGCCACTCCTCAAAATCAAGTGATATTTCCAACTATATTTTTCTGCATAATTTTGATTAAATTTCAAAATTTTATTAAAACTTGTGTATTTGTTTAGGGAGCTGAGGAAGTATTAAAAATCTTCCTGATATATCTCGTAAATAAAAACGTTATTTACAGTGGAATAGAGACATAAGTGATAGTAAGAATGCACGGTTTAAAAGTGCGAACGGGTCACCGTTGACTGTGCCAACTCGTAGTTCTTGGGTCGCCCTGACCCCGTCTTGTGGATTTATGTGTCCATTCAATTGACATCATGCTATTCCACAAGTGAGGAAAATGTTAAAAACTGATATTATTAGTTGCGATCAGACCTATGCAACCTTGATTAAAATAATCGTTGCCATAAATACTGTCATTCACCGGAATATCTGACCAATCAGAAAATTCAGGTAAAATTTATATCCAAGAATTTAAATTTAGCGTTTTGTCAATATATTTAACCAATCACGTCGCTGCATTCGAGCTCAAAGATGGCAACCTTTTTTCCATTTCGCGAAGCCGCGTTTGTTATATTGTAGTTGAGAAAGTATAATTGTCTTTTTTCAGCAATTTATTTGTGTTGTAATAAGAAAATATGGTAGAAACTGCTAATAAGGTATTTTAATTACGTTTTGGTAAATATGAATCATTTATTTTGTGTATTCGTGGTGAACAGTGTTTGCATATGAAGTTTCTTAAACATTGTGATAATATTTTATTGTGTATAAATTTTTTTCAGAAAAGATGAGTTAAAAAATATTGTTAAATTTTAATACAACATAATTTTAATATAGTAGTGTCAGATTTAAGGTAGTTACTACACCAATATCATTTAACAAGAGAGTTGAGATTTTAGTGGTTGGGGTTATGCTCATTAAAGTATAAGACCTATTGCAACAATTTATCGATTTTTAAAATAAAAATACGTAAAAATTAAAAAGGGTATGCAGCACATCCACCACTTTTCCACTATTACGCTATATAATTAATTCATCTTTATTTATTATTTGTTGAACTAACCTGAATAAATCCACCTAATGAAGATCTTCACCTGTACCTTGATTGCTACATCCACTATGACTTTACATTTGTGCGGTGCTAAAGAAAAATTCAAGTTCCTTTTTGTTTTTAAAGATATTTTATTTTTCTTGACAGTTATTTCAAATATGTCATTATTATTTATGTTGTTATATGGAAAAAAATTTTCTAAAGGCAACAAATTTTGCTAAATACATATGCTTGTAAATGTAAATATTTGACAATTACAGTAAAGTTGTGAAAATTAGTTGCTTTTTTTAGTTTCTGTATTTAGAATCAACGGTACATATATTATGTGTATTAAGCCATAGACCTTATCTAGTTAATCTGTTTTTCTTTCTTTAATATGAAAAAATATGTCCCTTAAAATTTATATTTTTGTTTTTTGTTATTATTTATAAGCAATCTAAAAAGTTTGTATTAAATATATATATATATATATATATATATATATATATATATATATATACATATTCAATTTCAACAATTTAAATAGTTTTAATATTAAGACGGTTTTGATTTTCTTAATATAACTTCAAAATGCAGTATATCGAAACAAGAGTATATGAAGTCAAAAACAGTTCAAGAGAAAGTTTGTTAAAATGTACATAGCCGAAATAAAGGGTTTTCCAATAAGAGGTGTTATTTTGATATTCAAAGAAAAATGCCATTTTTTAAGATAAATGATCGGATATTTATTACATTATAAAGAGGAAGGTATGCCGTTAATGATGGAAAATAACATCAGCCAAATGACCACCACGACCATGCCTACAGGACCATATCCTTTTCATGAAATTTTCCATAACCAAATCGCAAAGTGGCTGCCCTATGTCCTCGATAGCCTCACGAATTCCATCTTTGAGGTCTTGAATCGACGCTGGGCTGTTGGCGTAGACCTTGTCTTTCACGTGGCCCCAAAGGAAGAAATCGCAAGGTGTCACATCACAAGATCTCGGTGGCCAATTGTGATCACCTCTTCGAGAGATAACACGGCCCGGAAACTTTTCCCGTAAAAGATCAATGGTTTCGTTGCTTGTGTGGCACGTAGCGGCGTCTTGTTGAAAGTAAACGTGGTCCAGATAAATACCATCCAATTCCGGCCATAAAAAAATCATTAATCATCTCTCGATAGCGCAATCCATTCACCGTAACTGTTGCTCCAGCCTCATTTTCGAAAAAATAAGGTCCAATGACCCCACCGGACCATAAACCGCACCAAACAGTCACACGTTCAGGATAGAGAGGCTTTTCAACAATAACTCTTGGGTTTTCCGAGCCCCAGATGCGACAATTTTGTTTGTTGACGAAGCCACCGAGGTGGAAATGGGCCTCATCACTGAAGATGATTTTTCTATGGAATTCCGGATCATTTTCATGCATTTCAAGAACCCAATCAGCAAAGGCACGACGTTGTTGATGATCGGCCGGCTTGAGTTCTTGCGTTAACTGAACTTTATAAGCCTTAAGATCCAAATCTTTATGCAAAATACGGTGTAATGACGTTTGTGGAATCCCTAATTCCAAAGAACGACGAGGAATGGACAAACCTGGGTTTTCTTCAACACTTTCGGCTACAGCAGCAATATTCTCGGCTGTTCTTGAGCGACATGCACGGGTTTTCTTCTTCACATAACTAACTTGTCCCAACAGCTCGAATTTTTTCACCAATTTCTTTATTGCGCTCCGACAAGGTGCTTCATGACGACCCAAAAATGTTCGAGTTTTACGAACCGTCTCTGCCAAATTTTCACCATTTTTATAGTGAATTTTAATAATTTCAATGCGTTGTTGAAGCGTGTATCGTTCCATCTCTATTTATGGCGTAGTTTCTACTTGTCAAGCGTCAAAAACTTACAGCTTCAAAAGTGACATCTACCGAAATAGCGGGCTTTTCAAAATGACACCTCTTATTGGAAAACCCTTTATTTTGTTTATGTTAATTGAATGTTAATTTTTTCAAGTGTTGATCAATTCATCAGGACTGTTATTTATAAATATTCAGAAAATATAAATCTAATAAAAAAACAATTTTGTGTTATTTTCCTGAATATGTAATTTTTTTTTGTGATATTTTGACGTTTTATGCTTTTGGTGTATTTATTTCTGTTAACAAATTTTTTTAATACGACAAAAGTAAAAACGTCAAAATATAAATATTCCTCAACAAATAAATGATAATTTCCTTCGTGCACATTAGTTATAGCACCGCCGTTGGGATCGACACCATCGATTTTACGCTATAGCCATTTGAACCAATTTGCACGTACATAACGTTTCTTATAGTTCGTGTTTTGTGGTTGCGATCAATTTGGGAGAAACGATAGCAGTCAAAAGATTCGTCCGACCCAAAACAGGGAACAGTGTTCAGGTAATCAGCTGCGAGTTTAAAGGTTTGAATATAAATATAAGTATATAGATAGATGGTTTCCCTAGGTAAACTTACTATCTAGTTTTAAATCTTTACAGTGTTCTTCTTATCATTTATAAATGAATAATTTCATCATTTCAGGAGCTGATAGATATCAGTAACCTAAATATTTTTTAAAATAATTAAAATATTCTTTTTTGTGCGTCTTGGTTTTAGGATGTATAAAGAATATCTGCTATTTTCTAATATTTCCAAATTTTTCAAAATTTATTCTATATGGTGGAGATACTGTATAATTGAACTAATGATATTTACATTTCATATATATATATATATATATATATATATATATATATATATATATATATATATATATATATATCACATTTTCTATGGAAGCTTTTCAATTTTCTTTTATTTTTTTTGATGTGCCATTACTCCAATCTAATATTTACTCTGAATGTTTTCCGTAATACCAACATTTTACATGTCTAAGCGTTCTAAAACGTTCGCGAATAAATTATATAAGACTCTGGATGCAGTGTCGGCATATCATTCTGTGATTTTATAGTCCTCGTTAAGTGAAATCTTCCACGTCTGGAAGTGGTGCATATATCTTGAAGTTTATTTCCTGGCACGAAGAAAATGTTTCGTAGAAAAATATAAAAATAGCCTCTTGTGGAAAAATGCAAACTTTTTACAGGAATAATCGTATGATAGATCAAAATTTAAAACAGAGATCCTCTCTTTTTTGTTTATTACATATAAGAATGTTTAGAGAAAGATTAACACTTACAGGATAGTAGTTTTGTTTTGGCAGATAGTAATTATTTGGAATAATGAAGCGGGGCTGTAGAATATGAATCAAAAAACCGTATGTACTTTCATACTCTATTTTTCTATCTACGTGCATTGTGATTATAAAATCGCACTTATACATTATATATATATATATATATATATATATATATATATATATATATATATATATATATATTATATATATATATATATATATATATATATTTTCTTTTTTAAATTCAGCCACCCCATTCGTCCATTTTATTTTTACGAAAAAACCTTTATTAAAATTTTCGTTTTGATTTATAGTTTATGATGCACTCCGGTGTTATACAAAAATCATCAAATATAATTTCAAAATGGCGAATCCATCAAGGCACCTCACAAAAATACCTAATTTTTACAAAAAATGCTTTAAAAAAAGATAAAAAAATATTGTTTTGACAAAAACAACATATTCTATGATCTTTCGTCTCGTTGAATTCAAATCCATCCTCAGAATTGAAAAAGCGAGTCTCATATTTTTCTAACCTTAAAAAAAGAAGATTTTCACAAAAATGCGAGGAATTAAGCAGTTTAAGCAAGTTTTGTGGATGGGGGTTTTCGAGATTGAATCTGAAGTCAAATTTGCAGAATTCAAAATAGCTGATTGAATATGGCGGATGAAATTTTCCAAAAATCAGTATATTGATGCAAAATTTTGAATACAGGGGTTTTTCGGGTCGTTGATCACGATTCATCTTTTGTTCGTTCAACTTGTGCTTCAAAGTCCTATTTGAGCTATTTTATTCGTTTTGTTAGCTCTACTATGTATGTTCGTTCTCAAAGTTATTCCATTCTGAAATTGTCTACTAATGTGATCTTCCACCTAGCTTCTTTCAGTTTCTTAATTTTATGTTTTCTAATTGTCCATGTTCCGTATGCTATCACCAGCATCACACACTAATCACATCTTGTCCGTAGGTGCTAGGAAATTCTCTTGTTTATTAAAATATATATTAAATCTACTCACCTCAGTTTTACCCTTCTCTCAATTTCGATGAATGTATTTTGCTTGTTCACATTTTGTCTCAAGTGTGTATGTTCTTTAATTTTTTCCAGAATTTTGTGATTTTATGTTATAAAGATATTTTTAAGACACATTATCTTCATCTGTTCCAAATTTCTTTTTAATCCTATTGCCTTAGACTCTCTTTTTAATTCTACAAGAATATTCTTCATATTGTTTTTATTGTATGCCAACAAAACCATATCATCAGTAAAACTTAAAATATTTAATATTTAGCCATTAATGAATATACCAATGCTGAACCAATGCAATTTCTTGAAAACTCCTTTGAGAGCCTGGTTAAATAAATGTGTGGAAATGGTATGTTTTTTGATGCTCCTCTTGCAAATGAGATGCATTTGTTTTCTCATTTATATTCACTAGTGATGAGGCTTTTAGGTATATATGCTTAATAAGTTCTCTGTAATGGCAGTCACGTCTGATATTACCAAGTTCTTTTTCATAAGCACCCAGTGCTCTACGGAATCAAAAGTCTTTTTAAAATCTAGGAATGCCATATAAAAGAGGAGATTATATTCTGTATTTATTTTTAATCAAGACTTAGACTGTGAGATCATATCATATTAGCAAATCCTTTTCGAAAGACTCCCTGTGCCACTGGTTGACATTATACTTGTTACATTTTAGTCTATTGGTAACTGTTCATGTAAATAAATTATATATTTATGAGAACAGATCTACAAATCTATAGTTTTGTGGCAGAATAACATCTCTTTTTTTTTACAAAATTCAAAACGGTGGTTACAAATCATATGTTTGACTGACTTTTGACTCTACAGAGAATTATTGGAATATTGTTTATTGAAGATTCCTTGCATTAGCTAGTTTTGGTCCGTCCCGAGGGTTTAATTCCTCAGTACCTCCTTTTTTGGAGGCGTACTCTTATCCATAACCTGGGGATGCGGGAGATACGAGACTAGTAAACTCGACACGAGTTTATGTCAATGTCTGCGTGGGTCTACTTCACGTCTATCTGTGATTCTTTAGTTTGTCTCTATTTGTGGACTAAACTGTAATGTATATAATTTAATTCTTACTTTTTTGAAATGGTGAAAAGGAAATAGCGTTTTTGTCTTTTAATGAACAATAGTTTTATAATTTTTATTAAGAAATTGTGATTTTTCGAAATTTCAGGGACGCCCTCACATCCTAATGTAATTTATTTAAGTCATTTACGACATTATTATAAAAAAATAGTAAAATTTCTGTATGCCTTACTAAATGGTTTGGGTTTTGCTTTGTGAATTCTAATTTTCCATTGGATCATACGGTGGTCGAAAATTTCGTTCATTCTAAAACACTAGAGTCAGTCACAAAATATGCAGAAGTGCTTACAATTAGATCCAAAGTTGTACTTGTAGTATTTGTTACCCTTGTAAGTTCATTAATATATTGATTTAGACCATACTTATTCAAAAATTTTGAAAATGTGGCACAGCCATTTTTGTTGGTAATATGGTGAAATTAATCTCCACCAAATATGACATAATCAAATGCAGGTATCAACACTTGCATTTTCTTAAATAAAAATATGAGGAAAATAATTTAATATTGCCTATTCCAATGTTTTTGAAATTTTGTTTTTAAGGCCATCATTTTACGGTTGTACCCCATTTGATATAAAAATTTTATATCAGCATTTACGCAAAAACATATTTCCTAAGCTTGACATATAAATTTATACATTTTATGAAGCTTTAAAGGATAAATTTCCACGATTTTTATCGGTTTTTCTTCTTCAATTTATTTTCTATAAATTTTAGTAGAAAACGGTAAAAAAACTAAGTTCTCTAATGTACTAATACCATAATAAGAATTAACTTGCGTTGATAAATTTTTGTTTAAACGTCTACGACTTCCCAGCAAAACACCTAATTTTCTTCTTATAAAGTGTTGTTGTTCGGAACTAAAATCCAAGTTACTTTATGATGAATATGAGTTTCAGAAGTTGTCTAATTCGAACAATTAACAACATTACAATTATACTAACCGATAATTTATCATGAAAAGTGAACTTTTGACAGTTGATAAACAATGTTAAGAACTAGTTTGGTGTTTTTAGGCAATACCATCGTATAGAACAAATTCGTTTATGTACGAATAAATTATGAAAATAAATACTCGGAATCCTTTAATTACTTTAAATCAATAGTATCTTTCATTTAAAAGATTGTATGTAAAAAGAAACATTTATTATCTTGAAAAACATGTTTACCAATATTTAAATTGGATGTTTGTTTTTAGGTAATTTTGCTTCCTTTTCAAAACTGCTTTAAAATTTAATCTAGGGAGTGCCTGATCCTCTTTTTATGTCTTAAAAATAAGTTTATTTATGACGAATGAACGTTTATTAAAAATCCATATCAAAAAAAATCATAAAACAAAGTAGAAAGTAAATATGGATCAGTTATTTTTATTTGTACATTCTCATGACTGTTTTAAGAGAATAATGAAAAAATGCGTCACATGGTTATATATATATATATATATATATATATATATATATATATATATATATATATATATATATATATATACCATACTAGGTTTATTGGGGATGCAGTCTATTTAAATTTATAGGCCTTCATAAGGAAAAAACCCTTTTTTGATTCTGTCAAGCTTCAAGACTTTATTTTCCTCTTCTTTGGGACATCTCTACAATATCAATTACAAAATTAGAATATTAAACCTAACCTAAAATTATTAAGAAATTCACCAATGTGGTTTGAATATGAAACAAGTAGATATTTGAAAAACAGAGGAAAAACCCCACCATCAAAACTTTTTATTTATATTTAAAGGCTTGATATGATAGGATTGTTAGAATTTAATTAAATTTTCAAAAATCTCAAAACAGCAAAACATTATTTTTCCATTTTGTAGTGACAGATGTTAGGTGTCAATCGAGAACAGTGGCGTGGGTGGCCTAAATAGTGAAAGAAATAAGAATCCGTAAAACAGTGGAGAAGCCAAGTCTGAGGTTTAGCAAAAAATTATTTATTCATCTGGAAATTGACTGTCCAGGAGGCTCAAATATTTTTCTTTTTTCACTCAGATTCTCAGTGTCGTTTTTAAATTCATAGCGTTTCCATTTTGATTAATATGGACCATGTCGAGGAAGAGACTTTTATGATATGCAGGAACTCTTTCCAAAATCTCAGTGCCATCCCAATTAATGATGTGATCATGATGAAAGACATGTTCAGTCAGAGCACAAGAGGGCAACCCTCTATTAATATCATTATGATGGGAAGTGAGTCTGCCTTTGAAATTTCTGGAAGTCTGGCCTAAGTAAACTAATTGACAGTTGGAACAAGAAACTTTATACCCGATACAGGACATCTTATTTAGCTGTAAAGGTGTTTTAGTTTTAGAGTAAATTTTAGAGAGAGTTTATATTTGTCTTCTAGCTATTTTGACATCGGTATGTTTAAAAATATTCATCAATTTGTCCGTGGAACTTTTTATGTAAGGTAATGTATGGAAAGTCTGAACTTGTACTGTTGTATTCAGAAGAAAAGGTTGACAAGGAATTTCAAAAATGTTTGCAAGAATATTATATTTGGTATTATAGAGAAATTTTTTAATAATGTTATCTGGGTAAGAATTATCCAATAGTATATCATTGCCATTGACAGCTATATTTTAAAATTGGAAAAAGAAAATTATTTGAGCCTCCTGTATTTTCCATCTCCAGATGAATAATTTTTTTTCCATTGTTTGCTTTTATATCGTGTAAAAATATAAAACAAGTAATTTTTTGCTCAATCTCATACTTGGCTACGCCACTGTTTTACGGATTTCTGTTTCTTACACTACTTAGACCACCCACGCCACTATTCTCGGTTGATACCTGACATCTGTCACTACCAAATGGAGAAGTAGTCGAGTGAGACGTATTGCTATTTTGTGATTTTTGAAAATTTAACCAAATTCTAACAACCCTATCATATTATGCTTTTAAATATAATTAAAAAGTTTTAATGGTGGTTTTTTCCCCTGTTTCCACATATCTACTTATTTCATTTTCAAATCATATTGGTGAGTTTCTTAATAATTACAGGTTAGGTTTAATATTCTTACTTTGTAATTATTATTGTAGAGATGTCCTGAAGAAGAGAAAAATAAATTCTCGAAAGCTTGACAGAACCAAAAAAAGGTTTAATAACCTTAGTTCGGAATATTGTAGTCAGTCGCGACTACTATTTTTTATTTTTATGGATGATGGAATAAATGGTTTGAACATATATATATATATATATATATATATATATATATATATATATATATATATATATATATATATATATAATAAAATAGAATAAAATCTTGTTAAAAAATCTTGGCTAAGCGGACGTGAAATCTGTCAATCGACATCATTCTCATGTTAACAAGTGCGGAGCGTTCCAAAGTATGGAAAACTTCCGGGTCCGAAAGATGGCGATAGCGTTGTTTCGTCCTAATATGGGACTCGTCAGGCCCCCGCATTCGGTACAAATCATCATCTCGCCTTTGCATCCAATAAAGCTGAAAATTTTTTACTTGTTAAAATACGGGGCGTTATTGTAGCATTTGGAATTACAACATTATCTTAATGATTTGCAAGAATATTTTGAGGCAGTTACATTTTTAATTCTTGTCCTTCAGCCAAAGAGAATTCTCCGACAACTCGAAGACTCACTTCTTTATCTTTAACAACCTCTTCTATCTTTATAAAATCTTCAGAGCATGAGGTAAGCTGCTAAAGCTGCTTTAGTACTCCAATTTTGGTCCCCAGTTAGTAAAATTCATTGTCCTTTACATCTACCGCAACTCTAATTATTCTTTTTGGGTCAGTTTTAGCTCTGTCAATGTCAGGTACTGTCAGTCTTTCATTTTGACCAACCTTTACATTTGGTTATTTATCAGCCGACGTGGCTCTATTTTTTTCAGCCTAATTTTCCAGGTTAAATTTTGCTTATTTCTTATTGTCTGGACAGATTCTATCTTTTTCGGTATTGGATCTTCTTGAGCTTGAGCTGCTTTTTCTGTCTCTGAATCGGTTGTCTCTGAATCGTTACATTGGCATTATTGGTTATTTGCTTCTCCTTTATGTTTTTGGTTACAATAATTTGGTTTTTTTGTGGTTCGTTCCTCACATTGTCACTGTTTATATCCTTTTTTGATTCATTTTCAACAACACTGTCTTCCTTGTCCTGTTCAATTACAGTTTCGACGTTAATATCTGGTTCCGTATTTTTTTTTGCGAATGCAACAAATTTTATAAATCATTTTCAGATCTTAATAGTCCAATCATATCTTTAGGAATTGCTGAAGTCACAATGCTTATTTTCATTGGACAACCAAACATTTCCTCGTACATGGAGGATCAAAAATTTAGTAAATTGGTCTTGGTAAACTAATATGAATTTATGATTTCCGTCAGGGTTGGTTTGTAATTCTATTGACAACGTGAGTGCATTTCACTATGAAGTATAGGCTTGATGACAATGTCTCTTTTCAAAGTCTTCTATTTCTGTTGACAAAGAAAAGATAGCTTTAAAAATATCATGATAGCCCGCGGCGGTTACATTTCTTAAACATCCTTGTCCTTCCACCGTGTCCAACACCAACACGGGTTTCTTCAAGAATATTGAATAAGTAGTCGTAACAAACGTAATATTTGATTTCTTCATTATCTTCCTTCATTGACGCAATAAGCATATCTTTTCCACCTATAGTCAAACTATCATAGCGCTTTATATGCCTGTAATGAACATTTTTCTTCTTTTTCATGTTCTTTGTAATTTCTACTTCCTCTAAATACTTTGTGTATTTGTTCTTATCGAGATAAAAGTTATTGTCTTTCTTGCCTGCCACGAGCTCATCTATTATTTCATAAAATCTATGTTTTATACTCATTGTGATTCATATATTACTTTTAGACATCAAAAACACAAACAAATCAAATTAACGTATGTGTTCAAACGTGTCAAACGATCGACTAAGGCGAGCTGAGGCGGTATTGGTAGTGGGTGGCTGTAGATTACCCACGAGTACGAGACGATGCGCCGAACACCTTATGACATGTCTTTTTCAACATTTACCGTGCCTTTGAGGTAAATCCTAAGATTTACCAAGTGAATGGTGGTAAAAGTTCGAAATGAACGATGATCACAGAACTATTCGGACTTTTACCATTAAAAGTTGGTAAATCTTAGGTTTTACTTGAAAATCTTTATTTACCGTAGTTCGGGCTTTTATAGTAACATTCAGGATTATTGGTAATTCGATACATTCCTTTGGGAATTTGATACTACAAGAGTTAAGGAATATATTTTACCCTAATATGCATTATACAAAATGCATTACGTTTTGAGATATAATTCGATTTTTAGTTTTTTTTTTAAATAGCCTTTAATCTCTAAAAATTAAATTTTTCAAATATGTAATTTAAGTTTGTATAACTATTTTGCTAGAATACTTGACTAATACTATGGTCTGCCAAATGGAGCAAAAAAAAATCTGTGAAAGCATTTCGATTATGTGAAAAATTTGAAGAAAAACTGACTTTTTGAAGAAAAATTAAAAAACGATATATCTCCGAAACTATTGCGTTTTGTATTATACATATAAGGGTCAAATTTACCCCTTGCCACTTGTATTATCAGATCTTTAAAGTAATGTATTGAATTAATATAAATATATATATATATATATATATATATATATATATATATATATATATATATATATATATATATATATATATATATATATATATATATTTATTTATTTATTTATTTATTACTAAAATTTTTTACATATGTCAAGAAAAATTTCTGTGGGACCATCTAAATTAAATATTCAAATATCTGGGACTTTTTCTATTCAACGAGGTCTATTTTTCCCAGGATTATTGGATAATTGGATTGTATAATTTCTTCTTTCTAATAGCATGCAGGAATTTTCTTAAACTTTTGAGAGCGGTGGTTACTGTCAAGAAATAATAATACCTAATTGAAAATATTTATTTCCAAAAACAAAATTAACCTGCATATTGGATAAATCAAACAGATTTCCCAGGACCACCTACTCTAAATACTCACACAAATTAAGCACAATCTGTTATCCATGCCTCTTAAAAGATCCTACTTAGATAGTTATCGTATTTTTAATAATTATTACTGATTATTTTTATCAAATATTCACTTAAGTTTCCGTGAAAACTCGTATGAAATAGAGCAACTTTCTTACAACGATGTAGATTGTGTTAAAGGTTAGCAAATGTAAAGATTTTTAATACAGTGTAACTCAGTCGTTGAGGAAAATTAATTTTTATTATGTTAATGAAATATATAACGCCCATGACAAGATCGAATTATGCAAAAATTGTAAAATTTGGTATAAATGTTAGAGTTTTACATGAAAAAGATATTCAATTCCCTCTCTTATGATAATAGTAATAAAATGTTCATTTCCAGTTCCTACATATTCTCGAATACAATAGAGTAAAATGAAAAGTTTAATATTCACCTTTGTATGTGCGAGGCTAATGGAAAAAATGAACAGTGAAGCTGAAATGAATAATAAAGTGTGATTGAAATGGAATCCGGAGTACATTTAAAGAAATGTTTTAAATTAAAAAAATGAAATTACTGAAATATTCACTGTAAAATGATGAAAATGAAACTAATCTTCACGTCGTCGTAGTAAATTTTCTAGTGTAATTTTTCTAGGTTTGGAACTTTACTTATTAACTGTAGGCAGTATAGAATGTTCGAAGTTTGTTAAATGATTTTATTTAGTTTCACTGCCGCCTTTGTCTTTGTCTTTGTAATCGAATTTTAACTTTCCATTGTCCGATCAGGCTAAAATTTGGTACACACATATAAACCTGACTACAATGCAATATTATAATCTTGAAAGTGACCTTGGATGTATATTTTAAGGTCATTTCAAGGTCAACTTTACTTCCAGTTACCAAATTAAGCTGAAATTGTCGAAAATTCATTCCATGTAAAAGGTTTCATTTTTAAACGATTTAACGAATGTCATATTACAGTGAAAGACCACACACCAAAAACCATTAAATTCAGTTACCGTGATTTGAGAAATATTAATATTTTCTTAAAACTTTGACAACTCCTACCATCTAAGCGAAGCAGTATGGATATATCTAGATTGACTTAAATGGACCTATTGTAGAAGGATTGAAGGGTAAATACATACATATATATATATATATATATATATATATATATATATATATATATATATATATATATATATATATATGAAGTAAAAAGCGAACAGTAAATGCAAACTTCTCTCCATCATATCCTTTCTGTGTTAGAGGTTGCACAGTTAGAATAAATTGTAATAAAACGCATTTTATCCCATTCCACCACCATTGAGATGATGGCCCACTTGTACCACCATACCGAGAAGAAAGTCAAAACTTACCCTCCCTGCCACAGTAATACGGCAGAGGTACATGTTTCGTCTCTACTAGACTCATCTACAACGGCATAATGTGGATATATCCACTGCTATTGCATCTCACACGGGGGAATCCGTAAAAGCCGCATAAACATATATATATATATATATATATATATATATATATATATATATATATATATATATATATATATATGAATAGTTTGGTTATTCCGGGTTTCAATCCGTTCGTTCAAAAAATCGTTTTCACGACGTTTCGCCAAAATCTCATTTGGCATTTTCAAGTGCGGTTCGTCTCGTTACTCGTTGAGGACTATATATATATTTATAGGAAAATTCTAAGTCTTGGGATAGCGGTTCTAGGGCTGAATGAAACTCTGATTTTTACAAACGCCAAGTTTCGGAATTTTATAATTTCCTTCTTCAGGGCTACAATACAGAACAGTTCTGTTAATTATTATTTTAAATTTTACAATGTATGATGTTTAATAAAAAAAAAATTCTAAATTTAAAGACTTACGTGCAAAATGAGTCCATTAATGGCTTTCAGAAAATAAAACGGAAAATCCATGTAGGCACTGTTGATTTTGCATAATTGTTTATTACATTTTATTATTAAAATGTTTTTTTTTTTAAAAACGCTAATATATAATTTTATCCTGTGGGTCATTTTCGTTGTACTGAATGTAGGTTTATCTGATAAGAAAATCCTTGAAACACTCTTTTTTTTTGGTAGATGGGATATGTCAGAAATGTCTAATTTTATTTTAGCGGTAATTTTGAATGTGGAATCATTATGTTTTACAACAAATGTTAATTTTAATTTTAATTTATAAGTTAGGTATGTAATAATATTAATTTTTTTTGTTTTTATATTGATAAGATTTATGTTTTTTTAATGAGTAATTAAGTTCTTATGAGTCTTGTTGCGTTTAAAAATTGTAATAATTGTGAGAAGGTAATAAGGAAATGATTAATGAAAATTATTTATATAGAACAAAGAAGGTTAGACAACAGTCTTCCAACCTCTCGCCCTCTCAATATTCAAAATTGCAAAAATATCTACTAGAAATGTGGTTATTATAGGGAAGTGACAAAAATGCACTTACGCAGTTTGTAGAAAACTATGGAGAAACTGTGAAGTCAAGAGGCTGGGAAACCTGCTGTCTTGTATTTTTTATTATTTAAGGTGGACAAGAGATGAGAATAGATTACACTGAGATTTTCAATATCTGTTCTTTTGTTGATACAGTTATCATCTAAATAAATTTCTACCATCTCCAGAAAATGCCTTCTATTGTTATTTTGTTCTTTGTTGATCACTTCAACACCGACAAAATCAACCCTGTGATCCTCATCGATTACATGTTCCGATAAGGTGCATGTCCTCTTTTGCAATCTACAATCACTCCTGTGTCTAGTGATTCTATCTTTCAAAACAGTTGATGTTTGATCTATGTAATGTTTGTCACAGTCTATACATTTTAAACGGTATACTACCCTTGATTTGTTGGGGTTGCTATCCGCGTCTTTCAGTCTGGAGAAGGTTTGGCCAACCGTTAATATGTGTTTACCACATATTTTTATATTATTATGCATAGAAAGAATTTTATTCAATTTTTGACTTGGTTGATGTAAGGTAATGAGAAATAATATGTGGGTTGATTTTCTTCTAAGAAAGCTGAAATTTCAAGCGAAAAGTCAGTGGTGTTTTGATTGGTATTACTCTCTATGTGTAAATGTATTGGTGTAATGAAGGCAGATATTTCTGGTGAGACATTGACATTTAGTGGAATAGATCTGCGTTGTGTGGGGTGTGGAGAGTTGTGTTCCTGTTGAGTGATGGGAGTGTTGTGTAAAAACTTATTTAAGAACCACTGAGGATAGCTATCCCTAATTATATATTAGTGTTTATATATATATATATATATATATATATATATATATATATATATATATATATATATATAATAAGGGGAAGAGTAGTTCTTGACGGACTACTTAGACAGGAAAATTCTTGGGATAGTGATCCTAGGGCTCAATGAAACTCTGTTTTTTACAAATGCCAAGCTTTCGGAAGTTTATTATTTCCTTCTTTGCGGACAAAGACCGTTGATGACTATTACTCTCATGCTAAAAAGTGCAAAGAACTCCAAAGAAACATGGAAAAACTTCGGGTCCAAAAAATAACAGGGCTGTTTCGTCCTAATATGTGACTCGTCAGGCTATTGTATTCGGTACAAACCTTCATCTCGCATCTGTGTCCTATAAACAGATTTCACGGTTGAAAAATAGTAAATAAGATACAGTGGCGACATCTCGATGGTTCACTCAATAACAAAGGAATAACACAAATCAACAATGTTGCATGAAATTGTCATGTGGTGGCGCGACGGTAAATTAAAAAAGAAATATATCAAAATTCGACACACGGAACTTGCTACTCTAAGGGTAGAGGGCGCATTATCCGACATCGGCAACCAAATTAACTATGAATTCCACAGTTTAAGTAAAGTATCGCACCAACGATCTCCCTAAGAGAGCTGTTGTGTATTTTTAAGCCAACAAATATAAGAAAAAAGTAAAAGTTGTCGTCCGTGGAATTTTAAAATAAAATAAGAAATTCTCGGCTATGCGGACAAAGACCGTTCATGAATATTACTCTCATGCTAAAAAGTGCAGAGAACTCCAAAGAAACATGGAAAAACTCCGAGTCCGAAAAATAACGACAGCACTGTTTCGTCCTAACACGGGACTCCATCGATCTATATATATATATATATATATATATATATATATATATATATATATATATGTATATATATATATATATATATATATATATATATATATATATATATATATATATATATATATACATATACTCTTGGAGGCCATTTTAAAAATAAAAACAGGTATTATGTTTATGTTTCAGTTTTACTGTTCATAAAATTCCAATATTTTCTCTTTACTAATTGCCATCAAAAATACGTTTATAAATACAATTGTCGAAGTATCAGCCAGTCCTCAACTTATCATTGGATTTGCAGAATTCTAACTCATTAAACACCAAATTATGTAAATTTGCCTTTGTATTGCGTATCAATTTAGAGATCTTGTCTAGCTAGAAGCAAAATAACACTTTGTGTAGATAATTTAGTCTGCTTGTGACTGAAAACTTACATTACTTTAAAATTGATTTATTTCTGGTCTCAAAAGCCAATATCTTTTGCTCCTGAAATTTACTTTCAGCATTTCAGTTACATTCTCGGCAAATCCTCGAGGGCATAAAAAGGACAAAATGACAGATGCTTTTTAGGAACTTGTCTAAAGTTAAAAAGTGGTTTTGTTTGAATATGTACAGATTATTGTTTTTCTTTTATAAACACAAATTTTTCGATTTAGACTGTTGTTCTCCTCATTATGCTTTATAAAGGAACATTTTTGTGTGTTTTGTATATCTGGTATTATTATTTGTGACAAGAATATTGTTTCTTTTATTAAAATACCATCGAATAATAACAATGTACAGGATGAGCTAATGATTGAATTAATTAAGTTGTCATTTAGGTAAGATTTACTACCCAACTATATTTATAGTATTATACGGTTAACTAAGAATAAATCGAACAGAGAAAGAGTGAAGATCTCCAGCTGCTTCGCTCAAGATGTTCCAAAAGCATAAATATCCAAGTGAAATCAAGCACAAAGGGGAAGTTCAGAAAAGATCAAAAATTCTTTATTGAATATTAACATAAATTCAGGAAAAAGAACGACTCTCTTCGATAAACAAGGAACTGGAAGATATTAGAATTAAGTACCCGACAGCGCAAAAATATCACTCTACAGTAAAAGAAAATGTATCGAGCTCTTAGAAATAGATAATGAGTTACTGACAATAAAAAGAAACGAACTCGCAACCATGCTCATTGAACAAAAACCAGATCACTCCACAGAATTGAAAGTTGTTGAAAGCAAAATGTAGGTGATAAGCCAAATATCAACCAAACAAAGCAACAAACGCACAGAAGGTCTAACCTACTCCCTACAAGAGTTACAAAAAATATATTCTATTAACTATAGAATCAATTACAGGCACCTGGTTAACACTGCAAAAGAACAAGATGAAATATCCGGCACTCAGCAACAAATGCGAAAAGGAAACAACGACCTGAGAGAAACGATCAAGCTATTATAGAATAAAAAACGAAAGTTTGAGAGCACATCTCATGAAGAACTGGACATAGAAAGACTGAGCCACAACGAAGAATGGCGAAAACAGGATCAACAGGAAGGCATCTAACCATGCCTGAAGGTGTTAAAATATGCTCCCAATCCAAACTAATCATATATATACTGGATGCATCCAAGGTCCGGTATTATACGTATGAACCTGATGAAGACAAACCCATCCACATAGTTCCAAGAGGAATACTAAAAATTCTATTAGAGGCAGACATCGCGGAAGACCTAAGAAGCAAAGCCTTGCACCCACCGATAGTAGTCAGATGGCACTACAGGAGCGTAAATCCCAAGCCTATTGCCCTCGTCCTGGTACTAAACCACGAAAAACACATATATCAAGAACACAATGGGCAACGAGATTTCAGTTTAACATCGAAAATCTTCCAATTCTGCAACTGGCAGTTGTTCAGGCCAAAATGCAGAGACCGGCTAAGCTGCGTCAGTTGTGGAGAGAGCTACGCATCATCAACGCAGCGGCAGGGGATGCTCCCGAATCAACCCCATAGCTAGGACCTTCCAAAAGATTCACTCCCATATGTGAAACTTATTTTTATGTTATTTAGTATTAAGTTTATTAATATTAATTTGTATCACAGTATATTATAAATGGAGTTATAACTTACTTAAAATACAATTAAGCGACTAGAACTAGAACGGTTAATTATATGCATATATACATACATACATATATATATATATATATATATATATATATATATATATATATTTATATATATATATATATATATATATATATATATATATATATATATATATATATATATATATATATATATACATATTTACAGTGTGCGGCAACGGAATATCTCGGTGGTACGACATTTATTCGAAAAATGTTTTATGTAAAAAGTATAGGGGCCTAATTACAACTGATCTTCAAGATGACCTTACAAATTTAGAATTTTAAATAGGCTTAATGTTTTTAAGAAAAACATACATTTTCAAGCATTGATTTATTTATTCAAATTTGAAAGTATCCTTGATCTTGAAGGTTAAGTGTAGAATTTTAAATGGAATTTACCAATTTTGATACCGGGAATGAAAAAGGCTGTAAATTTTCAAAACAAAAAATTGTAGTACTTCGTGTAATGTTTCGTACAAAAGTTGTTGAGTGGCACGAAGACTAAATGGTAGTGACCTTAAAGATAACCTTGACCTTGACCTTCAAGATCATTTGATGCGCAATTTAAAAACTTGAAAAGAAAATTCCCAATTTGACTCCCGGAAATGGAAAGACCGATCCATTTCATAGTAATTTCATCATCAAATATGACCTTGACCTCAAGGTTATGGTCCAATATTAAGGTCATCTTAAGGTTAAACAAAGATCTTTATCGTCATTATTTTATAAAATGTTTCACACTAAAGTTGTAAGATTGCAAAGTTACTATAACTTTACCTTGATCTTGATTTTCAGGGCTATTTGAAGAAATTCGTTTGTTCATAATTGTTAACAAAAACTGTACTTAGTACAACTATGTGCATGATAAATACTACTTTTAGCACTACCCAGGAAAAAGACTCTGGATCCGACAGATGGCGACAGCGCTGTTTCGTCCTAATATGGGACTCGGAGTCTTTCCATACTTTGGAGTGCTCCGCACTTTTTAACACCAGAATAATGCAGATTGACAATTTTCACGTCCGCTAAGCCAAGATTTTATTTTATTTTTCTCTATATATATATATATATATATATATATATATATATATATATATATATATACTCCGTTATTATTAGTTTATGAGAAATGGAGAAGATTATCCTTTGTACTTTAAAATGTACATTTACTCTCTTTAAATTCTTTTAAAAATTTCTTAAGTTATTATAATGATTTTAAAGCTTCCTTAGCTATTAATATTCTATAATTTTATTGAAGAAACGAAGAGGCGCGCAGCATATTTCAATTTTGAGTTTATATACTTTGCTTTAGCTTGTTACTTTGAAAATTACTAATTAAAATTTTTGCTATATTTATATATTTAGCGTATACCGGCTTAAAAAGTTAAAGGGAAGGAGTATAAAATTAAATACTAGTTATGATATAAATCCACTGGCTGGAAAATTGTTTACGTGTTGTTGACTTTAAAAAAGGCCTTTTAAATGTAGAAAGGGTAGATGTTTTGCAAGCAAAAGAACAGTAGCGTAACAACAATTGACTTTTGGATAAAAAACGAACTTATTAAACCGCTACGCAGAAGGGGGGGCAGTTATCAGCCAGTGTATGTGCGTGTTCCTAATATTGAAGCGTAGGAGAGGAAGTTCCGATTTTAATGCGTTCTTGGCTTAAAAGCGAGGTTATTCAGTCATGTTTGGTCAAAATTTGGTGGTAGTTCGCAAGACTACAAATTAAGAAGGGATGTCATCCATGATAATAATTAGAGACTACACAAGTTTGTATATATATATATATATATATATATATATATATATATATATATATATGTTGTTGCGTAGTGTTTCACGAATGGGAACATGTGATTCAGTATTAATCCGGGAATACGTCCGTTCGTTGGTTTGGTTTCCTGTAGAAGTTTGCAGACGTTTCGCCAAAATCCCAGAAGAGGTTAGTTCAAGTCATAAAATTAAAAAAAAAAGTAAATTGAAGTTGTAAGCCAGTGGAAACTAGAAAGCATAAAGCGAAAATGGAAGAACAACTTTAAACTAGTTTAAATCAGATGTTGATGATGATACAGGACATGTAAACAAGTCAAGAAGATATGAAGGAAAGCCAAGAAGGTACGACGAAAAATCTAGACGACATGAAACAAGAATTAAAGACAAGCCAAGATTGTATGACGAAAAATCTAGATGATATGAAACATGAATTGATGACACTAAAGACAAGCCAAAAAGATATGAAGCAAGAATTAAAGATAAGCCAAGATCATATGAAACAAAAACTAAAGACAAGACAGGATGATATAAAACAAGAGCTGAAAACAAGCCTGGAGGACATGAGACAAAAACTTAAAAAAATCAAGAAGACATGAAGCGCATAGAACAAGAAATGCAACAGAAGATTAGCAAAATTAGAGAAGACGTACTTGGCGAAGTACAACATGAGGTGACAGAAATCCACAAACAGGTGCAACAATTACATTTGCAAATCTAGAAGGTAGCCAGTACAGGTGTAATAAAGGTAGATAGTGTTCCTGCCACTAGTGTGATGAAGCCACCTACCTTCAACGGCAAAGTTCCTTGGCTTACTTATGTCCGTCAGTTCGAAGCCGCCACCACCGGCAATAATTGAAGTTCTCCTGATAAGGCACGTGCTCTTGTTTTATCACTACGAGGTGAAGCTATGGAGGTTCTACGTAACATTCCCGAAGAAAAACAGAATAATTATGAGTTTAGTGTTACGTTTCTTTAGATGCGTTATGGTGAAGCCCTATAAGGTCCAACTACAAGGAAGAAGACAAAAATACAACGAATCTGCAGGAATATGAGGCAGATATAATGAGGCTAATAAATTTGAGTTACCCAACATATCCGGAAGAAATAAAGCAAGAGTTAGCAGTGCATAGTTTTATCGAAGGTTTACTCGACCCAGAAACAAGTCAGACTTTAAGAATGGCCCGACTGAAGAAAATTTCGGGGGCTCTTTCTTATGCCCCGCAATTTGAAATAGCTACACAGACTTCGAGGAACCAAGAAAGAATCATAAGAAGAGTCAAAGTTTCCCGAGATTATCGCAAGCCCGACGAGGAAATTTTCATGAGGCTAATGAGAGAATTGCAAGAAAAAAACATAACAACTAAAATACAACCTTTCGTAGCAGAAATAAAATTCGGTGTTGGAAGTGTGGCCAAGAAGGGCATCTACAAAGCCACTGTACTCGCAATACTGTTTCTGACAGACCTTGATGGCTATCGGCTTTATATTGCTAATATAGATGATGTTCGAAGAAGCGACTTGGAGAAAGTCTTTGCTTCTTATGGTGAACTTAAAGCAGTCTGGTTGAGTAATAGTATTCCCTGCTTTGGATTTGCTGTTTACAAAGATAAAAAAAATGCTGTAGTTGCTGTCAAGGCTTGCATGGAGTTGAAGTGTGCGGTTGTCGTATTAAAGTGATGTCAGACCGGGAAGAAGGGGTCACGGACGCCGGTACCATTCGAATAACATGCGTTGTTACCAATGGGAATACAACGGCCACTTTTACAGAGATTGTCTGGAAATTATTGCTGGCAGAGGCGATAGAAGAAAGGATCATTATGAAAGAGAGACCGTGGCCGCGAAAGGGGTTACGGAAGAAGAACGTTCTACAGGTCATCTTTGAGAGTGTGCGTTCAAAGACAGGCCGTCCGAAACAATAAATATATATATATATATATATATATATATATATATATATATATATTAATGCCGCAATTGTATATTTGTTTTTTTACTTAACAATCACGTTGTGTTTATACTCTTACGAGTACAGTCTCTTTGGTATATTCGAGAAGATTAACTGTCCGCAGTTATATATTATGTAAACTATCATATCCCTCTTAATAAGTTTTTTTTGTATCACGTTATATGATACTCTGACACAAAACTTTACTTTCTCAACTCTTATTTTGCAATCTGAGTCGATATTATATTTCAGAAAAATCCTGCTAAAATGACAAGTCACTATATAGGTCCCAAGGGACAATTCCAATCTATCCCTTAGGAATATTCGGAATATTGGCTTACAATTTTGAATGGATGAGGATTTCTTTTTTGTGTGGGTAAATAGGATGAAAAATGTGCGAAGAAAAGTTTTTAAAATAAGTTTTTACTTAACAAAGGGTGTATAAAAGATAAAGAACATTTTTCATCCGTATGAAATTCTTGAAGTCATCTATAGTATGAAGGATAATGTAATCATAATATTTATTTTTTCGCGTCAGTAATTTTGTTTCGAGATTAGTTTAAAAACGTATCAAAGTTGAAATGATCTTTTCAATACAGTGACTAACTTTGAGTTATTTGCAGACATTTCATATGAATTTATTCTAAGTTAATACAGAGATACAGTTTTCTGTTCCTTTGTTTGCTCGGGTACTACCGGAGTGATTTAAAAAACTCTTTCTCTATATTTTGTTATAAATAAAATTAAAAAAAAAATTGAACGGACTTCTAAAAGTTCGCTTAAAAGTGAAAAATAACTATAAATTTTTTTATGAAATTGAAGTTTTTGAAGTCGGCGCCAAACTAATACCTGACAAAATGTGATTCGCATAAACAGATTAAAAATACTTTATTTGTAATTGCTTTCTTACCATAATTTGTATATATTAGTAGTTATTTATTTCGTTTACAAATAATTTGACGCCGACTCAAAAGCTTCAATTTCATATAAAAATTTATAGTTATTTTTCACTTTTTAACGCACTTTTAGAAGTCGGTTTAATTAAAAAAAAAATTATTTTTCTATTTTTAGTTTTAAATTTTATTAGGATATTCATAAATTATTTGAACTAAATATTAATCGAGATAAATGTACCTCGCAATGAGTCCAAGGTTTCAAAAAAGTATCCATTTCATCCAAAGTTTTAAATTACTCTAAAATAAACCACTAAAAATTATTTGGTTCTTAGAGTTCTCCAGATACCAGTAAAATTGTGTCAAATACATATTTAGTGTGTCATAGTAAATCCACTATCTTAAATTTCAAATTAATTTTAGATTGGTAATATAGGCCTTCCAATATCGATATTTAAAGAACCTGAGATGTAAATTTCCTAGCTCGATATATTTTATACTGCATATTGAGTTTGTATACGCCTCAAGAGCCTCACAATATCAATTTTAGACAAAATCGGAATATGTAAAATTTTCTGTCCCTCATACTGTATCTCATCAACCTAATAGTTGTAAAAAATTAACTTCATATTCGTAATACATGACTCTGAAAATCCCCTAATACCAATTTTGGATGAAATCCGGAAATTAAAAATTTCTAAACTTATATTTGCTATTCATATCCTTAAAAACGATTCAGTCCCACCTTTGAACAAAATCGAAAAATGTAAAATTTTTAGTCCGCTACATTGGATTCGCCATATCGAATCTTGAAAAAATACTTTTAAATTCATAATTTACACCCTCAAGAACCCCCTATATCAGTTTGAGAGAAAATCGAAAAATGTAAAATTTTTAGGACCTATATTGAATCTGCCAGATTGAGTTTTTGAAAAAATATTTTAAATTCATAATTCACACTAAGAAAAACACTCCAATACTGATTTTAGACAAACTCGGGAGATGTAAAATCTTTAATCCGCCATATTTAATTTTTTTAAAGTCATTTCTGATTCGTAATGTGCAATCCCAAGAACTCCCCCATATCAATTTTGAAAAAAAAATAATTTTTTATCCGCCATATTGAATACGTCATATGGAATTTTTTAAAAATAATTTCAGATCGTTATATGCGACCCCGAAAACTCCCCCGCGCCAATTTTGAAGAAAATCGGACAAAATTGATTATTTCGTCCGCCATATTGGATCCACCATATTGAATTTTTTAAAAATAATTTTAGATTAGTTATGTGCGACTCTGAAAACTCCCTTGTACCAATTTTGAAGAAAATTGGACTAAATTGATATTACCATATTGTCAGCGCCATCTTGGATATTACTGCACCAATTTCGTCCAAAAAAATACTGGACCACCGCAGCAACTTCCTGAACATAACGTAGAAAATTTCATTCCAATCGGTGCCTCCGTTCTGGAGTAATCGGAGTACATATATAAAAAAAACATACATAGTCGACGAATTGAGAACCACCTTCTTTTAGAAGTCGGTTAAAAAGAGTTTATCTCTCTTCAATGTCTATCAGAGATTATGCATATAGTACGGTGAAATTTGACTTAGTCAAATGGATAAAATATGAAATTCTTAACTTGAAATTTTATAGTTAGTTTTTGAGAATAATTGAAACCTGTTTTTGATTCGTGTGGAATATCAAACGAAAGCTTATTAATAGATTAGTGTAAATATATATATTTATATATATATATATATATATATATATATATATATATATATATATATATATATATATATATATATATATATATATATATGTATAAGTAAGTAAAATAGCGAAATTATTTGACAGTGATGGTAATATATAGAAATAACCGGTGTTGTCAGCGAAGGCGACAGATAAGACAGCCTTGCCCTTCGGTATTAATAGTTGGTGATTTTGTTGATAATTTGCCTGTATTTTTAAAAATTCGCATAAGATATTTTAGTTTCTATATGGGGTTCCTTTTGATTGGTCAGTGTCGTTTGAGAAGTTTAATGATATCTGATGATTTCCCAATACCTGGTGTAAAAATTAACATATCTGAACATTAAATTGTCTATAATTTTTGAGGGATTTTTTAGTTACTTTTTTGAATTTACATGTATTCATTTAACAATCATTATTCTTAATTTTAAAGATATTCTTCTTCATTTCAAGGATATCGTTTATTTTGTCTTTTCGTACTTTAAATGATAATATTATCTTTTCGTAAGAATGGCGTCTGTGTTGTTTATATTCCTTCATACTAGTCGATTTTTTTTTGCTAATTACCCTGGCCTACAAAGATTAAGAGGCCAGAGACACTTCTTTTATCCCATGTAGTGATACATATTTTCGTTGCTATAACGTCATCAGACTGTTACTTTTAGCCGAGAAAATTTGTTAATTCGTGCGGAATTGATTTCCAATGTTTTTTTTTTAAATGAAAATCGAAGGGTTAGATTTAAATTATATTTTTAATTAATTTCAAAAAGTAATAAACAACTTAATTACTTTTAATAACTTTGTTGGTAAATATTTTGTGGGCAAAACTAAATTTAAAAGGACAAAGTGCTTAAAAGTAGGTTCCAAGCTGGAGTGGGATATTAATTAGAAATAACTTTTTAATTAAATTATAATTGCCACAAAAATGAAAATTTACGAAATAATTATTAAATTTGTATTATTTAAAAAGTTTTAATGGCCATTTAATACGGCAATATGAAGTTTTCGTGCCAGAAAATACAAAATTATGTCAAATTTAACTATAATTTAATATTGGATTTAGGAGGATATCTCAAATCGACGCGGATATATTTTTAATGTTTGATCAAGCATAAGTTTTGATAGAAGGGAGATATGTTATTGCATGTTTTAAGGGGTTCTTATAAAGTAAGGAAGGGTAAAAATATACCAAAGATGGCAAAGTTTTTTTTTCTTCTTTCCCCTCTTCCTCCCCTCCTCTTCTTTTTAGTTTGCTTTCATCCACTCCTGGATGTAGGCCTCTTTTAAATATTTCCATCTTTTTCCGTTCAAAGCCAGTTTTACTCGTCACCTTTTTTAAGGTCTTTTCACATTTCTTTTACTCTTTCTTGTTCGTCCTACTGTAAGTTTATAGACCTATCTATCACTATTCTGTCAAAATAAGTGACTAGCTTACCGCCATTTCAGTGGGGCTCCGCATTCTTGGACGTCTATCAGTCGTGCTTTTCGCCGAATTTCCACATTTGATACTTTGTTCCTCAAAATAATCCTTAGTATAGTCCTTTCCATTACCAAGCTTGTTCATGAGTTTGAAGCTCATACGTGAGAATTCGCTTTGCTTGAGACCAATTTTGAATGTGATTTATGCTGGAAATATACTCGATTTTCAGTTTATTTTCTCATCGCAAAATGCTGTACAACACCATTGATAAGTCATAACTTTTTTTTCTTATCTTAAGTTCTAGAATTGTCAATGTATTTAGAAAATAAAAATTAAATGTTCTTACCACATTCGTACGTCAAAAATTGCACTGTTCCAATTCACTTTTTTTTGCAGGCCTTTATGTCTTTTCCTTTGTTTTATTTTTTTATCTGTCCTTGAGTCACCTTACTCTTATCTATAACGTTAGAGTTTAACTATTAGCCAAAACAGTAATCCAGCTGTTGCGTACTTAGATCTATTCCACTGCCAGGATTATGACTTCCGGACTTTCAGATCCTCAGGTATCGATTTCATCTGTTTTATGCCGTATTATGTATGTATGAACCATTGATTTATCGCACTGTGCGGGAACTATTTAAAATTTTATACCAATAGCTATTGGTTCTTATAGCAAGGGTTAGACAAGTGGACTCACATTTTAAGAATTTGTTTATTCTATTCCTTTATGTGGAACTATATCACGCAAACCGCATTTAGTGATTACTTGGTCTCTGTTGTAATCATCGGTAAATATATTTTATTATGCTGGTAAAATAAACACATATTTGTATGATTAGCCACGGATATTTTTGGCTTCACAAGAGGTAACATCTGTTTCTTTTTAAAAATATTATTTTAGAGACAATTTTAGTGGCCGATTTATTATTATGATAGAAACTTAAAAAGAAATTGTCAGGTACATTCTTTTAAAGCCAGAAAACATTCCTAGCTGTCTCGAACCAATCTAGAGTTAAACCGGAAAAGATAAATTTAAATTCGATTTTTAAATCCTCGATCCTTCTTTCTTTGCTAGGTTATTTTACAATTACATTTAATATATCAGTATTTTTTGTTCAGGCTTAGGTGTTTCTTTTCTTAATAAGTTTGTTTCCTGTTTTCTAGAAAAAAATGAACTCTGTCCTATTTGTCATGACTCAAAACACGTGGCGCCACCACCACTCTGTGACTGCTTTTTGAGCTAACCGGACTAACGCCTTAAAGGATAGAGATTTTTTAGAAAATAATTATTAGCTCTCTCTTTTCTTTTCTCTCTTCTTAATTTCGATTTGATAACATAGGTAAGTAATGGTACATAAAACACCAGCGTAATGTAGTCGAACTTACCTTAGTTCAAAAACTAACAGTATTGTATTTTAAAAGGAAATATTTTGAGAACGGTTATTCGTAGGGGGCATTTACTAGGTTCACCTTTTTAATATAGGTAAAATAGGTTTTCTTATTGAAAAGTAAAATTCACTAAGGCGCAAAAAATTTTGACATTGTAAACATTTTTAGGTGGCGCCCTTTAAAAGTAAGAGTAGAAATGTAAGTATAATTGAATTCCTCGCCTCAAGATAATCCCATTTATCAAATTTTGTTCAAATGTTTTAGCCCTTTCAAAGATTATTTTATAAAAATCGAAACCAAAATTTAGTTTTGATACCCTGTTTCTTCATAACTACTAACTTTAGGAGCAATACGGAAATACCTGTAGAAAAAATGTGCAAAATACACAAACACAATCTTAATTAAGGCAATAAGAAGCGAAGCATCAATTTGAAACTATATAAATTATAGAGTCGACTTTATAAAAGTGCTTAATATATCAAATAAATCTACATTAAAAAATTAAATTAAAAATAGAAGAGCTGTTAATTCATTTTGACCTTTTAGTGCAATTTTTGCATTTTTGTTTAGTTCTTTTTAAATAATATTTTATTTCAATTTCACTATCTGAAAAACCCTTCTGCACTTTGAAGACATTATCATGCACTATATAAAAAGAAAATTTTGTTTCGAAAAAATTGCTTTTTTAGCTAAAAAATCATTTTTTTTCTTTTCTCTCTTCTTAATTTCGATTTGATAACATAGGTAAGTAATGGTACATAAAACACCAGCGTAATGTAGTCGAACTTACCTTAGTTCAAAAACTAACAGTATTGTATTTTAAAAGGAAATATTTTGAGAACGGTTATTCGTAGGGGGCATTTACTAGGTTCACCTTTTTAATATAGGTAAAATAGGTTTTCTTATTGAAAAGTAAAATTCACTAAGGCGCAAAAAATTTTGACATTGTAAACATTTTTAGGTGGCGCCCTTTAAAAGTAAGAGTAGAAATGTAAGTATAATTGAATTCCTCGCCTCAAGATAATCCCATTTATCAAATTTTGTTCAAATGTTTTAGCCCTTTCAAAGATTATTTTATAAAAATCGAAACCAAAATTTAGTTTTGATACCCTGTTTCTTCATAACTACTAACTTTAGGAGCAATACGGAAATACCTGTAGAAAAAATGTGCAAAATACACAAACACAATCTTAATTAAGGCAATAAGAAGCGAAGCATCAATTTGAAACTATATAAATTATAGAGTCGACTTTATAAAAGTGCTTAATATATCAAATAAATCTACATTAAAAAATTAAATTAAAAATAGAAGAGCTGTTAATTCATTTTGACCTTTTAGTGCAATTTTTGCATTTTTGTTTAGTTCTTTTTAAATAATATTTTATTTCAATTTCACTATCTGAAAAACCCTTCTGCACTTTGAAGACATTATCATGCACTATATAAAAAGAAAATTTTGTTTCGAAAAAATTGCTTTTTTAGCTAAAAAATCATTTTTACTATTTTTAAAGAACACTTTAGAATTTGGTCTTACAAAATAGACAATAAAACGCTTAACAAAAACATGTTTTATGAATTAAACATTCTTAAATTCGTATTGATCTTTTATACCCCAAAAGCAGGCAGGTGACAAAAAGCTTTAAAAACTGGAAACTTACTATTAATTTTTACATGTTGGGCCTATGGGGACACGCTTTAAAATATGGAACTCTGTATAATTTTTATATGTTTATAATAATCTTTTACTAATTCGATATTATCAAAAAATATCAATATAATCTAAAATCTATTTAAATAATTAAGAATAAGTTAGTTTCTATTTACAAAGAAGACAGTCCATAATAATTAACAAAAGGACTATTAATATATCCTGGTCCACCAACGCTGGCAGGAATACCTATATTATTTTGAATCACAAATCCTGGATCAACTCCACCAATATTTTTCGGTTCTACCGGTTCAGAGTCTGGATTTATATTGCTGACGTCTATTCCATCCATGGGATTTATTTTGTCCACACCGCAGAAAGAACATGGCTGTGGTGTCGTAATTTCCTCCCTATCTGTATTATTACGTTCATCTATTTCTTGTGGTTTTATAATATTATTTCCATTAGTATTTAGTGGTTTCTCCCTCCGTGATATTGCACGCCGTCGTGGAATAATAGGTTGAACTCTAGTGCCAAATTCAGGAGAATATGGTCCACGTCCTGTAAATTGTGGATCTAATTCACCATTGGGTATTTCGTCTGGATATCTTCTTCCGTTCCTAAAATCTGGTATGTTTGGAATCCGGGGAAATGGTCTATTTGGATCAAGTTCACCATCGGGGATATCTTCCTTATCTGGATCATCTCTTCCTCGTGTAAAGTCGGGTTCATTTTGATTCGGGAATCTTCTTCCAAATCCAGGATATTGGTTGAAGGCAGGATTTAATCCTTGCGGCCTTATTTGGTTGCCAGGAATTACCGGAAATCTTCCACCAAATGCAGGATTTTGACTAAAGCCATTATTTAACCCAATTTGTCTAAAATTTGGATTTCCTAGGATTCCAGGGTTAAGTGGAAATTGTCCGTCAAGTCCTGGATTTTGTCTAAATACAGGATCTACTCCTTGTCCTAGACCTGGGGCAGGAGCAACTATTAATGGCGGACCATTATTTATACTCACAGCACCATCTCTGACTGCTAAACTTTGATAATTTCCCGGTAAAGATAAATAATAAGAGTATTGATAAGGTTTTGAAAGCACGAGTGATGTCACACTACATAGAATTAATAATATATTTAATAAATGCATATTGATGTTGAAATAATTTAGTGACTGAAAAATAAAATCAAAGTTTTTGTTTATATATCTGATTTAATAATTAGGCATAGGCGTAGGCGAATTAAAATAAATACGAAAATAATTTATGTAATATCTAATTTTCGGTGAAAATTACTTAATCTTTGCCATCAGAATTTTTAATGATGTCGATGAGCTGTCGGATTCTAAATTTACTGTAAAAATTTTTTACTTGTTTAGGGTTTTATCATGAATACGAATAATTTCTAAGAATAATTCTTGTAACACTTTACATTATCATTTTCAACGAAAAGAATTTCAATTAACGGAATTTGATACTCCTAATTAAATTAATTAGCCTGAATGCTGGTAATTGGGTAATTAACTAATTGCTGTTAGTGAGAAATCCTTCTATTGATAATTAAAAAAATATATATTTACAGGACGGGAAAAAATGTATTGACTCTAAATTATGTTCGCAAATAACGTTGCCATGTCTTTTCAGTGATATTTTTAATTTTGAAAAATTCGGTATAGTTTGTTTCTTTTGAGTAAAAATTACAAATATTTATCATTTTGTGTTATTATATTTGTTAGGATATTTAGATTAATAACTTCTGAAAAAATCGATCTTTAAAAAATTTTTAATTCTTTATCATTTTGTATTTTTGGAGTCGATATGTGTGATAGTTAAAGATTGAAACTCCTGCGCTCCTAGGTTTGGCAAGTCAAACCTCAGGTCTGACAAGAAGTTTTCGTGAAAGTTTAAACCAATAGTTTATTTCGACCTCTGACTAGCGAATTTATATTAGTTTGTTAGACTTAGGTTAATAAAACCATATTCTTTAATTTTAATGTTTACTGTTTCTTTATTATAAGAATGGATTAATTGGTAAATAATCAGAATAATTATTTTTTTAGTATTATGATAATAATTAAAAAAAAAACTTTTTATTTTGACAAGGTGATGCTTTGTAGCATTTTGAGTTGCATAATACGTTTGATTTTTGACACATACAATTTTCTGAATTTTTTTTTTTACAGTAGCATTTTATGAAACCTTGGCCTACAAATTTAGAAGCTTTTGTATCGATTTCCCTTAGAGACAGCTGAACGTCGGGCACATCTTTGAAATTAAGTAATTTCTCTTTACATTCTTGCATCTGGTTCCTAGCAAAAAGTGTGTTTATTACTCCGCGTTTCGCTCCTACTCTGTGTAAACCATTAACTGTTGAATCTTGTATTAACATCTCGAGCATCTCCTTTAGCTTTATTGAAGCTGAGAATAAGTAAGGTAACAGTTTTTCCAATAATGACTAGTGGACATTTTTGTTCTGATAATTGTTTTATAATATTAGCCTGAGCTTGAAGATCTTCAATAATCTTTTTTTTTGTTTATATTTGTAAGGTCTGTTTGTGCACAATGAATGCATTTAACTTTACTTCTTTTGTACTAAGTGTGCTGTCAGCGCACACAACATGCAGGATCTGTTCACAAATTATGCTTGTATGTGCGCCAGAACTCTATTTTTGGCAAAGACAACTAAACATATTTGAGAAATACTTTCAACAGTTGAAGAACTTTCTTCCTCTCTTGGTGATAATAATCCGTGTGGTGATCCTTAGTTTTTTCTTCAGTTGACGTATTTTCTTTTTCTATAGACGGTGACGGTTCGGCGTTTCCATTTGGTTTCGTTGGGTTAAAATCAATTAATACTATATCTAGGTAGAAAGTTGTTCATGTAATCGAAAATACAAAAGTATACTTACTAATATCATTGTCATTTTCCTTCTCACCAGACGAATTGATAGCGTTTTCTAATTCTTTCTCCGTCTGAAGAGTCTGGTAATATTTAAATTCTGACATGAGCATTTCGTTCTATATAAAAAAAAGCATTTCATAAAAATGTAAAATTTATAGTAAGTACAATGCTTCTTTTTACCGCAACTTCTTATATTTATTTATTTTTACATTACTTATCAAACATAACTTGGAATGGCAATTGTTGTATACCATGATGGTATTTGTAATTTTTCTACACTGACAGAACCGGAGGCCCTCACTTCAACGATTAGTTTTATTATCGTCCATCCAGCAGTGGGATTCTGTGTTATATAGAATTCTACATGTAGTTTTCTACTCTCGATTTCTATCTGCGAAAGCGAGTATAGCATTTGTCGGCATTCTGCGTTTCTATCGTCTATAATTCAGGCGTTTGTGGATAACGTACTGCCCAAATGAAATACATTATTGTTAACTTAGTGAGATCTAGTAACTAGTTATTTTAATTCGCCATGTCAATGTTTGGCAGTTTTTTTTTCTAATTTTTCCAAAATAAAGTCATATGAAACAAAGTTGTCTGAATTTTTTGAAGTTTAGAATGTTGCCATCTGCGGATTACCTCTGAACAAGAAATGAGGTTAGATTATGCGATTGCGACAGATGGCTTCCTCGCGACCGAAATTATCGATATCAGGCAATTATTCTGCAACACAAAATACCAGACGTATAGAATTAAAGCTAATAATAGAAATCTATATGACACAGGATCCGGCTGTAGGTAAATAATATTTTCTCTATGTCTCTCTTTCACGACACGATTGGCAAATTCTCGCTCATCGTCTGATTGAAGCACAGAGGGCATGCCCAAAGTACAGAAGATATCAAGAAGAACGTGTGCTACTTTCTGTGCTTTTTTTGTGTGTACGGTACATAGTACCAAAAATTTTGTCAAATAATCTTGATAGATAAAAATTATACTTATGTTGATTAATTTGCAGTTCTTTTAAAAATATTATCGTAGTATATTTTGTATTGAAATTAACTAAATTGGCGGTTTCTAAGTTATTATTCTGTTAATTTACTAGACGTTTCGATTGTTGGTGAAGAGCGCTGGGAGTGAGGTACGTGATAATATGTTGCAACTCCCATTATCTTATTCATTATTTGAAACAAAAAAAATCGGCGGGTACAAGATTCTAGGGCTTTTTAATTCTTGATAAACAATTTCCAATCTATTCAATATTTACCATCTTATATATTTTTTTTCTTAAGGTTTATGTATAGGAAGAGTCCATCTCTATTTTGCGCATTTTCTATATATTTTAATAAACTTATCAATTTTTTCTGTCAAACCGATTTTTCCCATTGTTTTTGAACGAAAATCTTGGAACTTTAAACTAAATACATTCAAGTGACTTGAATTAATTTTCCTATTGGTTTTCTTATCAATCCTTAACATTTTTCTTACTTTTTTTTGCTGAAAAATCTGAGACGCCTCTGTTAACATTGACAGCTCAAGACACAAATTTTAATGTTTCAGTTTACTAAAACGGTCGGCTTTCTGGTTATTTTATAGGGAATATTCACCTCACATGCGAGAACAAGGATCTGCTCGATTTGAATTTTAATTTGGAGTTTTCGCAATGTGAGCCGTTATCGTTATTTGACGAACTTCACATATATTTTTAAGAGATCATGAGAGTTGCCTATTAATTCACATAAAAAAATTGTTCTAATATTATATTTACCTTCACCATTATGTCATGAATAATGGAGTAAGCGCTGGTCCCTATCTTAACTTTATGTTGTATCTACTATATGCTAATGTTCAAATGTTTCCGACCTAAATTGTAAAATGAGTAGTAAATCAAAAACATTTATTATTATTTTTCAATATTTTCAATATCTTTCAACTTCTTATTTCAAAATATTATCACATGATCTGTGTCAAATTTCAGAGAAGGACTATATGGGGGATGGTTGAGATCAATGAAGCCACATTTCCAAACACGTTTTATTCCTATCTAATTCAATTGTATGAAATGCCTTTCGGAATTCTATAAACCCCGAGATTAGTGATTGGTGGTATTCCATATATTTTTTAACAGACGTTTTGATACACTGAAGATGAAAGTTTAGATGTATGCATAGATGAAACAGAGTTGACTGAATGAATGAATGAACAAAGGGTGGTGATACTTGGTCATCGACGCCTAGGCGTCATTAGGCCTTTTACATTCTACCATAGCTGCAGCTCATTTGAAGCCGATCACCTCTGCGAATCCAAGCAGCCTCATTAATTAAACTTGCCTAACTCCCAGAGGAGATACTGGACCTAATGGATGAGAGACGACAATTCAAAAACGGAGATACGCAAAAGTATAAAGAAATAAACAAGCAAATCAAATGCAAGATTAGACTAGCGAAAAATAAATGGCTACAAGAAGAATGTGAAGAAATAGAAGAGTATCAGAGAAAACATGATAGTTTTAATATGCACAAAAAGATAAAAAAAGATAACTCATAGTAACAGAAAGAGAGAACCGACACTGCTTAAGAATGCAAAAGGCAAGCTAATCTTAGACACCCAAGAGAAACTTAAAAAAAGGATAGAATACATCAAAGACCTGTTTAAAGACAATAGAGTAGAGCGGATGGAGATTGAAGTAGAAGATAACGAGGCATTAACGATACTGAAAGATGAAATAAAAGCAGCTATAAGAAACAACAAAAATGGAAAAGCACTAGGTCCAGATCAAATCCCAGTAGAAATCTTAAAATGCATGAATGATGATACCATGGATATATTGTTAGATCTGTTAAACACAGTATATAAAACGGGGAATATACCCAGAGAATGGTTACTCTCCACCTTTTGCGCTATTTCACAAAAACAAAAATGCAAAAGACTGCAGCGAATATAGAGCAATATCTTTGATAAGCCATGTGCTCAAGGTGTTTTTAAAAGTAATACACGGACGCATTTATAAAGAACTTAAAAAGGGGATAGATGATAGTCGGTTTGGATTCAGAAATGGTATAGGTACCAGAGACGCGTTGTTTGCACTTAATGTGCTTTCACAGAGGTGTATGGATATGAACACCGATATACACATTTGTTATGTTGACTTCGAGAAGGCTTTTGATAAAATTAGATATGAAAAACTAGTCGAGATTCTAAGAAGAAAAAACATAGACAAGAAAGATTTAAGAATAATAACTAACCTATATTCAGAATTTAAGAATAATAACTAACATATATTCATATATAACGCGCACAAATAATAGTAGATAAGGAAAGAAGTCCGGAAATTGAAATAGGAAGAGGAGTGAGACAATGATTCATTTTGTCACCCCTACTATTCAATGTGTACAGTGAATCGATTTGCGAAGAAGCACTGTTAACGAAAAGTAAGGGAATAATAATAAACGGAAGACCTGCAAACAACATAAGATTTGCAGACGACACTGCTATCATAGCTAGCTCCGCTGAAGAACTTTAAGAACTAGTGAACGAAACAAATAACGTTTGCGAGCAGCACGGATTAAAAATGAACACCAAAAAGACTAAATATATGGTAATAACTAAAAAACAAAACATGCAAACAAGCATAAAGTTGCGAGGTGTGAATTTAGAAAAAGTGCAAAAATACAAATACTTGGACACATGGATAACAGCAAATAATGAACAAACAACAGAAATAAGAACGAGAATAGAAATGGCAAGAAGTGCGTTTGTAAAACTGAAAACCATTCTGTGCAGCAGAGACATCACTCTAGATCTAAGAATGAGAATTTTAAGATGTTATGTATTTTCTGTGCTGCAGTATGGGTTGGAAGGCTGGACGCTAAAAAAAGAACACATAAATAAACTGCAAGCCTTTGAAATATGGTGTTACAGAGGGATGTTGAGAATATCTTGGATGGAGAGAAAAAACAAACGTAGAAGTATTGCTAGCGATGGACAAAAAATATGAAATAATTAACAACATAAAAATAAGGAAACTGCAATATCTTGGACATATAATGAGAGACCAGCGATACGAGTTGCCTAGATTGATCATGCAGGGTAAAATAGAAGGAAGAAGAAATATCGGAAGAAGAAGAATTTCATGGTTGAGAAATTTGAGAGAGTGGTTCAATTGTAGCTCAGTAGAACTTTTTCGAGTAGCGGCAAATAGAGTGAGAGTGGCAATGATGATATCCAACCTCCGATAGGAGATGACACCTGAAGAAGAAGAACTCCCTTCGGTAATAAAATTGTATCTCCGAAATGTCTCTGTTTCAATCTGGGCTCTCTCTGTGGATTAACAGTTTTATCCTTCTTCAGAAATCATCTACACGTCAGGTCGTCTAGGACACCGATTTTATAAAGATGGTCCCTCAGGTGACAGTGTCTTGTCAAAAACTCCACCACAATTCACAGCTCTTTTTTTCCTAATAAGAGAAGCTCCCTAGTAAGCCATACGCTAGATCAAGTTATTAAATATATATAATATATATTAAATACTCTAGCAAGACTGAACCTCATATTTTGATAGACTCTATATCCTGGGGTTTTATTACTTTTAATATTTTGTAGCGGATATCTAATCTTTGTAAGTGTAATCCCTGGTTTATTATGTTTATAATTGGCGATCCATTGTAACAGTGTCATGTTATGTGCCTTCGTCTATAGTTTTTTGTTAAATTCTTCTATAAGACGTCAGATTTATTCTCTGTTTGATGTTACTTCATGCCTATTTTTTAGTTTAATTATTATCTGTTTCCCATGATTTAGTTTCCTTCTTAGTACTGTCAGACTTTTGTTTTGTTCAATTGTTTGTTTAATTTCTTAAGTTTCATACACCTTCTGTAATTGCTTAGCTCACCTCTTTATTTTTTCCTTTAGTCGTTTCATTTCGGTACCTTCACTTCTTTTCATTTGCCTTCCTTTCACCTTGCACTGCCATAATGCATATTCAGATGTTGGTGAAATACCACTTCCTGCTTTTACCTATTTCGTTTTTAGCCTTCTGTCTTTCAGTGTTTCTTTCTCCATTAATGTTTTTGTTCGTAAACTAAGCCGGAATTTTTCCCTTAGTTAAAAACTAAATAATTCCATGACATTCCATTTTGAGCATATTGAAGTTTTAGTCAATAGTGTATGTTTAGTAAATTATAACTACACAAAGATATAACACTAAATAAAAAATTTTTTGTTTGAATAGTTAACTGTTAAACTTTTATATATTAACTGATTTGACTAACTATATCTGAGGTATTTTAATCTAAAGGGAAAGTACGTGATATAAACGATATATAATATAAGAAAAGACCAAGAGTTTTAATCAAAGATAATATAAACTTGTAAATGTTTACATTATTTTTAGGTTAGTGATATTATGACAAAAAGCATGAGGTCTATTTCGATTTAATTTGCTAACTATGTTTTTTCATCGTGATTCTATTTTATCCAAAGTCGAATTCTTAGTTTTTCTTTACTCAATTATTATATATTTCGATATAATCTTCTGCACAAAAACTATTGAAATTTTGGTGATAAAACTGTCAAATTTGAGGGAACTGGATTGAAATTTGATTTTTTTTTAAATTTTCTGACAGAACTGGACAATAATGACAGAAATATGTTGCCTGATGGCTACTTTTGAGGTAAACTTACCCGATATTCTAACGGGTGCAATCATCAAATTGTAACTTAAAATATTATAAATAGTACCTCATAATACAACGTAGGGTATGAACTACGGGAACGTAACATTATATAACGAGCAATGCAGAAATTCCCTAATTCTTCTTAGGAACCCTCGACAAAATGTTAATTTGCTACGTTATGAGTTGAAGTAAGTGCGTTAAATATTAACAACGATTGTATGACTCCAAATTTTACTCTTACAAGGATGTATAACCATTATCATGATTACAATCATTTCTATACAGAGATAATTAATAGGATTCTATTCTAAGCCTTTAGTAATTGACATTGTCATATTATTATTATAACATCTGATAATTAAATTTGGCTTTATATGGAATAACACAATAGTTATTGTTGTTTATATACTTTTACGTGAGACTACCTATACAATATTTGTTTTAAAGTTAATATAATTATTTTGAGAATTTATTTATAAATATTGTATTGTCGCGCTGCTAATGAACATATAATATATTTTTACTGTTTTGGAAAATATGAAAATTATTTTGCTTACTTTAATCAGTAAATATAATTTAGATATAGTTTTTAAATATTGGGTGTTTGTTTAACCGGCACGCAAAAAAAATTCCCGTAGATTAGATCCATCTACTCTATGTAATTTTCCGTTCCGAATCCAAATACGGGGTCTAAATGGCCACATCAGGTCAGTAAATTCGTGGAAATTATCCTAAAATGCTAAAATTGGCGATTTCTCCGATTGAATGGTAATTCTTACAACTTGAATTGCCCGATTAGGATTATTTTGTATTTGTATAGCTACTATCAAAAAGAAATACGCAAGTGAAAGCCTTAATTTGTATTAACGTTTGTATTAATTTCTCAAACTATACCAAGTTTAAAAGTCAGAAGCATATGGATTTGATAGCCTGAACTTAAATGTAATTTTAGTGTGCTGTCCATTTGTTGTGCCTTTTATCACTCAAATTATCAGCTGTTGTCTCAACGAGTCTGACTTCCCGAAATCTTGGAAATTTGCTCTTATTCCACCATTATTCACACACATTTTATATCTATATCCATTTTGCCAATATTTTCCAAAATACTTGCAAGGGTAATGGCAACTCAAATTATTAAGTGGCTCTACATAATCTTCATCATCATCATCAACCAGCTTCCAAAGTGCACTGCTGAACATAAGCCTCCCTTGATTGCACAACAATCTCCTATCTTGCGCTGCCAGTATCCAGTTGGTGTGTATTCTTTTTAAATCATCATGCCACCTTGTCGGAAGGTGTCCGCGGCTCCTAAATGTGTTGTCGTGATCTCCATTTAATTATATTTCTAGTCAATTTGTCATCTGTGGCTCTCGCGATGTGACCAGGATAGGTATTCTTTCTACAGTATCCACTAACTTTGTTCTTAGCTGTATTTCTGTGTTTGGAACTTTATCTCTCAGGGACAGTCCAAGCATTACCCTTTCCATTTAACACTGCTGCACACTTATTCTGCTAAGGACCATTTTCGTTAAAGTTAGAGTTTCTGAACCATAAGTTAGAACGGGCAATATACACTGGTCATGACCTTCCCTTTCTTGCATATTGATAGATCTGTCTTAAGGATGTAGTTTAGCGTACCAAAGGCTGCCCATGTTAAAACTATTCTTTTGCTAAATTGACAGGTCTGGTTATCTCTACCAATGCGAATTTCTCGGCCCAAATATTTTTAGGACGTCGTCTCTTTGACTTGGTTTCCGTCACGATAGATGCCTCCACCAATTATTAAATTTGTCATCACTTGGGTTTTTGATATATTTATCTTTAGACCCATTTATTCTGAGGCAGTTTTTAGTCTATCTAGCATTGTTATAGCCTTTCCTATATAGTCAGATATTAGAACTATATCATCGGTGAATCGTAGGTGGCATAATTTTGCACCATTTATGTTTAGATCGAGGTTGCCGAAGTCTACTTGTTTGCACAAGTACTGTAGTACAGTATTAAACAATTTATGGGAGATAGTGTCGCCCTGACAGATACCCATCTCTATTCTAAAGTTATTTGTCGTCTCATGAAGTCTAACACATGCTATTGCTTTATTATATATGTGTTGTATCCCGATCGGAATCCAGCTTGCTTTCTTGTTTGGCACAGATCTAATCTATTATTAATGATTTTCGTAAATAGTTTGTACATATAGGATAGCAATCTAATGGATCTGTAGTTTGCTAGATTTGTAATATCTCCTTTCTTATGGAGGACTACGATAATCGCGTTGTTCCATTGCGAAGGTGTTGTGTCCCTGCGAAAACATTTATTTAAAGAGAGTCTTAAGAGGGTTTAAAGGTTTTTTCCCACCTACCTTGATAGCATCAATGGGTGTCCCGTCTTCTCCTGGTGACTTGTTATTCATTTCTTTGATTGCCTTACTAATTTTACCTATTGTGATCTCCGAGATGTCTTCTGAGCCCTGATTGAAGATCTTGGGATATGTCGAAGTTATAGTATTGTTTTCGTTTCCCTTGTACGGTTCTGAGTAGAATGATTTGACAATAGCAAGTATTTCTTCTTTATTAGTTGTCAAGTTACCATGTTTGTCCTTTAATTTACTTATATTTTTCTTTCCTTCGGAGAGATTTTGCCTAAACGCTTTTAGGCTTAAGTTATTTTGTATAACTCTTTTGGTCATTTTTGTGTTATACTTTCATGAGTCGGCTCTAATTGCTTTTACAGGTATTCAGTTCCTCTAAGTCGTTTTCACTTCCTCTGTTGCACCATATTCAATTTTACATCAATTTTGTTTTGGAATAACTGTGAAATTTCGGGTCCATCTTTTAACATTTCAACTACTCATCTATCTTCTCTGATGTGACTGATGATATCATGGTTGTGTGCGATAACTCTTGATCACGATATACTTTATATTATCTTAACATATTTAAGGCTTGATGGCTACGCCTCATCTCTTTTATTGTCCTTCTTGTCGGACAGGACACGAAGGACGGTTGTAGATAGAGAACAGTCAAAGTCATACAGCGTCATATGTGGATTGTTAAAGGAAGTACTTTAATTCCCCTTCTATATACGTTGTACATATCTAGTTTTATAGAATCGATGCTATGCTGTAAATATCATCTCTATGGAGACGATAAACAAATTTATTTTTCTTTCAAAGTAAATGATATCGATATAATAATCAAATTAATCAAGATCTAAATAACTTACTTCGCTCAATTTGAATCTTTTACAAAACAATCCAATTTAGGATACTGCTCTACATACACAACAGACTTATTTATCTTACAGATATACATAATTTAAATATACATAAGAAAAATCTGAAGATTTTTGGTTTATAAATAGACAAAAAAATAAAATATTCAAAGATTTGTGAAAATACCCCGTAAAACCCTGTATTTAGATATTTGAAATAACTGTCATAGACACACGTTTACAAAATCAGTTAAACTGAGAACTAACTTGGGTAACTGAGTAAATTTGCTGTATGTATCACAATGTAAGCACAAGCATTGTAATCCTAAGTCTTTTGACATGGATTATCAATCTTTTGATGAGCTTATTTAAGCTCTTAGCATAAATAATTACATCAGGGAATGCACGCTGTTTTGTTGTATTAAATTTTACGATTTGTATAATATATATATTTTTTTCTTTTTAGGGCCAAGGCAGAATTACAACTGACAACATATAAAATAACTGGTACGTATTAAAAAATAAGTGGCCTAAATATTCCCCCATTTTGCGCTTGAACTGACCCTTTTCATACGTTGACAGGTATCCTCCATTTGCTTTTAAGCGGAGATGATTAACCTAAAAAAGAAAAAAATTTGCCATTTTAACAGTGTTGGTGAATATAATAAATTACCTGGACGCAACTTTAAGTCTATTAAAGTGATTAAAGTTACTGATTACTTTAAAATGTATTATGATGTAAATAATCGGCTAATAATCGATTGTCTTCTTCTATTAGGTAAAACGCAGAATATCTGGTAACTTTTGAAACACTTCTAATTTATTTTTATTATTTACTAGCAACCTGCCTCGTCTTCGCAGGATATTTAAATTAATATATTCCATTAAATTTAATGTAACTATACATTAAATTTAATGTACTCATACATTAAATTTAAAGTTTGACCATTAATTTTTAAGGTGACTAAGTACGTTAAATATTCAGCTAGTGTTCATTGAATTTAAGATATTTTATCAAAAATTTAATACACCAACATTAATATGAGGTGCTACCAGGAAAAGATGGAAACTTTTCTCATAGGTAGTATACCGTCATCTATATACTGGTTTCGAACTCATTGGTTTCCGTCAGTACCGGCAGACATGTACACCTCACTATAAGAAAATTGAGTCTTTTATGCAACTTATATCATACTAAATAAAAAAGGCAAGAAAAACCGGTCTAATGGTCAATGAGGGGAAAATCAAATACATGTGCATAAACAGACAAAAGAATCGAGATAAAATAGGACAAAATGTACCAATAGACACATACAACTTTCAAAGAGTGGAGCGTTTTAAATATCTCGGAGCGACAATCACCGCAGATAACGATATCGCAGAGGAGATAAAAGGGAGAATTCAGGCAGCAAACAGATGTATGTATAGTCTCAACAACACCATCAAATCCAAGAACCAAACACGAACCTCAAAAATCAGGATATATAGAACAGTGATTAGACCAGTGCTCATGTATGGCTGTAAGACCTGGACCCTGACAAAAGTAATGGAAATGAAACTTGTTTTGAGAGGAAAATCCTTAGAAGGATTTTCGGACCCTATCACGACCCCAATACTAATCAATACCGATTAAGAACAAATGCCGAGGTCAAACAGATATATAACGCTAGCGACATCGTACAAGAAATTAAATCCCAACGCCTAAGATGGGCTGGCCATGTCCATAGGCTCCCTAATAACCGCATTACCAAGTTAATTTGGGAGGAGGCCCCGACAGGGAAAAGAGCCTTAGGACGCCCAAGAATGTGATGGAGAGAAAACATATGGTCAGATTTAAGAACAATGGGGTTACCCACTGACCCAACTATCATGGACGACCGTGTGAGATGGAAGCAAGTTGTGCAGTTAGTGAAGACCCACCTCGGGTTCAAGGGCTACTAAAGAAAGAAGAAGAAGAAATAAAAAGTTCAATACATGTTGCGACTTCTCCAGGAATCACATGCAATGTACTTTGAACATTAATGTAAATTCCTTTAGTGTAAAGGTACATGTGAATTAACTTCGCTCGTAGACGCCTTACAGTGAGTTTTGAAAATGGTGAATGAAATTTCACCGAAACGTCAGCTGCCTTACAGTCCTGAAAAGGACTCAGCATATATACGGGATGCCCAAAAACCTTCAATTGCCCATCACACCTTTGAGAATATCTGACATAACATATATATATATATATATATATATATATATATATATATATATATATATATATATATATGTGTGTGTGTGTGTGTGTGTGTGTGTGTGTGTGTGTGTGTGTGTGTGTGTGTGTGTGGGGATTCAATCATGGATAAATTGAGTATTGAGTAAATTAGAAGAGGATAAATACACAACAATAGATCTACATATATGAAAGCATTCACAATGCAACAAAAGAAGCACAACGCAATCACAAAAAGATAAAATGAGATATAGGCATAGAGAGAAACTCGAAAAAATTATATAGGAATATTAAGGAGAAATATGGGATTAAATATTTAAGGACATAAACACATATTTGAACTTATAGGTGTACGTAGGTCGGTAAATTTGAAAGGTCTGTTACAGTACCAATCGAAGACCTTAATAGTAGCAATACAGAAACTTTACAAAAATATGTCATCAAAAGTAAAAATATTTAAAAATTACAATAAAAATTCCCGGTTTCAAATATGTTGCGACAAGCATTATGTATTTGCCTAATGCCCTCTATGTGTAATATAAATTCTGAACTATTCAGTTTGCCGATTTCAGGAAGTCATTGTTCAATCCAAAGATGCGAGCTGTTCGAAAAATATAGATAATTGGCATTTTTATTAATGGAAAAACTCAACAATACATGGGTGCCAAGACTGCAAATGTTAGGGAGTAACATCTAATTCGGATTGAAAATATAGTAAAGAAATACAAAATAGAATTGCACAAAGCTGGAAAGTAACTGGAGCTTTAGATGGTGTCTTGTGTTTTACAAGAGAAAAAAGGGAAAACATATATAATGCGAAGGTACAAAGTCTATTAAAGTATGATTCCGAAATATGAACAATAATAGAGAAAGATAAAAAAAATTCTTGTAACGAAAATGACTACTTTGGGAGAGATCAAAAAGGATAGCCCAATTAAAATGAAAAAAAAAACTTTCAAGAGATGTACTGGACACACAAATAACAATAACGGAGGAAATATAAAATTTAATATGGTATGGATACCTGATGAAAGAAAATACACCATCACAACAAATATTGGAGTGGGGCGCCGAGATAGTATTGGAATCAAGGCATTAAAAGTGAAAGGAATCTGTCGAGACAGACGAGAATTGGTAACAATAATAAAAGTTCTATAAAAAAGTTATAACAAATACCATATAATTTTCAACACTGAAGAACGAGTTTTTAAACTGAGGGAAATTTTATTCGGATTTATGAAATGAACCTAATATAAAATTTAACATAAGGCTTGATCAACAGTATTCTAAATAAAGCTCTACTTCCATTTAAATTTCATTTCAAACATTGTTTAAATGTTGAACCAGCACTCTGAGAAAACCCCTTTTAACTAATAAAAATTTTATTTGTTCCATAAACGGAATGTTTCAAGTATTTTAATTAAACCTTTTCCTTTAAGAGCCCGAATTTCACCTCGGTAATTTATATAAATATTTATCAATGCTTAAAAGTAAGGCTTTTCACTAAGTTTTGCTTAATGATAAATTATTGTTTTTACTGTTGAATATATGTTTATTCAGAAGAAAAACTTCAATTTTAGGGTTTAAGTTTTTGTATTAAATTCGATAGCTGGCTCATTTACTAAAGGTATTAAAAGGTATATCAAATTTATCATTTAGTGTTGATTGAAACAAGATTTCAGGGTGGAAATAAAACGGATTTTCCGCTTCTATCTCGGCCGCAACTGAAAGTTTTATTAACGAAAATTTTTGATTATTTCACGTTAATATAATTTAGTCTCCGGGTTTTTTAAAGGATATATGGGGTTATTTAGGTTATAGGGTGAGAAAATTACGGAGTTGACGAGAGAAAACAAACAGGAGAAATATTATTAAATGAAAACAACGTATATATGAAGGACTACTTTAAAAAAAAGCCAAGTGAGAAATGAATGTGGCAAGGGTCAAGCAGAAAAGTTAAAAACGAAATAGATTACATCATAATACATAATAATGAGACCGTACTTCATGATTTAACAGTAATTAACATCCTCGACATCGAAAGTGACTACCACCTTGTTAGAAGAAAGGTTACTATAAATGAAAAATAGATAGATAAAAAATACATAAGAAGCAGACCTGTAACAGCATCACAGAACAAGAACTGCAGTAGGTAGGAGAAACATAAAAATACATATGAACGATAAACTTAGAGACGATGATATAGAAAAAATTAATACCATAGAAATAATTAAATTTCAAGAACAACCCATTGGGAAAATAAATGAAGCAATGAAAGAGATGATGAAAACTCTATTAAATAAAACAAAAAAATCAGATGTAGATGTATACATCAAAGAACTAATAGAAAAATGAAAATCGTTAAATATGGAGGGTCTAAAAGGAAGAATTGAATAAAACAATTAGAAAGAAAATTAGACATCATCGCACTAGAAAGAAAAAAAATTAACGGAAGAGATAATAAAATAGAACAAAAACATGAAATGCTAAAAGTCTCATGCATACAAAAAACACATTCAGATTTTGACAGGGGAAAATGGATAATTAAAGACAAATAGATACCAATTACTGAGAAGGATCGAAAAGTTTGAAGGTTAGCTCTTGGAATTCCAAGACAGACAGACAAAGCACTATCTTAGATGGCAAGGATATACAAGGAGAGGGTGAAAGATTCTACCAAGGCAGTGCGTCGCAACCTGCTGATCGGTTTCGAGCACATAGGTTCTCGTTAGTAGGCAAGTGCATCTAAAAATAGTCAGCGAATCTTTTAAATAAATTATATCAGATAAAATGTGAAGTCTAATACAAGTAGCGTCATATTTTATCAGATTTAAGTTGCTTAAAGGATTCGCTTTTCTTATATTTAGGTGCGCTTGCCTGCCATGTACTGACGAAAACCAGTGAGTTTGAATCGATCTGCTGAAATTGGTGCATTGCACTGACAGAGACTTCCACCCTTTCCTAGCATTTCCTTGTAATTGAGATAGTGCCTTGTCTTTAACCCTGTTAAAATACAGTATGTTACATCTGTCCTTATAGTAAGGTTTTTTGAGTTGGTTGAGAACTAAAATAGTGTCTCTAATTTAAATGTATTTATACACCCAACTGCATGTATATTGTATCTATTGTTGTCAAAATACTAAATATAAGATCAGAGGAATTATTATATATAGCCATTAAAGAAGTAAAACTAGCATTAAAAGAGATGAAATTTAATAGAGTTTTAGGCGAAGACAGAGTAACCATAGGGATGCTAAAATTGGAAATAAAGTTTTTGTCCTATTTCCAAGATTATTAAATGAGCGTCTATATACTGGCCAAATACTAAAATCATGTCAAAATTCAATTGTGGTTTGATATCCAGAAAACAAGACCATAAAAACCTGGAAAACTACATATTAGCTAGTATACTATCTCATATTTTTAAAGTCCTAACAAAGATAATAACAAATAGGCCTACTGTGAAACTGGATGATTGCTAATCTAACGATCACACAGGTTTCTGTAAGAACTATGGTATTAATGGTTACCTACTAACCATGAGAATATTAATTGAGAAGTCCAGCAAGAACAATTTTCTTATATTTCAGAGATTATCATAAACCAGTACTGGATACTTAAATCAGAAAAAACTATAGAGATAGCGCACTTTTAGAAATCACCGTTAAGATATCCACGGCTACGTATAATCTCCACGAAGACACAAAATCCATAAAATTACACAGAAATATTTTTCCCTTAGTATTGGAAGAGATATTTAGAAAGCTGAACTGGGCTTTTGGAAACCAGCATTTATGCAAAAGGTCTAAATATACACTTGAAACACAAATATAACATCTTCAATCTCTGTGTGTTATCAGTGTTGTTATAGAGACAAAGGGAAATGGGTGGTAATCCAACAAAACCTGAATGCAATTAAAGTTGGGCAATGCGCTATCGACGAGACTGAAATGGTTGTTGGAAATTTGAAGACGCAGCGTATGTCCGTAGATGGAATAGATAATTCTAGAAAAGAAAAAAAGATAAAATGTTAAATAAAATTACTTTACTATAATATCAATGTTTGAATGGAATACACAAATTTTGCAGATGTTTACTGAATTTTTTTCTCCAGCAGACCTTTTGAGTAACGAAATCTTTGAACTTAGCTCTTCAAATAATAAAAGTATATTGACATAAGTACAACAAAAGGAAAGTCTTTATAATATTATTAATTATAATATCGTTAAATGTACAAACAAAAAGTAAAGCTTCTCTTATAATTTACTATTATTAATTTTTATTAAAGAAGTAATTAATTTCAATGTGACTTTTGTTTATGAATTAATTCTGTATATTCAAGCGCTTTAGTGGCCATAACTCGACAAAATTTTAAGAATGTCTTTAATATTGATGAACTAGTCTTAGTAGGAGGCAACTTCAATCCGAAGCATCGCATCTGGAGTTACAGGATCACCAATCCTAAAGGTTTGGTTATTGAAAATGCATCTCAAAATAATCTGTTGGAAGTTATTCTGCCAGATGAACTGACTCCTCTTGGGCATTATGGCTTACCAGAAAAATTAGATATCTTTGTGACAAGGACTTCTGTTTTCCACGAGCTCAACTCAGACCATCTATCTGTAGTAATCGAATATGGAAACTCAAGAACTAAGCAAGGCGATTATCCGGAGATTGCTCAGGGTATTGGGCTCCTCGAGGATGCTGTTTGGTATGTAACCTTTTAAATTACTGATGTTCTCGCAAAAGCCTCTGCCACAAGGTTATTTACATTCTCTAAATATGGAAAAATTCCAGCAGATTTGCAAGAAAGAATCAGAGCAAAGAATAGGCTCAAAAACAGAACATATGGAATCAGTGATCCTATAATTAAGATATTAGCTAACAGGACATCTGAGCAGATAAGAAGGGAGCTGCAGGATCTGTACCATCGATGTTGGAAGTCTAAATTAGAGACACTGCAAATCCGGGACGGCAGCCTGTTCAGAATGACATGCGGCCTGACTAAAGGCTCAAAAAGGCAATTGCCTGATATCACAAATGGCAATGTCACTCTGATAGAACCGCAGGACAAATCCAATGGATTTGCAGAGAAATTTTATAGGCAGTTTAGGCCAAACCTCAGCACTGATTGTGCAAAGGAGCAGCGCATTTGCATTGATCGTACAGCCTAAATGTTCAAGTCCGTTCCATTTCTCGACTTAAGCATACCAATCGTTAGCCTTAAGGAAGTCAAAGGGATTGCTTTGGGACTTATTATCAAAAAAGCGCCAAACCTAGATAGTCTCCTGAACGCAGCCCTGAGGCGTGCACCGGACAAGACCCCTTCAGCCATCACTAGCATAGCCAACTCAGTTAATCAATCAGATCATTTTCCTTTAGATTGGAAGAGGGCTAAAATTACTCTTATTAAGAATAAATACGAAAGGGCCACATATATAAATATTTATAGGCCTATTAGCCTTCTTTCCAATCTGGAGAAGATCATAGAATGTGTTATTTTAAACAGCTACCTCGTGAGACTAGTCTCAAGTTTCCTTGATAATTCATCTTTTTTTATGTCATCGGTTGATACTGTCTCAACTTCAAGTCTATAAGAGCTAGGGTGCTGCAGGGTTCCTCCTGTCCTCTACTTTTTTCAGCCTCTATATAGCTAGTATTTCCACAGATAATTACAACAAACTTTTCTTCCATCCTCACGGTCTTTTGGTCTTATAATTTTGAGGTTACAGAGTCATATTAACAAGTTAGAGAGATGGATGGCTGATTGGAAAATCAAGCTCAATCCAGGTAAAACTCAAGCCATAATGTTTAGTAGATCTAGATTTCCTATTCGGGACAATCAGTTAACCATCTCCAATACTCGTATTTCCTGGCGGGATTAACCAAATTTTTTTTTACTGGACTTCAACCGTAGGTTTAATTGGCTAAAAAACACCAACAATATCCTATCAACAGCCAAAACGTTTTTGAACGGCTTTCTATTCGTTACTGCACCACAACAGTAAATTGAATTTTAAAAATAAAGTAACAATTTACAAGTTCTTTTTAAGATGCATTCTGTCTTTTGGTGCTCCAACATGGATCACCACAGGTAGAACCAGGTTCAGACGGATAAGGAGCTTCCAAAACAAAACCCTCAGAATGATCTGCTGAGCTTTATACTACGTAAGAAACACTATCATCCACAGGGATCTTAGATGTGATACTTTTCATGATTTTATTAGGAACTCTATATTCAAACATCTAGATAGAGCACCAACCACCAACACTCTGATAATTCAACCACCACATCACGGCAACGCTATTGATACTTCAGAGACTGGCTACTTGATCATTAGCTCAGGTCATTTTCCTTTCTTAAAAATCTGGGTTAGTAGTCAAACGTAATTTTTCTCACCTTCGTAACCTATTCAAAGTCCATCATTAAAACATACGAGTCTATACGTCTGCCCTGACTCAAATTTTCGAAGAAGATCCAATGAAGAGTTATTCTATGTAATAATAGTGAGGTAGTTATATGGTATCGTAACCGCAATAAAAAAATATATGTATAAAATAATTCTATTTGAGATAGCTGTCATTTATTGATTGATTTGTAGTGCCAACAGTCATTAATTGGGTAGTCAGGCAATCTTTGAAAAACAATAATTTTTAAATATTCACTATTACTCAATATTAATTAGTTATATTTTTCTTGAGAGTAATTAACAGTAACAAACATATTGTGGATTCATTTTATTCGAACACTTCATTTTTTCTAGTTACTCGTCGGAAACACCTCAATAAAGCATTTCGGTCATTCACCGGGTAGTTTACCCTAATAAAAGATATTAAAGTTAGAGTATAGCCCTGTTAAATTTAGTGGACGGATAATGGTGTACATATACCAGTTGCTATTAGTAGAGATAGATTATTTATCTAAATAGTGGTTTTTAACACCTGTCTTTCGTTTGAAATATATCTTTATTCTCGGTTTATTTTGTAATGTTTATTAGCAAGACACTTAATAACAAGGCCAATAAGAACGACTTGTAGATTTTTCTTTAATATTTTATATATATAAATCCTTTATTTAGTCATAGACTAATATATAATTATACACATATCTTAACAACTAAATTCATATTTTAAAATTAAAAATAACAATCAAACATCGTCAAGCTTCGCAGAACAATGACATACTAAACTAAACTGACACAAATTTAAAAAAAAAAAAAAACAAAGAAAGTTCATGTCCCTCAAGGACAGACCCTATTAACAAAATACTGCCTCATACACTGCTTAAACTTATTTAGAGATTTTAAATATTTAATATTTGTGGGCAATTGATTAAAACTGTTTAAACCTTCAAAAAATACAGAGGTTTGTGTTTGTCTCTTTAATACTGGAGGAATATAAAAGTCATCCTTCGATCTAGTGTCATATGCATGTATATTTCTATTATAATTAATATGATTTTGTAAATATATAGGAGAATTACCCGATCTGATTTTAAAAATAAAGATCAATGTTTGATAGTGAAAGAAGTCCTCCACCGACAACCATTGCATTTCTCTCAACATGTTGTTAATTGATGTTCTTCTTGTACATGAGAGTATAACTCTCATAGCTCTATTTTGCAATTTTTGAAATCTTGCCTTTTCATTTTGATTAAGAAGGAACAAAATTGTGGAGCAATAAACAAAGTGCGGCAATACCAGAGTGTTAAACTGACTTGTTTTGATAAAAGATATATCAGCACAAGATCAAAACATTATCAAATACCCAGTTTTTTGCTGTGCTATCTTTTAATAAACTAAAATTCCTCCAAATGATAATATAATTATTCGTTGACTTTATCACGAAATTGCACGACGATGGAATAATTAAAACTATACATTCATAAATTTCATTTGTAGCATAAGAGGCATATTTAAGATTCAAATTTCCTCGTGGAATTTATTGTTAAATTCCGACAATGGCAAACACGACCGTGCGGTGAACGCAAACTGCAATTGTGGAAAATTATTGAAATAACTTGTGGTAGGTTACAACTTATAGCAAGCCAACATTGTGCTTTTAAAGGACTATATTACTTGTGTCGTCAGAAGATGCTATCAGCAAGGTAGATGTAAATGTTAAGTACATATGATATAAGGGAAATATTTAAAATTTTAAAAGTATTACTTCAGTTTCTTTAGTTTAGTTTTTACTAATAGAATGGGTAAAATATCTAGTCTAAAGTGACATCTTATTTATAATATTAAATTTGAAATTGCTACAGTTTTTAAAGTGTTGTTTAAGAGTAAAATAATGGTTATTAATATTAAATATTGACTGTAAAAAAATTTAGATTTTGAGTCATTTTGACACAAGTCATAAGATTGATCAGCATGCTGTCAATTCAGCAATCTAATTTTAGGCCATTTTAGAAAGAAAACCTTTATGTCAATGTATCAGTTGCACTCCATTACAGGTCATGTATGCCACAATATTGAAGTCATGCATCTGAATGAGTAACGAAGTGTGCAGAGATCAAATTTGGATGTTTTGGGAATACTTGTGGAATATTAAAAAATTAAAAATGAAGACTTTAAAGACCTTCCTGTCAATGCATCAGTTGCATTCAATTACATGTTAATGTACCATAATAGTAATGCATCTAGAGGAATAGCAATGTGCAGGCAGGAGGGGGAGGGGCAGTCACCAAAAAAAATCTTTAGAATTCAATTTAATCAATCTCGAATAAACTGGGATGTTTAAAAATTTTTCCCATTTAAAAAACATTGTATAAGAAATAAAAGTGATTACTCACAATTCAATTGTTGTAGAACTGTGAGTTTTGGATGCTTAAAAATAGGAATTATGCGTCTTTTGAAGAGGCTGTTTCTGCTTTTCAACCGTTCAGAAAGCTCCAAAACTCGGTCCTCAACGGGCAGATAAAGTTGCGAAAAACTTTGAAAATTTAAATGTTTGTCAAATCTCGAGATTTAGAGCTTTTTAGAAGTTCAAAAAAAAATTCGGCGTATTTTTAAAATTCGTAATTCCTGTTTTAAAAGTCTAAGAAACTCTAAGTCTTGAAATTTGACAATCATTTATAGTTGAAATAAATGCAATTAACATTTAGATTTTTTATAGCTTATTTTTTTTATAGGATTGCGAGTACTAGAGCTTTTCGGATGTTTAAAAAATAGAAAGAAGCATCTTCAAGACACACGAAATTTTTAATGTCGAAAAAGCTCTAAAACTTTCGATTCTAAAGGCGATTGATGGTAGAGTTGTTGTTCGCCCTTGCATTACAATGCTTTTTAAAGGGAGAAAACACCACAACGACGCAAGTAAGAATTAGCAGCTTTAGTTACATTATCTAAAGAATGCGAAAGAACTTAAAAACTTGATATAAGTCTACTTATAGAAAAGTTTGCAAATAAAAAGGCCAAATGCTTGGAATGATTTCGTAATAACACATAAAACTGAATATTTTATGATATATTTGCTGCCTGTTTTGATGTGTATGAATAAAATTACTTTCATTCAAATCAATATGGATCTGTTTTTTTTATCAAATAACATTATTTTTATATGTACCCCTAGAATGTTGACGTATTACCTTTATTAAAATATAAGTTGTCAAGAACACATCCACAGCGCGTGGGGTATGTGGATTTGGAAGCTTAGATTTTGGTTGAAAATCTTCCTTTGTTCGCTTATCTGCTGTATGATGGATATTGATCTAGCTGTGTTTAGGGTATGAGATTTTGAGAGCGGGTTTTGACTTAAAATCTTGCTTTGCTCGTCTGTCTGCTATGTAACGATTATCGATCTCGCAGCGCTTGGAGTATGTGGGTTTGGGAGCTTGGGTTTTGGCTTAAAATCTTGCTTCGTTCGGCTGTCTGCTGTGTAACGATTACCGATCTCGCTGCTTGAGGAGTATGTGGATTTGGGAGCGAGGGTTTTGGCTATACATTTATAAAAACTCACTCCTCTTGCCTGTATGCTGTGTAACGAACGTCGATGTCGCATGGGGAATGTAGGATTGGTAGCTTGACATTTAAACGTTGATATTATGATTAATAAATGTCAAAAATAACCTGTATTAAAGTTTATTTAGCATCTGAACTAAATTATATTGCTAAATTAAAAAGGAGGCCCCACTGAAAATTTGCGGAGGAGCCCCCGAGCTTTCAGCTACGCCACTGTGTTCAGGGATTAAATTTGGATGTTTTGAGAAGTTGGAATAATTGTGCTTAAAACACATCTCGTATGAGATGAATACGGTTTGCAATAATCTGTGTTTCGCATTCTAGGGAATTGTATTCCAGTTCGTGAAGTCATGTTGCCTTCTAAGTAGTTGTATCGTGTATTGAGTTAGAGATCTGGTTACTGTTTGTAGTCAATCCTAACTGTCCCAACAGAGTCGTTATTTAATTATTCCAACGACTTAGTTCATTCTCAATCGTTACCGTGCCAGCCAACAGCCGAGATATTTTAGAAAAGTATTTTCGCCAGGGAGGAGTTTGGAATCAACAACCTTGGACTCATTCGATCCGAAGGCTGAGGCTCTTACCACTGCGCCTCGAGGATGTTATTTCTGAGTTAGACAGTGCCTAACTCCTTTTATTTACAGCGCCCAAGATTTTTTCCTTGAAAGGAAAGGAGTGGCAATTAAGCTAAATGGAGTAGAGGGATTGGTTCCCAATTAATGGCATGTTAACCAATCCTTAGGGAAATGGTGTTGGAAAGTTGGTATTGTTATGGGATTACATTGTAAGGTAATTAAGAATTTCGAAGAGTTGATGAGTTATGATATTGTTTAGGAAACCATCAAAGTTTTCGCAGTGAGGGATTCTGTATGTGATAATATTTATTATAAAGAAGGATATTTGACACATGGGCCTGTGATTTGATTGGAAAGCTTAAAAGTCTAATTTATAGTGCCTCAATTTGCATTAAGTGGGAGTATCGTATGAGAATAAGGAATGAAAAAAGCTTTGAAAGGAAGAAGTTTTAGTCGACATTGAAGTTTACTGTTCTTATTAATATTTGTGTTAGAGGAAAACTTTCTTTAAGTAAAATAAATAGTTCGTATGATTAGTTGAAGTTAATAATTATAGGTTAATTTTCAAAAATTAAATTATATTCGAAATGGGTACAGCACCATGTGAAAATAGCCAAAAAAATAACCCAAAAGAGTGTACACGTATTTGGTCGCTCTGCGATCAAATTATTTTCAGGGAAGTTATCAAGACCATAAAACCAACTACTCCACTTATAGAATGTACATTTTGGCTAACAACTTATTCCGGGATCATGTTCATCTGAATATTTTTAACATGCCCTTAAATAATTTCAAAAAATTTTTAAAGCGACATCTATAGTGTACATTTTAACTTTTCACTTTTTTTCGTGTTGGTGTGGTCTTAAATTGTGAGCGTACTGTAGTTAGATGGATATTTTGGATTTGATTGTTTTTTGTTTGGTATTTTTGATCTGTATAGAAACTTGTTTGTAAGTTGCAAAGTGCTGTAAATTTTGAAATGGGTTTAAGTATTAATAAAGCATTTATTTATTTTAAAGTTGAGTGTAGAGCTTTTGTAGTGGAGAAAATTTAAAGTAATTTTTTATTCAGAATTGTGTTATTATGACTAATCGACGTAGTTCAGTATTTTTTTTGGAAAAAATCTCATTGCATGATTTGAAATGGAATCGGTCATTGAAAAAAAAAAGATTATTGTGTCTCCCCCTGCATTTTGTCACCCATGAAAGCAACTGTAAGTGAAGAAGCATATAACAAGGAATCTTCGAAAAAAAAAATCATTAAAAAAATGCAGTTTTTGAGAAAAACGCGTTTGTTTTTTTTTTCGAAAAACGACCGCCATTTTGTTAATTTTAAAAATTTTTTGGTTGTCAAATTTTTTTCTGAAAGGTTATGACTCACGTGACCTTAGTCAAAAGAGAAAAATGAATTATGTCTATTAGTCATAAAAATATCTAATTTTGAATAAAAAATGACTTTAAAATTTCAATAACTTCCTTGAAAATGGTTTTTTCTCAAAACGGCAAAATACTTGTACATATATATGTACATGTTCTAGAATAATATATTGCGCGGAGAAAGTATTATATTTTTTTGACTATTTTCCCTGCATGATTTTGAATGGAATCGGTCTATAGAAATGTTATTCGGTAAGAAACCGATTTTACGGTTGTTTTGTGGAACTACAAATTGTTCGAATTGAGGAATATTTTTAACTGGTTTCTAAAATAATAGAATAAAATAAACAAAGTAAAAAATTTCGACAAGCGGCATCGAGAAAAAGCTAATTTATAAAGTATGGGAAGAACAATGAAAGAGATTACCAACTTTTGCTTCCTAGTGCTCTTTTAATATAAAGCGATAAAATATGATTAATGAGGTTAAAGCATAAAAGAATATTTTAAATAATGCTCTTAACTTCAAGGAGACTCCTACGTATGTCACAAATATAAGAATATTTTATTTTTTTCCTAAAAAAGCTCATTTATTTTTTCTTTGAATTAATGAAATTAAAAGAGAATATGAAGAAATATTTGTCTTTCCACATTTCTCTATTCGGTTTTAAATATAACATAAAGTGAAAAAAGAAGCATTAGTGGAATAAAAAGGAGTTTTAATATTAAAATAAACCTTACCCAACTCACAATAGCAACCAAATAATATTTATTTATAATACTTATAATAAAACATTCATTTTGTTTTTGGAATTTATTAACCGATTTTCTGCAAGAAAATAAGTGTTTTAGACTCTAGATTTGAAGAATGCGAGCCCAAATACTAAGCTATGACTGATAAAGTACTTGTATCTAATAGGGGTCATTCACACCTCCTATTCTTTAGAAAACAACGCAACAGCGCCTCATAGTTTTCTCATCAACATTTTGCCACTAACCATGCTTTGGTCTCTGACAGCTTGAACTATTTTATGCATTTTACTTAAAATACGGATTACATTTTCTTATAAATGACAGAGAAGGCCTTTATGCCAAAACCCAAATTTCGTGACCTGGCTTGCCTTGCAAATCGGTGTATTACAGTGGGAGAAATTGTTGAAATTAGAAGGAATACCGCCACAAATTATTTCATCGTAACCAGACAAAAGGCATGAGGAACTGTCTGTGCTTGCCGTAACTGCACATAAAAAACTGGAGAAAATATGACTCTTTTTAAATTCCCTAATAATTCAGTATTGTCAGAAAGATAAAAACAAAAAAGTGATGTGCTGGTCCGAATTAACAAAATTTACTAAATGATGAACTTATGTTTAGCTGTAACTTCAGCTCAAACTGTTAAAAACAATCTTCAATTTAATATAAATTTAATGTTCATTCTGCATTAAATTTAATGATTTTGTAACTAAAATCGTGAATAATTTACATTTACTTTAAATCTAAAGCAATTCATTCAAATATCAATTCGTTGTACAATAAATGGTATCTTAAATTTCAATAAAGTAACTGAAAAGATATTTCAACTTTCTGTACATTACAATAAATTCACATGTACCTTCACATTAAAGGAATTTACATTAATATTCATGGTACATTGCATGAGATTCCGGGAGATGGCGCAACTTGTATTGAACTTTTTGTTTAGTATGATATAAGTTGCTTAAAGTACTCAATTTCCTTATGATGAGATGTACATATCTGCCGGTTCCGACGGAAACCAATGATTTCAAATCGGTCTACAGATGACGCTATGGGAAAAATTTCCACCTTTTCCTGGTAGCAGAATTTTTTGACCTCATATTAATGTTGGTGTATTAAATATGTGATAATTTATCTTAAATTCAATGAATACTAGCTGTATATTTAATGTCTTAAAAAGTAATGATCAAAATTTTAAATTTAATGTATGATTACATTAGATTTAATAGAATAAATTAATTTAGATTAATGTAAATTAATAAATTTAATGCATTACATTAAATGTATTTAATAAACGTTTCTGAACTTTGCTTCCAGCACATTTACCTTAAATTTAATGCATTTCTTTTTTACAGTGTAGCTCATACGAGACTTGTTTCGCTGTAGGATTTCTTGTTTGATTTCACTGCTGGGTCCCCAGGTGGCTGTAATGATGGGCGTTGCGTTTTGGACTTCAAATACGAGGTTTGTCCCAAAAGTATTGAGCCTACCTTCATATCTCCGCATTGGTGTTATTCTTTATCATCCGGTGAGTGACATTCTTCAAAGTAGTCCCCATTTAATTGAATAACACGTTCTCAGCGGTATTTCCACTTCCTGATGCAGTCCTGGAAGTCAGTTTTCGGAATTACCTTCAATGCATTCGTCGCATTAGTTTCAACCGTCTCTTTGTCATCGAACCGGTGTCCTTTGAGCGGCATTTTTAATCTGGGAAAGAGTCAAAAGTCGCAGGGAGCTACGTCGGGACTGTACGGAGGCTGGGGAAGTTGTACGACTTGGTGTTTTGTTAAATATTGCTGCACAAGGTTTGATGAATGCTCTGGCGCATTATCGTGGTGAAGCTGCCAATCACCGCTTATCGAAAACTGTGGCCGTATTCTTCTGACTGCGTCCCGCAATCTTTTCAATCCTTCAACGTAGTATTCTTTAGTGTTCGTGTGACCTCTCGGAGTATATTCGTGGTGCACAACACCTTCATAGTCAAAGAAAACAGTTAAGATTGTCTTCACTTTGCTCCGACTTTGACGTGCCTTTTTTGGTCTTGGCGATTCAGAATCCTTTCATTGTGAAGCATGTCGCTTTGTTTCTATAAATGCCTTATTCATCATATTAATTGTTTACGAGCAAGTTTTTCCAAGATTAATGCAAAACTTGATGCAAATTCGTTGATCTAATTTGTCCGTCATTTTTTACAATAACAAAATGGGCCGAACGAAAAAAACACACCGTTCACGAACTAACATGTCCAGTCAGTAACTGTGCACACCAACGAGATCGTAAAGACTTACTGGTGATGCCCGTGCCCCACAGAGGTCGTTCGGAAGTCTTGACGCGGAGATATGAATGCAGGCTCGATACTTTTGGGACAAACTTCGTATATGCGTTACTTAGCTGTAGATGATTTCATTGCGTGTGTAGTGAGATTATAGAAAATACGACTCTATTGTAGTAAATTTGTTATTAAAATTTAAAATCACTTTCAGAGTTTTTCAGCAATTAATAGTCAGTTTTATAAAGTTATGAACATGCATTGACGTCATATATCAACAGTGTCGCATGGTGTGGCAATAGTTATTACAGCTCCAAGCAAGCAGTCCAAGAATGAAATAAGTATCGTTTGAGCTAGGCTGACCGAGAAAAATATAAGTTACGATTTAACAAAATTTTGTTACATATATTGGTAAAGAATGCTTAATGTTTTTTGAAACATATATCCTATACACAGTACTTTCAACCCTTTCGGAACCTATAAAAAACAAAAAAAAAATGACTACTTGAATAGGAAAAAGCAGCAGATAATTATATCAGAATAGAAATTCTTGAACAGGCGCCACTGCAATTATATCAACATGCGTATCAAGCAGGTAAGTCTACGGAAACCGCACTAATACAATTAACATATGAGATTCAAGTTACACTGAACAGTAAGGAAATCGTAAAATGTGCTTTTCTTGATATAGATGGGGCTTTTGACATCACTCCATACCAGGCAGTCAAAAGAGTATTTGATGACAGAAGAGTGGATGGAACAACGTCTAAATGGATGGTGCGACTTTTCTCCATTAGAATAGCAGAGATAGAAATAGGACATGACACCATCGTCCTCTGTACTACCGGACGATGTTCTCAGAGGGGGGGGGGGTAGCTTCTCCACTTATGTGAAATAGATCGACTTCTCTGTGATCTGACTGACCTCGACATATCTTGTCAGGGCTATGCCTCTGACGTGATCGTGACTGCGAGTATTAAATTCGACAATAACCTCTGTGATGTAGTCCAGAGGAGGCTTGAACATACTGAAAAATGGTGTCAGATGATGGGATTAAATGTCAACCCGATCAAAACCACCTCAGTAGCCGTCAAAAGGAAAAGAAACCTGAATCTAAAAACCATTAAATTGAATGGGAACGTTATTTAGTAGAAGTCAGAGGTTAAATATTTGGCTTGACCCTAGAGAATAAACTTCTGTAGAACAAGCACGAAAAATAAGTATTCTACAAAAGCAGTGATAGAATGTAGAAATTTTGCGGGAAAAAGCTTGGACATAAACCCAAAATTCCTGCCGTGAAAATAGTCAAATCAATCATCGCATACTGGGTAGTAATCTGAAGTAAAAGAACCAGCCTGGACAATACGAGAGCCAACTTCTAGAAGGTTCAAAGACTGCCTGTGCTGAAAATTTTATAGTGCGCATGTTCAAAGTTGCTGATCTATGTTTACGTTTTAATATTGTAAATTCGCCAGTTTTGAGATTTAAATTTGCAGCTTTAATACATATTTTGAGTAGAGAACCTTCTAGAAAACTAGAATGCAACTTGGCAAAAATTAGAGTATGTATAATTATATACAGCTTAGTGGTATATTCTACTTAATTATATATCTATTTATCTGCTAAGATGAATTTTTGTTAGCCACCCATAATAAACATACAAAGTATTTTTACAGATATTTCCTAAAGTGTTTGTAATATCAGGTTGTTGGTAGTGATATTTAGAGCCCTTGTATGAATGTTTTTTGCGATGATAATGGACTATTTGAAGCTTCAGAATATGAAAGGAGGTTTCCTGATAGATGTCCAACTGATAAAACATTTTCAAAAGTATTTTCTTTGGTTTGTAAACGGGAATATTTTTCGATACAAATTAATATGGTTTAACCTGTGAGACATTCAGTTCAAGAGGAAAATCACATCGAAGAGATCTTCACCGGACTTTGTGGATTAATGAAGCTCAATTTACCATTAATGGGTCAATAATTCCGGAAGTTATCATGTATGGTCCTTAGAAAGTTTACATGCTGTTAAGCAGTCTCAGTCACAATGTAGATTTTTTGTAAACGTTTGAGTGGGGATAATTAAGGTCGGATGGAAACTGTTTACTGTTTTTAGAAAACATTTTGCTCAATCTTTTCCAAAATAAGGATGTAAATTTAAGAGGAATGTATTTCCAGCACGAGCCCAATAGATGGATAGGCCACGGGGACCTAATTCTTGCTCAGCAAAGTTCTAAGATTTTAATCGTATGGACTTGTTCGTTTGGGAGGACTCGTATATGAAATATTTAATTTACGAAGAAGAAATTAATTCATTTCAGGAGATAAAAAATAGGTCAGATATATTCAAGCGTGCTGTTTCAAATTTAAATATCAGAGAAAGAAAATGCGAAGGAGTTAATGGAGAGCATTTTGAAAGTTTCAGATACTTTTTAATGATGTTTTGTGTTTGCTATTGCTACTTAAAGTTTCTTTTATCCTTTTTGCTGAAAATATTACATAAAAATAAATGTTACCGAATGCTCTACCTCTTTTTGTTTAAGGGCTGAATAGAATTAACACTAGTGTAAAAAAAATATCAGATGTAACCATTTTTCTAAAAAAATTATTATTTACTCCTCAGAAGGAATAGGTATACGTATATACATATATATGGCTATTTAGAATATTCGTCTACATTATCCAACTTCTATACTCCACCTTTTCCTATCTTGCCGCCGCCCATCTTGAAGGCGACGGGCACCCATTCTTCCTTACTGCTTCCGTCCAATTTCTCCTAGGTCTTTCTCTTCTTCTGTGCTATTCTGGGTACGATTTCATGGTTTGTTTGAGCAGTCGTAAGTCAGCCATTTATTGTAAATGACCCCACCAGATTGTTTTCTTTTTATATGTTCCATGATCGTATCTTCTATTTTCTCCTCGTTTTTTATTCTCTGTGTCCCTGATATGCCTGCTGATCTCCTCAAAGCATTCATTTCTACAATTTCTTCTCGTTTTTATATCTCTCTGCAAGTCCAAGTCTTAGCCCTCTAAATCAAACAACTTTTTATAATTGTGTTGTATATTTTCGTTTTTTGTTAATATTTTTGTTGCATTTAGGCGTCCTGTCACTCTTCTACATGAATTTCTCTATTGTCTGTTCCAGTTTTATCAAAGATGACTCCTAAATATTTGTAGTCACCGTTCTCTCTCTGTATACATATATTTTGAATAATGTGGTGAGATGCAGCAACCCCGTTTCAAACCTTTGGTATTGTTATCCATTTTGATTTTTGAAAGTGAATCGGTTTATAGATATAGATGGAATAAGTGCGGCAACCAAATAAATTTCACCAATCTTGCAGGTATTTATTAAAGATTTAAAACGTCTAACTAAATTCTTTAAAAATATATACAGGGTATTTTGTCATTAAAAAACAATGAAAATGCTCATTTTTCAGTTCGATCGTCTAAGCTGAAATTATAAAATAAAATATCCACATATAAGCCAGGCACGGATCCAAGGGGGGGGGGCGGTGGGGGGCGATCCCCCCCCAAGAGTTTTGAGCTCAGGAAAATAGAACCGATTATGCCTCTTATACTATAGTTTATTCAAGAACTAGAGAGAGTAATAAGTAATTTTTTACCCTTTTTTTCTCCGCAAACTACCTATATTCTTTAGTTCGGTGTCTTTGGCAAAATATATTAGACACCTATATTTTTCATGGGAGTGGGTTAGAAATTTTATAATCAAAAAAACCGGTCTAAAATAATGGACTATTAGGATTGGAAAACAATAGATATTTGGAAGTGTGAAGTGTTAAAAAGGATTTGGATCCTTGTCATAGGCGTCAGAAGGAGGTTTATTTTATCACAAAGTATTTATGGCATAGAATATTATTTCGGTAATAAACTTAAAATAAAAAGTTTTTATAATATTATTTTATTTCTTATGATTTCTTAATAATTCACATACATTACAAAATGTAGATAATTTTGACATGTTTAACACAAATCAGAACTGTATTTTTATTTTTTTTTTAAATTTTGGCATAGAAACCGTTTTAGGTATATTCAGACTAAAACGTAGCCTTATTCTCTCGAAAAATTCTAAGTTATAATTTAAATACTTACAAAATACCCATTGTAAAAAATACAAGAAATTAAACATATATAAAAAATAAATTCGTCCATATAATATTAAAATTCTTTTGGGGCTTTCGGTCAGTTTATTATTGATTAAAAACATTTTTAGGACATTTGACGTTTCAGTTTATTTATTTCTTAAACCATCTGCAGAATTACAATTAAACACTAAGAAGGAATTCAAATGTAATTAATTTTTATATGTTACAGTTAAAATTACACCTACTTATTTCTATTTCTATTGCACTGACATCTTAATTTAATTACCTTTGTTATATGGAGCCCCAAAAAAATAAAATAAACGTGATAATTCTACACGGTTAAGAAAAAGACACACGTACAATAATAAAATAATAAAAAAAATACGTCTAATTGGCATATATATATATATATATATATATATATATATATATATATATATATATATATATATATATATATATATAATGAAAAAATTGTATTTATGCTGGTAAACATTACGTATCTAATTCGTAATCAAAGTCAGTGAAGCTATCTTTATTCAAATTAATTATAATTAGTTCCTTTATCTCACCGACCATGAGATCGAGTTTCCACATTTTGCTTTATTCTTTTATTATATGGATTTTTCCCAATTCTCCACAGTAACTTTATTCAAAAAAATCTTTCAAAAATTCGGTTAAATTACTAATTTTGTAAGTTGTGTTATTTATAGTAACTTTACCTTTTACTTGAGAGAGATATTTTCATCTCCAACGGTCAGTTTCTGGACGATAATAAGAACAGATTTCCTATCTGGTTTTTCCCAGAGCAATTTCCAGAGCTCATATCTTTTAATTTCAGGTAAATCTCAAGCTTCATTGTTTTTAATTAGAATTTTGTCGACGGTTTGAACCTGCTTCTCAAAATAAAATGTATGTACAACTCCTTTTATTGCAGCTTTCATCTCTTCTTTCAACGAGGTTTTTCGTCTACCTGTGATCGAATGTGGCTTTGGAATACATTTCAACAGAATTTTTAATATTATTATCTAGATATTGATATCTTAAGGCATCATAAACGTTCATCGTAATAAGTTTTTTGTTGAGAAAAAATGCCTTGGTTAAACAATTTTGGAATAAATATAGAGGTGAAAGAATAAATTTTTTGGGTATCTCACTAATCCCAAATAATATATAAAAACAAGTACAAACAAGGTAAATTACTAAAGACATACGGTAAGGTGTACTTTGTTCACTGACAGAAATTAAAATTGAACTATCCGAAATTTTATTGTTGCAGTAAATTTATAAATGCTATAATATTTAAATATAATTAGATTCACAGCAGTCCTCAGTTACCTGTGGCACTGGAGCAGGTACGTTGGAGGTTTCGGTAACAATTTAATTACTCTCTTTAGTTCTTGAATAGCGTATAGGAATGTCTATGCTTGCGATCACCCTCTTCCCTCCCAAGAGCTTTGAGTTCAGGAAAGTAGAACCGATTCTGCGTTTTATATTATTATGTGTTGGCACTCCCCCCTCCCGTTGTTTTCCTTGGATAGTCGCCCCCCAAAACTTTGAGTTCAGGAAAATAGACCCGATTCTCCCTCTTATACTAGGAATGTGTATCACCACCTCTCTAAGAGCTTCAAATTTAGAAAAATAGACCCGACTCGGCCTTTTACACTAGAAATGAGAATGTTTCCTGTGTCCCCCCCCCCCCCCGTCGACAACTTGTTTTCGCTTTCTATACTGTACTTTTGAGATCTCACCGCCCCCTCCAAAGAGAGAGGCTGGATCCGCCCCTGATATAGGCACTAACATACCGATACCAACTAGCAACCTGATATCACAGGAGATATCTGTAAAGGAATATTTGGCAAAATTTTATAAAACACTGAATCTTCATTATGGGTAGCTAATAGAACGTTTCCATAACAGATAAATATTAACTCAGTTAGAAAACACCACCAGGCTGTGACCAGTTAGATCTGAGTCCCCTGTATATTTTTTCAAACCATCTTATTAAACTTACAGGCAATTTTTCCATACCAAACGAATCACCACCGCAAAAAAATATATTTCCCTATTTATTCTAAAAATCTTAAAAACAAATTTACCTAATCAAATAACGATCCTGAAGTCTCTAATAAATCATTTTTCTAAAGGAAATTCTTTCCACTTAGCAGAATAAAGCCTAAGATTCTATACAAACCGCCATATTGTTGGCCAAAAAATCTGACAGGATTAAATTGATGATAGGGGCCAGTAAAAGTAATAATCATAATATGTGGCAAATGATGATCTTATAAAAACTGACCCCCGTTATTTTTCTGTAAGATCAGCTATTTCCAGCGAATAAGGTATTTCGAATCTATTTTTTTGTCATTCATGTTAAAAAAGAATGCGGTATACAGCAAAATTAAAAAAGATTGAAGGGGCTTATTTTTACTCGATCGGTGGAATGTCGAGATTGATACGGGATGTTCTGTTATATTTAAAGCTACAGTTGAAAAAATATATGTGTATATTTTTCAAAAATAAAAGGAACTTGTAAAAAAAAAATATAAAAACGTTATTTAATTTACGATGATTTCTTTCATCCCCTTCAACATAATTCCCATTTGAGGCGAAAAAAAAAACAATTTTTCCAGGTTTTAGACCTTCGGTATAATCTTTATAAGTTCTTCTTCTTCCTCTTTTATTTAAGACGACGTCTTGTTTTTCTTCTATATTAAGCCTCCTGTGATGGTGATGTCCAACATTCGTGCCATCGTTTTGGAGGTCGACCAGTGGGTCTTCTAGTGTTTGGTATCTCGTTCTTAGCCCATTTTGCCCTTCGATCGTCGCCCATTCTGTCCACATGGTCCCTCCAATATCTGCGCCTTGACCTTATGAACCGTACCACATCAGGCACCTTGAGCTCTTCCCTTATTTCGGAACTTCTTATTTGATCTCTTAGGGTTACTCCTTTGATTGTAACGTTTTCATTTCAGCCGTTCGTAGCATACTTTTTGTTTTAGATGTTTCGGCTCGAGTTTCTGATGCATAAGTTAGTACTGGTCTTATCACAGTTCTGTAGATGCGTACTTTGCTCTCTGTGAACATATAGTTATTTTTCCAGATTATGTCTCTCAGGCATCCTGATATTCTTGAGGCCTTGTTAGTCTGTGCTCTGACTTTCTGGTATAGATTTTTATTGCTTGACACATCAACTCCCAAGTATCTGCAAGACATGCTTTGTCTGATAGGATGGTTCTTCACCACCAATTTACATCTTTTGAAATTACCATCGTTTCGGTCTTTTCTGTAGATATTTCCATATTTAAATTTTTTGATGTGGTCTGGAATCGGTATAGTAGTCGTTGCAGATCGTCTTCATTTTCTGCTAACAGTAAGGCGTCGTCGACAAAACATGAGATTTTTAAAGATTTTCGTCCCATTTTGTATCCTCCATTGACTTCTTTTACATTTTGAATTATCTTGTCCAAAATTAAATTAAAGAGAAATGGACTCATACTGTCACCTTGTCGTATTCCCGTCATGATAGGTATTTCCTCTGTTATTCCTTATTGTGTCTTTATGCGTGTCTTATTGTTTTTATTTAGCTCTTCAATTACCGTAATATAGTTGTGGTCAACGCCATTTTCCTGAAGTATTTGCAAGACGCCTTTAAATCGAACTCTATCAAAGGCTTTTTTAAGATCCACTAGGCAGATGAAAAGAGGTTTTTGTATTCTATCAATTTTTCAATAGTCTGTCGGATAATGAAAATCGCATCAACTGTCGATCTGTTTGGCTAGACCCGTGTTGTTCTGCATTTATTGCAATTTTACGCGTTAGTTTTGAAGTCATGATTTTTGTATATAATTTGCTTGTACTGTTTAGTAGTGTTATTGTTTTATAATTGTTGGGGCCATTCTTATTTCCCTTTTTGAAGATGGGTATAGTCAGGCTGTTCCTCCACTGTTCTGGAATACTGCAGGTTGATAGAATTTTGTCGAATAGTATTGTTAGTGCTTTTTCTAGTTCAATGCCCCCATATTTAAGCATTTCATTGGAAATATCGCTTTTCTATTTTTCAGTTTGGTCAGCATTTCGTATACGTCTTCTATTTTTATGTTCTCCTCTTCCATCATCGGTTTTTCTGCTGTTATAGAATTGATTACCACTCCTTCGTTGACTTCTTTTTACTTTGTAAGTTCATGTAGCTTAATTCTTTTTTTTGTCTCCAATAGTCACAAAGCGATGTTTTTGTAGTTGTAATTCAGTTTCGAAAACACAAAAAGTTACACGGTGTCATGTCAAGCGAACACGATGATTGTGAAATGATATTGGTTGCGTTTTTCACCAAAAACTCAAGAACATCTAGTAAAGTATGAGCTGGTGCTTTATCGTGCAGCAAGAGCTACATTGCTGGTCGTATTTTGCGTATGCCTCTTAAAAGTTTAACCCTCTTGGAGGAATTTCTGGTGAACCACGCCTAGACGATTAAAGGAAATGAAGCGCATGATTTTGATTTTTGTCTTGCTTTATCTACGTCTTGTCACTGTCAATGATGCATTTCAAGAAGTCTGAATTGCTGTCTGCTGTGAAATTTATCTCAAAATTAGATGATATTTCATGCTGCTTTTAGAGAGAGTATATTGCTACTGGCACCATGAGTGAACCGTTGCATGAGGAATTATTTAACCAAAATCGCGTAAGTTTTTGAGATCCTCATTTCATGTGCTAGTTCTGTATTCAAGATACGATGATTTTAAGTATCATAGCCTTCCTTCAGTAACGTGATCGTCGTTACTTGATATAGATGGCCTTTCAGCATGCAAAGCATTCGGGAGTACGTTCGTCTTCTTGGTTTCGTTTCTTGTAGAACTTGCATACGTTTCGTCAAAATCTCATTTAGCATTTTCAGAGCTTGTTGGTTAAATATTAACTGAGGGAATTGTGTATATGAGAACCGATGGAGTTATCAGTTTGGGCTCAGGTAGCAATTTGCTGGCAGTTGTCAAAGTTAATTTTGTGCCTGTCTCGAGCTGATGTTGGCATAGGGCAAATATTGTCTGTTTATTTTTTATGCTGAGTGTATCTTCTTCTTACCTTGCTGATATTCTTTTGTCAGTTTGGCTTATATGTGTTTTACTGCAAGTCCCGCATACGATCTTGTACACTTCTTGATTTTCTAAGTTGATTTTGGTCTTTGAGTTTCTCAGAGATAAACCTATTGTTTTCTATGATGTAGATATATTATTTTCGAAGTATTCTGTCGATTTTATCTTGTGCCTTTGATTTAAGGAAGTATGGTAACCTGTCTGTTATCAGTAAGTGGTTTTATTTCTATCATGGCTTTTTTTTTGAGTTTAATTGTTCTGTTTAAAGTTGGTGGTTTGTAGCTATTCTGTTTGAGACTTTTTTTATGGGTGGTAGTTCTTTGTCTTTTCCTTGGTTGTCGATTAGGCAAAGGGGTGATGGATGAATCTGCAATAAGGAGTCTGTTTGCATGAGTAGGTTTTCAATATGCAATATGCAGATGTCTATTCATTGTCTTTGTTACTAGGACCTCCAAAAAAGCGGTCTGATTATTTTCTTCAAATTCTAGAATTGATTGTATTTTCTGGTGTATAGAGTTATGGGAATCCAGGAAGACATTGATCTCTTGTTTTCCATGTAGTCATATCATAAATACGTCGTCTACGTAGCAGCACCGGACTTTAGATTTAAGGGGAGATCTTTGAAGAGCTTTGGTCTCGAAACAAATCATTAAGAGGTTTGTAATTGCTAGAAATAGTGACGAGTCCATGGCAGTGCCATGCGTATGTCTGTATATTTCTTTATTGAACAAGATCACATCTGGGGAAATTTATAACGTGAGCTGACAAATCTTCTCGTCGGACGATCTGGTCCACTGCTTCATCTCTCGGTTTACTTGCCTACCTTGGCTACAGGAATTTCACTCAAATTGAATAATATATATATATATATATATATATATATATATATATATATATATAAATATATATATATATATATATATATATATATATATATATATATATATATATATATATAAATATATATATATATATATATATATATATATATATATATATATATATATATATATATATATATATATATATATATATGAAGTAAAATGCGAAACTGTGCAACCTCTAACACAAAAAGGATATGATGGAGCGAAGTTTGCATTCACTGTTTCGCATTTTACTTCACCTATATACGGAGTTGCATATAGTTGTATGTTTGCTGAATGTGATTTCAGCACTGCAACAGCATAATGTGGATATAACCACTGCTAATGCATCTCACACGGAGGAATCCGTGAAAGCCGTATAAACATATACGGCTTTCACGGATATATATATATATATATATATATATATATATATATATATATATATATATATATATATATATATATCTTTGTTTTCTTAAACCATCTATATTTATTTTTCTGAAATTTCTTGGGTATGAGGTTTTTTGTTTTTAAAACAATCTAATCAAAATTTGACGTTTCGCCCATTTTTTTTGGGCTTTATCAAAAATATATTGTCAGTCAGTCTATGGATAAAATCTACAGAGAAAAACAGAACAATCAGCCATCACTGAAACAATTAAATACACTTAAAATAGACATACATATTTTATAACTAACACACTGTACAATATTAAAAATGTAAATTTAAAATTCTTTGCTAGATACGCACCCGTTGTAGTTGTGCCGTATATAATTCAACTAAGAGTATACATTGTCAGTATGAATAGAAGGAATTTGGTATTATCAGTAAAAGTTTTTTTTTAATATATTTTTATTAATTATTTGTGGAGCAATTATTATATTATTTAAGAATCAGATATTTTTTTTGGTATTTTAGTGTTGTATTTGTTATAATTTTTAATGCAGTTTTTAATTAATTAGGTTATTATAAATCTGGCTAAGATTTTTTATATCTTGTTTGTCATTTACGACATGCTTTTCTTTTTTAATATGAATCATCTCCTTAATAAGCAGTTTGCGGTAGCTTTGGTCCTGGGCTAATATCTCTGTGTTTGCGAAATCAAATTCGTGTTTTTGAGAAGATTCGTGCTTATGTAACGCAGTTGAAGCATTTTTGGTGTACTTGTGACCATTCAGTCTACTATCCAAATATTGCGTTGTCATGCCTATGTATTTTTTTGGGCAGTTTAGACAAGGTCTATTTTAAGTGTATTTAATTGTTTCAGTGATGGCTGATTGTTCTGTTTTTCTCTGTAGATTTTATCCATAGACTGACTGACAATATATTTTTGATAAAGCCCAAAAAAAATGGGCGAAACGTCAAATTTTGATTAGATTGTTTTAAAAACAAAAAACCTCATACCCAAGAAATTTCAAAAAAAAAAAAAAAAAATATATATATATATATATATATATATATATATATATATATATATATATATATATATATAGAGAGAGAGAGAGAGAGAGAGAGAGAGAGAGAGAGAGAATTTTTTGTATAACTAAATTACCAGCAAAAAACCATGTAATTCTGCATATGCGCTTGGTTACAATTCATAAGTTCCTTTTATTTCCCGGAGAACATATGTCCTATATTTTATAAAAGAACTTTTCTCAGACGCGTCTGTCTGTATATTTGGGTTACTATTGCAAATACCGAATTAATTTTGATCTTAGCCCCACTGATTAGGTCTTATATCCAGGAAAGTTTTGATACATATTAGACAAAACGGATTAATTGAATGATAGGGCTGCAGTCTGAAGGTTTGTTGTGTTGCTTGTTATATCTGTTCTATGTTTGCTGGGGACAAAACAGATTATTGGCTTAGTTTGTTAAACCGTTAAGATATAAGGAAACTATATAGATTTCAAAAACTGCTTTTTTCGTTATAAATTTAAAACAAATGTGGCTCAAACTCTAGAGGCAGTTACTTTGCATACTTGCATATTACATACTTCCACGCAAACAAAAATATTATTATGACAAAACTCTCATTTAGAATCCTAATGGTTTCAGTGCGAAGTTAGTTAAATATAAAGAGATCATAAGTATGTTTCCATGGATAGTGTCGTACATTGTGATCTTTACATGGGTATTTCCATTTATTGATATTTTTCTCTAAATTATTTAAATAGATGATTTTCCGTCTCGCCAAGTTACTCTACCTCCCCAACTCAGTGGGTGCTAATCTTTTTTTCTAGTTTCTAGCTAATACATCAAAAAAGAGTATTTAGAATAAAAATTCATGCTTATCGATATTGATGTTAAAATATAGAAAAATAAAATAAAATTTATTGTTTGTTTGAAGGTCAGAGACAATGATGTTTCTTGCGAAATACTAGATATCTGCTGGACTTCCATTGTCTTTATTTTTGTTGAATATCACGACGTTTCGGCTAGTCGTTATTTCTATCCGTTTTCAAGTGAAACTAAATAAATCCTTTAGCTATATGACCATTTATTCTAAAAGTAAATACAGTAGAGTGTGACTGAGATGGGTGCAGTCCATACCTGCTATGGCAAAATCCCATTTTTTATGCTGCATTTAGTTTTAGTTTACAATTACTAAGAAGTGCTTTCCACACTTCTCTTATATCTAAAGATGGTTTACTAAAACAACTCGGGTTCTGATGTATAACCGCGGCTTCTTTGAATTTCCGTTTTCTCCAATGTTGTTCTCGATGTAGTATTTTAGCTTCAGACCATTTTATGTGGTGTCCATGAGTCGAGGCATGGTTGGCGGCACCAGATTTTTCTGTTTCTCCTCGAGATGTGCATTTTTGGTGTTCTTTTTTCCTTTTCCTTTTCCGTAAGAGGTCTCTTTGTTTCGCCAATGTAGGAATTGCCACATTCACATGGTATCTGATATACACAGTTCTTCATGTCTCTTTGAATTGTTGGTTTGACCCTAGTGAGCCGACTTCTCAGAGAGTTATTTGAATTGAAAACAACGTTGATTTTATATCGTTTTCCTATCCTTCTAACTTTTTTCTGAAATGCCTTAAACATAGGGGATGTTCAATACTGGTTTTCTTCATTCGTTGTCGATATTGTCCTATTTCTGCGTTGTTCAAGAAATTTATCCACTAGATATATTGGGTATCCGTTGGCTGTCAGATCATTTTTAAAAATGATACCAGGATACCCAATATATCTAGTTGAACAACGCAGAAATAGGACAATATCGACAACGAATGAAGAACGAAAACCAGTATTGAACGTGTTAAAGGCATGGACACCACATAAAATGGTCTGAAACTAAAATACTACACCGAGAACAACATTGGAGAAAACGGAAATTCAAAGAATCCGCGGTTATACATCAGAATCCGAGTTGTTTTAGTAAACCATCTTTAAATATAAGAGAAGTGTGGAAACCACTTCTTAGTAACTATAAACTAAAACTAAATGCAGCATAAAAAATGGGATTTTGTCATAGTAGGCATGACTGCACCCATCTCCGTCACACTCTACTGCATTTACTTTTAGCGTAAATAGTCATGTAGCTAAGGGATTTATTTAGTTTCACTTGAAAACGGCTAGAGATAACTACTAGCTGAATCGTCGTGAAAAATAAAGACAATGGAAGTCCAACAGATATCTACTACTTCGCAATAAAATTTATTGTCAACAAATTAGAACACTTTCGATACTCACGAAATGCCACTACTAATTTTGAAAGAAAATATATTGGAATCTACTTTGATATGTATGTTGAAGATACTTTAACTCAAATTCATGAAAATTTTAGTAATAATTTTTCATGATTACAGTTTAAATTTTACATAAAAAGTCAACAGCTTATATCCCCAAGGTCTAACCAAAATTTGTTAGTAAAGCGGGGCTCCATTTTCCCAATGGAAAAACTCTCCTTGCTCGGTCATAACATCACCCATATTTGTAGACAAAAATCTAAAAGCAAGATCGTTATAGACACATTTGAGTTTATTACATCTTGAAGAATATTAGCCCAAATTCTGCTGTGATGCCACTATGATTTCAATTATAAAACTTAAATCAAAGGTACATCTTCTAGAAAAAATGTTTCATTATCATACGACATAATATTTATATAGATTTACTTTTTTCATAGAGCATACATGTTAAGGTAGTTCATCGGATGTAACCGTAGCCAAAAGTATCACCCACGATTCAACAATGTTCTTTCTTGTCTCTTGAATTTTTGACGCTGACTATTCACTCTCCCATGAGAAAGTAGTGTATGAATAAAGAAACGATAATTCAGCAACACTTTACAGACCAAAAATTAGTGCATCAAGTAAAAAATAAAAAATAATTAAACTGTTCTTTAAATTTATATTTTTTATTAATCACTTATTTATTTGTTATTTATTTGTAGCCTTACGGCATTGTTAATAATTATGAGCTATATTCTTTCCATATTTCTCTTTTATTAAAATTTTGTTCCCGATCTTCAAAACTATTGAAGTCTTTGTCAAACTTTTTCTTCAAATTTGAAGATTTTTCATTCAGGAATCGATGTTCATTAAAAATATTCGAACTTGTCTGATATTAAATGTTGACAAATTCGATCGTATAATATAGGACGTTATCTGAAGTTTGTTGAAGATTCCCGATATGAAGACAAATATTCTTTAACAAAATCGTGACTCCAAAAGAGGAACTGAAAATGAAATAAATCTCATGTTCTTAATAAAGAAATCTGAAGTAAAACAAGTTTTTGTGGCAGTTCTTGTATTTCAATTTTTAACTTTGAGAAAAAGAAACCGGAAGAAACTTATTAAAAAGGCTCCGAGCACCTTCTATAAATTATCGTTTTTGTAGGATACATCGCCGTTTAAGCTACTACTTACCTTTAATATATCAGCTCTAGCTATTTAAGCTACGCAGCTTAGAGACTTAAGTATTTGCAAAAGTTATTAGGAGTGTTCTTCGTTAAAATTATGACTAAGTATGCTTTTAAAAGCAGGTGCGCGAAATTTCCTCTCCAAACTTGTGAAAAATTTAACAGCTTCCAAAATATTTGTCCTTTAATATAAAATATTACATCGCGTGTTGGTCTTTAAAGGTGTTCTTCCGATAGGACGACTAACTAAAATAATTTTAAGTATTTTCTAGAAAATTTTTTTAATATATTTCCCTTCTTTAATATTTAATAGGTATCTGTATCAAGTAGAAATCCTTCTAATTTCATCATCTGTGTATGTTCATTCATTTGTATGTGATTACCTCTCGTCATTTTTTCTTCTTTTGCAATAAAATATTACAGGAATATATTATTAATTAACCCAAAAATAAACTTGAAGAAAAATTGAAAGTTAAGGTGACGCGTAGTTCATAAAGCAACCTCGGGGACCAACACTATATTCTAAAAACAGACTGCTCACATTGAGTAAAATCTTACTGTTTTTGATTGATTTAAGACTCAAAATTTGAACTCGTCACGAAAATTATTATAAAGTACGGCTGCTTGCTAGCAAAGTGCAATTTTCTTCGATATAAGTTATGCTGAATAATCGCAGCCCAGCCATCCCATTGGACGCTTGATTTAATGTGCAAGGACCAAAAACTAAAAAGAAGGAAGAGTTCTATACCATTGGACTACAATTTAGGTAAAAAACGACAATACAAGGACCTCCGCTTATATAAATCTACGGTTTCGGGATAATTTTTGCATGAGTAATATGAGTAATAAATGCGAACTCATAATCGAGGTGCAATCCCAAATATTTAGCACAACTCTTTACTAGTAGAAGTACATCATTAGTTTTGAGCAGCATTGATTCATCTGCATTAAATAGTTTTTCCTCTACATCTACTAAAAAAACTATATTATTACAGTTTGGAATAAAGCAATTTATGATTTATGATAGCAATTGCTCTCGAGGAATCCAGCAAAACTAGAGCCGAGACACGACCCTTATCGGCATTCGTGACGATAGATTCTACAACCTTAGACATTACTGGAATTGTAACATGAGGCAGGATGGACATCGAAAACCTGCAAAGAAAAATAAGAACACTCCTAACAAAAGCACACAAATACCATCCTCGGAATGATATCGAACATACAATGCTTCCAAGACACCAAGGAGGAAGAGCTCGATCAACAAATAATAAACTTACGTTCTTATTTCCACAGGCTAGCGGACTCTTCTACACTAGATCGAGCAATATGCGAGGCAGACGATTCAACGCTGAGGAACGGGATGTTGCTTCTCACCACCGAACAGACCAAGAGAAGTTACAAGCCTGGCTACAGAAACTACTTCATCGACGGCATCCAAATGAAGTCAACCAGAACAATGGCGACAATTTAGCGTCGAACTACTGGTAGATTTCAGGGCAGATGTTTCCGGAAACGGAGGGCTTTCTGTTAGCTATCCAAGATCAGGTTATTCCGACGAAGAACTATCGGAAGTTTATTATCAGAGATCCCTCAATAAAAATGACTAATGTAGATATGGCTGTCGAACATCAGAGACGATCCAGCACATAATTGGAGGATGCCAAGCGTTTGCCGCAACCGAGTATAAGGAAAGACACGATTAAGCCGCTAAGATACTCCATCAATGGTTAGCAGATAAGTTAAAACTATTGCAGGTAGGGAAAGTGCCTTACTACAAATACAATCCACAGCCTATTCTTGAAACAACGAGTTCAAGTTATACTGAGATCGAACTATCCTAACAGATCAAACAGTTGCTCATAACAGGCCAGACATGTTACTAACAGATAAAATTTCTAGGCGAACTACACAGATTGATATTGCTATATCTAATAACAACAACCTAAGACCAACATACAATAAGAAGATCGCAAAATATAGAGATCTGGAGGTGCAAATCCGCAGACAGTGGGCATTGAACAGCATCCACACGATTCTCATAATATGTCAACAACTGGAGTGATACCAAAGAACCTCCTGCAGAATATAAAGGGACTGGGCCTTGGTTAGCCGATTCAGAAATCAGTTCTCCTTGCAACCGCGCGAACCGTCCGAAAGTTTGTAAAAAGTGCAGAAGACCACGCCACCTAGGACCCGATAACATGAAAAGGGTTCCCACAGAGCTTCATAATTTTGATGTCTTTGTATACCTGGTATGAGTGAATAATCCCTGGAGGGAGTGTAAAGCCATTTGGCTTGTAAATATGATGATAATAATAATAATTAAAAAAATTAGTGATTCATCACCGGTTTTCTTTAACGCATTTTCCAAGTTAGTATTATCTTCCTTATTTGTACTGAGATAGTCGTACATCGTTAATTATCACTAAGGGATGATTTGGGACAATGAATAGCAGTGTACTGCGACTGTGAGCAAATGGATTGTCTAGTAGACAATGAAACTAGAAAACGTGGCCAAAGGAAGGGAAAATTTAATAATTAAACGTAATTATTATTATTAAATTGATTCTTAAAAATAAAAAGAAAGGGCATATTAACTGAATTTGGAGGTTATGACGTATTTAAAACGGGGATAATTTCATTTATTTAATACAAAGATCACTAAAAAATAGTAAATAGAATCTTGTTGCCTAATTTTAGTATAGACTGTTCAAAAGAAACAAAATAGAAAACAGATGATTGTTTGATTTTTATATTTAGAATTTCAATACAACTCAGCCAGTTCCAGAGAAAAGGGCTGAAATTCTAAAAATATTAAAACTAGACTTTTGACAAATCGAAAAATTACAATCTACGAAAATTGATGGAGAAACTACAAAATCGCGACTCTAGTAAAAAATATTACCAATAGATGGCGAGATTCATACGATTACTCGTAAAAATTCAAGTTTGTGTTTTTTTAGTGTCTTAAATTGTTAGGTAAGTTGGGGAATTTTATAATCCGATTGCTCAAAATAAATTGGTTATCAGAGAATGTTTGCCTTGTGCTTTTTCTTATTTTAGAGAAATTTACGTGATGGAAAAGCATCCCTTAAAATAATGTTTGTTTTGTTATTCAGCTACAAATTAGAATAATTATAATACCCCATGTTTACATGTCTGGCATTAGTAGGGGAGATTTTTCAACATTCTTGCAAATGAAAATAAATAGCTCGGTCTCAATTTAATTTTCTCCAGACTGAAACAAGAGTCTAGGATTTAGGGATTAAACTTTCCCACTTTTGCCCTCTTTCGCATAAATCTTCGGTGATACATTACTAAGATTGTTGCAGGTTTTTAGACATAAAACGAAATCGTAAAATCTTGTCTGGTTTAGATAACATCCTTTTCTAGGAACTAATACGTACTTCTTTAAAGTAAGCCTTAAACTTTGTTCAAAAAGATATTTTATTTAAAATATTGTATCTACTTTTAGAATAGTTAAATAAAAAACAAAAGAAAATTTTAAAGTTTACTTCAAATATACGATAGGAGCTGAATTTGATTTCGTGCTTATACAGGGTGTCCGGGAAAATGTGGAAAATCCCCCGTATATATGAAAAAACACCTGAAAGGAACACTACAAGTTCATATAAACTTATTTCGTATCAGTTTTCTCTTCGGAGATATGGGCTCCCAAAAAGCTGCAATGGAATCAAGTTTTTTACACATATTGATTGAACCACCAGGTATATTTCTTTTTTTTTTAATATGATATATATCAGGAAAAACTCTGATTACTATTCAAGAAAGTGTTGTGAATTACTCACTGCTGTAGGGACGGATTAGCTGTGACACTCCTGACCCCATTTTTTACGCCCTGTATGATAAGAACTTTGGACAACGTTTTTTACATACCTATAACTATTGACTAAAAATTAAGTACTCTTCATTCATGTTGCTAATCCTAACTGCTTTCGAAAAAACGTCACTTTATTTACATCATGTATTTGGCGTATTTTCGTAAAAGATACATATTTATTCCTATCAAATGTTCAATCTTCAACCTGATGATAAAAAAAATTCAATTCAAAATTAGAGTTTACATCTTTAGTTCAAAATGTATAATTCTGTGAACTGTAATTCGACCTAGGTTCGCAAAAAATGTGCGTTTTATTTTATCGGCATCAAAAACAAAGTATTGTTGTTGCAAACGTTGCTAGGTAAAAAAAAAAATAAATATCCTGCAATTTATAACTTGGCAACTTTCATATCGCTGACACATTAATTCTTCACTTGGATATTAATTTACTAATTTTTGGATTTCGTGGTGAAATTAATTGTGAAATAATTCGAAATATGAAATACACGTTTATTGAGTATGCAAATATGCATCTGATGTATGGTTCTACATTTTGCAATATTTTGGAAGCCAGGAGGCTATATCACGACAGATATCCTAATCGTACTCTTCCATATAAGAAAACATTCCAACGAGTTGACCAACATCTAAGGGAGAATGGTAGGCGATTCCATTTAATAAGGAAATTTTGGGATAAGTACTGATGCTGGTTGGGGAAGTACAGTACATACGCCCCAATTAGACGAAAATATTTTAAATGCTGTAGGTGACACATCTTCAACGAGCACTCGAAAATTATCAGAGCAGTCTAATATGTCGAAAATAATAGTCCATGTAGTTCATCAAGAACAGCTGTTATATATATATCATTTGAAAAAAGTGCATGAACCGATTCCTGAATATTTTCCCCGTAGAATGCAGTTTGCAAACTGGCTATTGGATCAGAAACCAAATAATGTAAAATTCATTAGTACTATTCTCTTCACTGATGAAGCAAGGTTCACCAAAAATAGTATCATAAATTTGCACAACTCACATGTACGGGCTGATGAAAGTCCTCATACAACTATTGTTTCGTATCATCAACATCAGTTCCAATCAATTAATGTCTGGGCAGGAATCATTGGCCTTTTTTTTGATTAGACCATTTGTATTACCGGCACGACTGAATAGATAACTTTAATTGAAGTTCATACAAAACACTTTTCATGACTTAGTAGAATACTTACAACTTGAAACCCGCCGAAACCTGTACTACATGCACGATGGGCATCATCTCGTTACAACGTTGCTCTGCGGACACACCTAAATAATGTCTTTCTAAATAAGTGGTTAGGTAGAGGAGGACCTATTGCCTGGCCTCCTCGATCTCCCGACCTAATGTCGTTGGATTATTACCTGAGGGGACATCTCAAAAACCTTGATGTACTGAACTCCAGTTGATAGTAGAGAAGAACTTCTATGGAGAATAACGTTCCACCGCGATTAAATAGGGAATAATGCGGTGGGTACATCAGTCCTCAATTTGTCGTGCCCGTGAGTGTATCAGACTTCACGGAACTCATGTTGAACCCTTTTACGGAGTAAACACTTAGTTTAACTTTTTATTTAAACGATGGTGACAGGGGAAAATTCGTATTTTTTATATTCAACTCGACAGAAATTAGGGATTAACAGTGTAAATAAGATGACTTTTTGTCGGAAACGGTTTGGTTTAGCGACATGAATCTAATTTTTAGTCGATAATTAAAAGTATGGAAAGAATGTTGTCCAAAGTTCTTATCATACGGGGCGTTAAAAAAGGGTGTCATGAGTGTCACAGCTAGTCCTTCACAACACTTTCTTGGATAGGAATTTGAAGGATCTTACCTGGTATATATATATATATATATATATATATATATATATATATATATATATATATATATATATATATATATATATATATATTAAAAAAGATTGAAATATACGTGATAGTTCAATAATTATGTGTAAAAGACTTGATTCCATTGCAACTTTTTAGGAGCCCATATCTCCGAGGAGGAGACCTATACGAAAAAAGTTTATATGAACTTGTAATATTTCTTTCACGTGTTTTTTTCATATCTGGGAGATTTCCCATATTTTCTAGAACATCCTGTATATACCATGAACTTTGAGACAATAGTTTGTAAAGAAATATAATTTTATTTTAAACAAAGGAAAATGCAATTTTTGCAAAAAGAATTGTATCTCGATAACCAGTGGCGCTACCTATTATTAACTCGAGTCGAGAAGAAATTCAACTATCTACAACTTTTGTTTCAAACTATTTTTCATACTTTTAGTTTTTTGAGATAAACTGGAAAAACCGGAAAAAGTGACCATTTTTGGTCTCTATTTTGTTATCACCGAACTGCTACTGTTAACATCGAGATATGTTTTTTAGGATGCCAAAATATACACTTTTGAAAAATATAATCACAGGTTAGGTTTTTTCATGTCAAAATCATCTGTTGGTTTCGACATGGATTTGGTTGAAATTGTATCCAGAATCTTTATATGTTCACTAAAGTTTTTAGATTTGAGCTTTCAGTTCAGAGCAGTTTGGGGGCATTTGTTGCTGCCACCCTCATCACAGCTATATGCAGTGGAGGGAGGTTCAGCATTGCCTCTATTACTGCGGTGGGACATGATGGCGTGGTCCCTCTTACTTCTACATAGACTACCCCTCTATTTTTTGCAGTTTTCCTTGAACATTGGGCCACTATAATAAGGAGGCATATGTGACCATAATTTTAATCATCATTTTATATTACCATAATAAGGTAACTATCGGCCTCGAACTTTCAATTTTCACAAAAATTCTACGGCACGTTCAGTATGCCGCTATTGTTTTTTGTAGATTCCTTTCATATAACTATTCTAGGTCAGTTCCTGGTATATCATTACTTCCAGATACTTAATCTCTTCGGAAGCATTGATGTCTGGCTTTCATCTCCTTTTAAATAAAACGAAGACAGTTTACATTCTGAACTAACGCGATATTATAGAAATGAAGTAGTTAAATATACCGTTCCGTCTAGAATTAATTTTAAAATACTCACTCCTATTACCAAGACGCCGACTTTAAAGAAAAGCTAATACTACGAGATCCGATTGCAAGAATTTGCAGGTATCTGTTTTTTTGAAAAAACCTAATTTTTATGTTACATGATAGTAGGATATATTACTGCAGGGTTGCCTGGCAATATTTAACCGCAATTACTTTTAATTAAATATATTGTAAATAATTTTTGTTGATAAAACTCAGATACATGTTTTTCAAATGAATTCAACGTCATTTGAAAGAAAATGATGTAGAAAAAAAAATCTAAGGGTTGCCAGGTAAAACCAGGTATCTTATTCTTAATTATTTCCACTTACGTAATTTTCAAGTAAATCATATATAAATTTAAAGTTTATTTTTTCCTCTAAACTATAAGACATGGTTGCCTGTAAAATAATTGCCGCAAGGTTGCCAGCATTTCTTCCAGTCTAAATGACTGCCAACGAGAGAGAAGAAATGCTGGCAACCTCAACTTGCGGCAATTATTTTACAGGCAACCATGTCTTATAGTGTAGAGGAAAAATTAAACTTTAAATTGATATATAATTTACTTTAAAAATATGTAAGTGTAAATAATTAACAATAAGATACTTGGCTACTCCAGACAACCAATAGATTGCGGCTGACTGGGGAGCTAGTAACCATTTTTTTCCTATTTTCTACATAATTTTCTTTCATATTACGTTGGATTGACTTAAAAACATATATCTGGGATTTGTTAACACAAATTAATTACAATATATTTAATTAAAGGTAAATGAATCTAAATATTGCCAGGTAACCCTGCAGTAATTTGTTTTACAATAATGTATCATTCATGACAATTAAATTTTATCAAAAAAAAAAACAAAAAACAGATGCCTGCAGATTCTTGCAGTCGGATCTTAGGCTATCAGTAAATTACTAAATCGACAATTATTATAATCTAAAACAGGTTATAATATATTTTTAAGTACAATTTTTTGAATTCGATTTAGTTTTTTTTTTTCAAATAATTTATCGCTGTGATATTTTTGATGGGATTTAATTTATTTTTTCTGTGGAAAAATTCAGCGTCATTTTTAACTTATGCTGACTTCTCAGTCTCAATAAAGTTTTTAATTGTCGTATTTAATAGAAATGTCATCGACATAATCACAAACTAAAATTAAATTTGATTTATATCATTGTTGGATTAAACATTTCGAAATATGTCGTTTGTGTTTCATTTATAGCCATTCAAACATACAAATTTTTCATGCGTAAGTAATTTTCATTATACTAAAATAATTGGATATAACAATATAAAAGAACTGTTTAAATAAAACAATATTTACTTTAGTTTTTGCTTGAAAAACCTGATTTTTCGATTACTATAAAGCTTCATTTGTTGATTTCGGTTAAAAATTGGATATGTTTGAGGCTCATATTTTGAATTTATGTTGATGCCAAATATCATAAATTGGTATTTGAAGTTTACAAATATATCATATATTTGGTTTATTGAAAATATCGCAGATTTAGCGGCAATAATTTTTTTATATATGTTACGATAAATATGATTAATCGGGTAAATTTTTAAATATGTAATACCGATACAAATACGTATTCACCACCAACCCTGGTGAATATAATAGATTATTTAAATTTGCAGATATTAAGTAGTTTTATCGGTGATTATATAAATACCTAGTGGTGAATGCAACAAAAACCACTTCAATATTATTAGTTTTATTATATTTACCGGTGATTATATAACACTAACCCAAATCTTTGCCTAACTATTAACAGTTAATTACATTGTTCTGCATGAAAATTCTTCTCGCTAAAATAATGTGTTATTTTGATAATATTTGTAACCCTTACAGTGACATGTAAATTGTCGTATCACGTAGCAAAATCTAGAAGATCAACATCTTTTGATTGCAAAACAGGTGTAAGGATATATAAGTTATTGTACCATATCGGGGTGTGACGTTGCCAAATCTACGTCTTCTCTAAGTCTAGGAAAATTACACACAATGTAGCAACACCACATCAGGGTGTCTGTGTCAGGGGCGGATCCAGCCTCTCTCGGGGGAGGGGGGTGATATCACAAAAGTACAGCATGGCAAGCGAAAGCACGTTGTAGACGGGGGGGGGGACCGGAAATATTCCTATTTTTAGGGTAAAAGGCAGGGTCGGGTCTATTTTTCTGAATTTGAAGCTCTTTGAGAGGGGGGATGCCAGCAGCATATACATTCCTAGTATAAGAGGTAGAAGCGGGTCTATTTTCCTGAACTCAAAGCTCTTAGGAGGGGGAGGGCGATCGCAAGCATACCTATACTCTATTCAAGAACTACAGAGAGTAATAAAACTGCTACCGAAACCTCTAACGTACCTGCTCCAGTGTCGAAGGTAACTGAGGACTGCTATAAATCTAATTATATGTAAATATTATAAGCTTTCATAAATTTTCTGCAACAACAAAATTTCTGGTAGTTCAATTTAATTTCTGTCGGTGAGCAAAGTACACCTTACAGTATGTCCTTAGTGATTTATCTTATTTGCGGTTATTTTTATTTGAGATTAGTGAGATACCTAAAAGATTTATCCTTCCATTTCTAAATTTATTCCAAAATCGTTAAACCAAGGTATATTTTCCTCAACGCAAAACTTATTACGATGAATGTTTATGATGCCTTAAGATATTAATATCTAGATAATAATGTTAGAAGCTCTGTTGAGATGTGTACCAACATGACAGGAGTTGGAAAATCTACTATGTACCGAATTCTGAAGGAGAAAAAAACGACTGGAATTGTTAGTACTCCCAAGCTACATTCGATCACAGGCCGACGATAAACCACGTTGGAAGAAGAAATGAAAACTGCAATAAAAGGAGTTGTACATACATTTTATTATGAGAAGCAGATCAGAACCGTCGACAAAATTCTAACTAAAATCAACGATGATCGGAATTTACCTGAAATTAAAAGAACTGAGCTCTGGAAATTGCTAGGGGAACTTAATTTTTGCTGGAAAAAACCAGATAGGAAATCTGCTCTTATAGATCATCCGGAAACTGTCCGTTGGAAAAGGAAATATCTCTCTCAAGTAAAAGATAAAGTTGCTAGAAATAACACAATTTACAAAATTAGTAATTTAACTGAATTTTTTAAAGTTTTTTTTGAATAAAGTTACTGCGGAAAATTGGGAAAAATCCATATAATAAAAGAATAAAGTAAAATGTGGAAACCCGATCTCATGATCGGTAAGATAGAGAAACCAATTATAATTAATTTGAGCGAAGATGGCTTCACTGAATTTGATTACGAATTAGATACGTCATGTTTGCCAGTGTAATCACAATTTATTATTTAAATTTTTATTTTTGTTGTATTTTATTGTTTAATGTTGTTTATATATTTTTTATTTTCTTATATATTTTTATTTTAGTGTGTCCCACTCTTTAATTTTATATATATTTAATTTCAATTCGCCATTTTTATCATTTTATTATTGTATTCTTGTCTTTTTCTTAAGCATGTAGAATTAACACTGGGCTATCGGATTTCGATATAATAAAGTAAATTAAATTAAGATGTCAGTGCAATAGAAATAAAAATAAGTAGGTCTAATTTTAATTGTAACATATAAAAATTAATAACATTTGAATCCCTTTTTAGTGTTTAATTATAATTTTGCAGATAGTTTAAGAAATAAATAAACTGAAACGTCAAATATCCTAAAAATGTTTTTAATTAATAATTAACTGACCGATAGCCCCAAAAAAATGGACGAATTTATTTTTGACAATGGGTATTTTGTAAGTATTTAAATTGTAACTTAGAATTTTTTGAGAGAATTAGACTACGTTTTAGTCTGAATTTACCTAAAACGATTTCTATGCCAAAATTAAAAATAATAAAAATACAGTTTTGATTTGTGTTAAATATGTCAAAATCATCTATATTTTGTAATGTATATGAATTATTAAGAAATCATAAGAAATAAAATAATATTAGAAAAACTCTTTATTTTAAGTTTATTACCGAAATAATATTCTATAACATAAATACTTAGTGATAAAATAAACCTCCCTCCGACGCCTATGACAAGGATTAAAATCCTTTTTAACACTTAACACTTCTAAATATCTATTGTTATCCATCCCAAATAGTCCATTATTATAGACCAGTATTTTTGAATATAAAATTTCTAACCCATTTCTATGAAAAATATATGTGTCTAAGAGATTTTGCCAAAGACGCCGGACTAACACACTTAGTTTGCGAAGAAAAAATGATTTATTACTCTCTCTAGTTCTTGAATAAACTATAGTATAAGAGGCAAAATCGGGTCTATTTTCTTGAACTCAAAGCTTTGTGGGGGGGGGGATCGTCCCCTTCCCTGGATCCGCGCCTGCTCTGGGTATGACCCCCATCTAAGAAGTCTCCCTTGGAAAAAAAAAAATAACTGAGTTACTCATTATACCTCATGTAATTCCAAATTTCATTATACTCGGTAGTCCTCGAAGGGTCAGCCAGCCCCTATATACAGGATAATAGCTATAATAGCGTTTGTTGGCATTAGTTACATTCCCGTGAGAACAGTTTATGTGGCAATGTTACGCAACCTTACATAAGCAATTCTCGGATTCTTAAAGCGTCTGTTCCCATGCAGGATCTGCAAATTTGAAGTTATAAATATAACCAATATACATAACGATAGTTAGTCTTAGACAGCTTGTATCCCATTCTAGTAAAAAAGTTATTTTTTTTTAAAATAACATCAACCCCGAGTTGAAAAGTGGCGCAGTCGGTAGGATTCACTAGGCGTCTCATCGAACGAAAATCGAAGAAAATTATTTGTCTCAACAATTAACTAGTGGGCGAATCAAGAAAAACAACCTGGGAAGATAGATCGCTTCCTAGCGATAGAAATAATCGATATCAGGCGATTCTTTTGCAACACAGAATACCAGACATGTAGAATTATTTCTCTTGCTACAGATGTATGAAACGGGTGTATAAGTTGCCGGCCTGTTTTTGGAGGAACAGTATTGGGCATACGAGCGAAGTGCAAAAACACTTACGAATGACGATAGTATTGTAGTAGTGCTGTTATTTTCGCCGTGTGTAAATGATGTCGTCGCGATCCTGTATTTCTGTTATATGTATGGTGAAGTGACACTAAAAGCTCAACAAACGACTTTGAGCCCATTTGAAAAAAAAAACCTACGAGTTATATTTCGGGTGCAAGGCTGGCGATCAAGACAAAACTTGTGCTCCCAAAATTTGCTGCCATCCTCGCTCAAGAACCTTAAAAGGATGGCTATTGAGTACTCACAAGTCTATGAAGTTTGGAGCGCTAATGATTTGGCTGGGCTTTGATATTGGTTGCACTAAGTCCTTTCAAATAAAAGTATCGAATCACATAACGATGACCAATTTTTTCCATGTTTACAAATTCACTGAGACCGTTCACTATTGATGGCTATCAAACAAGTAATAAACAACGTAGCATTTTCATACTTAAAATTTGATTAAGGTTGATACTATCTCAGTCATTATATTTTAACAACTACCGCCATTTATGTGTCAGGCCGGTTAATTCTGGGACTGCCTTCGTATGTGGTATTCTTATTTCACTTACCAGTAATACTATTTCGAGTGGATAGTGATTTCCCTCTTCCACGCAGGTTTTGAAATCTTCGTGAAGTGTTGATCTATATCTTGTGGTTTTGACAGAAATCTGTAGTAAAATTTTATTCTATTAGGCAAAGTACGTGTCGCCATAGATCTCTAGCGGCTTGTTAATGTGACCTTTTCATAAATTTTAATATTTTTGATGATGCGACAAGTAGGTAAACAAGAGATATCATTTTTTATTTCAATTTATTTCCTCTTAAAAATAGTCATACAGAAGCATACTTAAGCTTTCTAAAAAATGATAACTATAAAAAAAATATTATTAGGAAAAATGTGTGTTTAATGTTATTGCAATGACTGGTTTAAATGAATCAGCAAGCAATTTTTTCTTTTTTTTTTTTAATTTTTCTTTTTCATTTAGCAGAAATAAAGTTAAAAATTACAAACAACTATCATTTAAGATAACACACTTTTGTTTAATTTCATCCAACTCCCATCTTACGCGAAAATTAATTACCTGTCGGGCTATGAAAATTTTATTAAACTTTTTAGAAGTTTAAGCAAGCAAAGACTAGTTCTTTACCATTTTATCATTTGCTGAATAAATTTATGAAGTTGGAGAAGCTAATATTTCTCGAAATTATTCTTGGAGAAAGCATTGGAGGGCTTAAGTAGTTGTAAACGGTCAATTTGTTAACTTCATTAAGTCCGGAAGATTAAAGTTCCTAAATCTTAATTAAACTTCTTAAATTTAGTTTAATACTTTTCTAATTATTTTTATGAAAAATAAATTAAACGATTTAAAGTTACAAGTTAAATTTAGAAGTAATTACGCTTGATATAAATGATGATGATTTTAACTGAAAAATCAACTTGTAGAGTTTAAGCTCTACTTAAATTGATATAGGGGGTGTACAAAAGTACCGAGGGGTACAATCCCGAGAAAATGGCGTATTAAAAAAACCTGAGATATTTCAAATTGAAATTGACTTATTAAAACGGCGATCCCCATTTGTGACGATGGAGATAGGAACAGTGAGAATTTTTATGGGTAGGTATCTAGACACAGTGATCTGACTGATCACTCAGAGATTAAAAAAGTCATCATTGCAGAATATTTGACAAGGAGTGGTTATTATGAGATGTTAGGACAAGAATAACGCCCAATCTAGTCACTTAAGGCAAGACCCAAGAACTGTGTAAAATCTCACGATCTTTATAGATAGATAGATAAGGATTTATCCATTCCAAAAAGTAAATAATACTTACAAAAAATACCCATAAAGGCATGAAACAATGACTGAAAAAAGCGCACGGCCTTAATTCATATTGCAAAAAAAAAAACTGAAATTTATTCACAGCTCAAGACACAAAGCGAAAAAAAATTGAAAAGAAAAAACCTTAGCAATATTTGTACAGTTCTAATTATTATTTTTAATTAATTTTTTCCAAGTAATGTAACACAGAAAATATCATAAAAGAAAAAAATAATATTAACACTGCCAAAAATTAATTCATTCAAAAAACTGGGTGCCATTTTAGACATCATGAACAATCGGATTATAACCAGTTTATGTTTCAGATGCCTACACTCTACAACAGAGCGCCGATCAGCAAGAACAGAACCCAACACACCACCATGGGATAGACGTCTAAATAAGAAAATTGAAAATCTTCGAATAGATATAGGACAGCTGATGGAGTATCTCAGGGGCACAAGAATAAGTAGACTGCACATTCGGGTTGAAGAAATCATAAATCGTGTCCGATATCATTCGCAACAAGATCCAGCGAATGTTACTGCTCAGCAATGCCTTGATTCGCTGAAACAGAAGCTCTCTGTTATTGGAGGACGGCTAAAGAGAAACAAGACCAGCAATTACCAAAAACGCGACAATGCGCTCTTCCAATGATCAGAAAAGACTTTCTACCGTAAGCTAAACTCTCCATCTAATATAGCAGATAATAAATATCTCAATAGAGAGCAGGTAGAAGAGTTCTGGGGTAATCAACTTTCCACACCAGCCAATTGTAACATATCAGCTGGCTGGATCAATGAAGCACACTAAATATGCCAAGACTACAGTCAAATGCAGTTTGAGTCATTTACCACCGAGGAAATTTCAAGAATAATCAAGGAATCCCATAACTGGAAAGCTCCAGGTCTCGACGGGATCAAGAACTACTGGCTCAAAAAGTTCTGGTGTATCCACCGTCGGCTGGTTAATCTTATTAATGATGTTTTTCTCAACCCAGCAAAAATGCCATTGTTCTTGACCAAAGATATTACGTACCTCTTACCAAAGAACCAACACAACACACATGACCCAGCTCACCTGCCTACCCACACTGTATAAGGTGATCACCTCCTGCTTGACCCAACGCATCTATGCACATTGTGAGCAAAATAACATCATTGCAACTCAACAGAAAGGATGCACAAGGAGAGCAATGGGATGCAAGGAACAATTGATTGTTAACTCTGTGATATGTAGCCAAGCCTGTACCAACCGAAGAAACCTCTTTGCTGCCTACGTGGATTATAAGAAGGCCTTCGACTCAGTGCATTGTTTTGTGTTGCGAACCTTCTTATGCTGTTTGAAAGGCTGTCAGCAATATTTTGCAAAATTTGTTTTTCTACGTGAGGGTCTCGTGCTCTCCTGGAAGAACCCTCACGTCGCGGCAAAATGTTATCTTTTACCTGTTTCCCTTAGGCTTCGATAAATCCTTTGAAAGGTTTTTGTACATTGGTAATGTTCGAGCTGGAAATCTTTTAGCATAAAGTCTTCTGGCCTTTGAAGAATTTGACAGCACTTCACCATAAATTAAATACATATCAGCATACTCTAAGTAAGAATATTTTTCCATTTTTTAATATTATTTTTACTTGAAATTGGTTTTGACAAGTTTTGTCAATAGTAATTCATTATCTAGGTATTAACAATAATAACCTGATTTTGACTTGTTTGTGTTCAGCATTAGTAATTTTTGAGTATTTCGCATAAAAACCGATTTATCTCGAAAACCGCCAGTTTTATGGAGATAAATTAAGAGTATCTTTTTGGAAGAGAAATGAGCAAAGTATTTAAAAAATCAGTTTTCAGCTCTGTAAAATTACACCTGTCAAAAATTAGGCCGAACGAGTGTAGCTGTAAGTCCATTCTTGACTTTTCTTATGATGTAAAACATCTACTGTAGTATGGTTTAATGAGGCTTTATGGACTCTATAAAATATTAAAATTTCATTAAATTATACAAGTCGATTTAAAACTTAGAGCCGATAAAATAAAACGCTGTGTACCCCTTTAGGGTTCTGTATCTCCGTTAAGCGGAACTTTAGTATTTTTTTTTCTATGACAAAGTAAGGTTATTTTGGTCTCCCCTGTATGCTTCCGAGAAATCAGGAGGTACTTACCGGACACCATGTAATTAATCTCTCTTGAAAAAATATGTTAGAATATTACAAATATAAAACTCTTTGAAGGAATACAGATTACATGTTTAAGAGATATTTTCCGAATACCAAGAATTTCTAATACTTTCTATAACTAAGAAAATCGGCTTAATTTTAAAACTAATAGAAATATATTTTCCGCCTCTCTTTTTATACCTTTCATTCAGTATAAAATCCTATTTAACACCCCCTATAATCCCTTTATTTCTTAAAAACCAATAACATTTCTCTTACATACATGTTTTATTCTACAATCCTCTTAAAACAACCTCTGGCACTTTGATAAGGGCGAAAGGGTGAAAAGCTGAACGCAATAATAACATCAGCTGGCTTGAGGACCGGAGGAAACCTCTCGAGGGCTTGCTTTTTGAGATGGATTCGAAATTTATACAATCAGTTTTTTTTGGCATGTGAGGAAAGTGTGAACATAAATTATTGGTAATAGCCATTTTACACGAACAAAAATTTTCACAAGAATTTATATCGAAAAGGCAAAGAAATGTTTTATTAGCTTTTCGTTTCATTGTGCGTAGAAAGACTGTTACCAAAAACTTACCATATGGTTTCCTTTAATAACTTTTTTTCAAAGGAATATTTTTATTATTTATTTCAAAAATACAAATTTGGTTAATAAATTTAATTCACATTATCATCAATATTTATGAAATTTCTTAAATTACCATTTTTTTAATAATGTGTATTATCACACACTGGTTGATATTTATCAGTTAACATAACTCCTGAATCTATTATGATAGGATTTCACACTTGTGGAATTCAATTTTTCTTACTGGCGAAATCAAAATGTTTTACAAGTGAAATTTTGGTTACTTTTAAAGACAATTTTTAAAGAAATGAGAATAAGAACACGAAATGAGTAATTGTATAAATCAGATGTTCCCAAACTTTTTGTTCTGTAGACCACTCGTCATTTTTTTTTGTTTTTTGTGGACTCCCTTACCTTCCTAATATTATTTTTTTCAGTTTTATCAGCCTCGGCGTATTCTTGACGGCTGAAGCCTTCTCACCATTTTTTTTACTCAACTTCGAAAACAACCGAACTTTGTCAGCTGCCTTCATGGCGAATTGAAGAGATTGATGCACTGTATCACTCAGATTTTTGTAAAGTAAATGTTGTCGATGGATGACGCGGTGTATTGAAAACACCAATGGTACATTTTGTTTTAAAATGACTTTAACTCTATAGCAGGTACTTCACCTGTTATTACCTATATATTATTTGATAAAGAAATTGCTTTTTTCATGCAATAATCTCTCAAAATATTAAATCAGCCTTTAGTGACGTATGTCAAAAACAATGCTTCGGTACCAAATAAAATTAACTCATTGAGTTGTATGGAGAACTGAATCGTTTGCAGATAATTACACAAGAACTTTTTTTTTCAACATCATGACTCATTTCATCAATACGTCTTTGGACTGTACTGTTGCTCAAAAAGATTCTTTTGAATATAACATTTGCAAGTTTATGTAGAACAGTTTTAAGAACATCATCAAAAGCTGTCAGAATTAATTCTTCCCCGATAGTATGCTGTTTTCCTGATTTTTGACTAAAATATGGTTGTCGGACTTGCATTGTCTTTGTTTTTATTTATTTTTACGACGTTTCGATTAGGTTGTATCTCTAATCGTTATACGTATAAACGGAATGTTTTATCTTAAGACTACGAGCTTATATAGGGACTGTGTCCATTGAAGTGCAAAGTTTGCTTCACTTGTTGGTTCAGTGGTTGCCAATGATTATGTATCTCAACATTCGGTTTGCTGAAAATTCTATTATTATTTTTAACGTAACTGCTTCTTTTTTTCATGTTGTCGCAGCCTCAGACCATTTTATATGGTGTTGTTTATCCTAGGCATGTTCTGCAATACCTGATCTCGATGTTTCCCCTTTTTATGTATGAGTTTTATGCTCCTTAATCCTAACTTCTAGTGGTCGTTTTGTTTCTCCAATATACATTTCGCGACTCTCACATGGAATTTTGTAAACACATTCTTTCTTATCGGTAGTTTTGTTTTTGTTAAATGAGCTCTAAGTGTATTTCCTGATTTAAAGGCTGTTTTTATATTATAACTTCTGGCAATTCATTTTATTTTCTCCGAAGTTTCCTTAATGTACGGAATTGTGAAGAAGGAATATGTTTCTTGCTGTCCAGTCTTCGTTGTTCTACAGTTAGTTTTAAAGGATAACAATTCTGTTGTAAATCGGATTTAATATTTGCTACCTCTTTTTTCAATGAATCGGAATTATTGAACTATGATTAAGATATTGTCCAGTATGTGTTGACTTTCTGTATACTGAAGTTTTAATAGTTTCGTTTGAACGGTTCACCATGATATCTAGGAAGGGCAATTGATCATTTACCTCTTTTTCCATGGCAAACTTAATTGTACGTCGAATGGTATTTAGATGTTTCAAGAAATCATTAAGTTCTTGTTCATTGCCCTTCCATACGATAAAAGTAGCATCGACCTATCTCAACCAGACCGTTGCCGTTTCTATGGCATGAGTTTCCGAACAATTCCATATATATATATATAGGTGCGGATCCAAGGGGGGGGGCGGTGGGGGCGATCGCCCCCCCCCCCCCCCAAGAGCTTTGAGTTTAGGAAAATGGACCCGATTTTTCCTCTTATACTATAGTTTATTCAAGAACTAAAGAGAGTAATAAATCATTTTTTACCCTTTTTCTCTTCGCAAACTACCTGTGTTCTTTAGTCCGGTGTTTTTAGCAAAATTTGTTAGACACATATATTTTTCATAGGAATGGGTTAGAAATTTTATAATCAAAAATACCGGTCTATAATAATAGACTAAAACGTAGGATTATTCTCTCAAAAAATTCTAAGTTATAATTTAAATACTTACAAAATATCCATTGTCAAAAATCCAAAAAGTTAAATATATATAAAAAAATAAATTCGTCCATATAATAATAAAATATTTTTGGGGCTATCGGTCATTTTATTATTAATTAAAAACATTTTTATGGTATTTGACGTTTCAGTTTATTTATTTCTTAAACCATCTGCAGAATTACAATTAAACACTAAAAAGGGATTCAAATGTAATTACTTTTTTTTTTAGGTTGTAATTAAAATTAGACCTACTTATTTTTATTTCTATTGTACTGATATCTTAATTTAATTTACTTTATTATATGGAAATACGATAGCCCCAAAAAAATAAGGTAAACATGTTAATTCTACACGCTTAAGAAAAAGACACAAACACAATAATAAAATAATAAAAAACTTACGGCTAATTAGAATTAAATATATATAAAATTAAAGAATGGGACACACTAAAATAAAAATATATAAAAAAATAAAAAAAACATATAAACAACATTAAACAATAAAATACAACAAAAACAAAAATTTAAATAATAAATTGTGATTACACTAGTAAACATTACGTATCTAATTCCTAATCAAAGTCAGTGAAACTATCTTCGCTAAAATTAATTATAATTGGTTCCTCTATCTCATCGATTATGAGATCGAGTTCTCATATTTTGTTTTATTCTTTTATTATATGGATTTTTCCCAATTTTCCGCAGTAACTTTATTCAAAAAAAATCTTTCAAAGTTTAAATAAATTACTAATTTTATTAATTGGGTTATTTCGAGCAACTCTACCTTTTACTTGAGAGAGATATTTACGTCTCCAACGGACAGTTTCTGGATGATTTGTAAGAACAGATTTTCTATCTGGTTTTTCCCAGCAAAAATTAAGTTCTCTGAGCAATTTCCAGAGATCAGCTCTTTTAATTTCAAGTAAATCGCGATCTTCAATGATTTTAGTTAGAATTTTGTAGATGGTTGGGATCTGCTTCTCATAATAAAATGAATATATAACCCCTTTAATTGCAGTTTTCATCTCTTCTTCCAAAGAAGGTTTTTCGTTTGCCTGTGATAAAATGTGGCTTGAGAGTACCAACAATTCCAGTCGTTTTTTCTCCTTCAGTATTTGGTACATAGTAGATTTTCCAACTCCTGTCATGTTGGAACATATGTCAACAGAGCTTTTAACATTATTATCTAGATATTGATATCTTAAGGCATCATAAACATTCATCGTAATAAGTTTCTCGTTGAGGAAAAAATGCCCTGGTTTAACGATTTTGGAATAAATATAGAGGTGAAAGCCATATCTTTTGGATATCTCACTAATCTCAAATAATATATAAAAACAAGCGCAAACAAGATAAATCACTAAGAAAAAACTGTAAGTTGTACTTTGCTCACTGACAGAAATTAAATTAAACTATCAGAATTTCTATGTTGCAGTAAATTTATAAAATATATTTAAATATAATGAAATATAATTAGATTTACGGCAGTTCTCGGTTACCTGCGGCACTGGAGCAGGTACGTTAGAGGTTTCGGTAACAGTTTTATTACTCTCTCTAGTTCTTGAATAGAGTATAGGAGTCTGTAAGCTTGCGATCGCCCCCCTCCCCTCCCAAAAGCTTTGAGTTCAGGAAAATAGAACCTATTCTGCCTTTTATATTAGGAATGAGTATGCTGCTTGCACTCCCCCCCCCCCGCTGACAACTTGTTTTTCTTGCAATACTGTACTTTTGTGATATCACCGCCCCCCCCCCCCCCCAAAGAGAGAGGCTGGATCCGCCCCTGTATATATATATATATATATATATATATATATATATATATATATATATATATATATATGTATATGTATATATTGGCGACGACGGGAGAGAGTGAAGAACCCATCGGAAGCCCGTCGTCCTGAGCGTAGAACTTGTCCTTTACTTGAAAGTAAGCATTACGCAGGCAACACTCCAAAAGGTCCATCACCCCGTCCAGTGGTAACGTGGTTCGATCTGATAAAGTAATATCATTTGAAAGTCTGTCGTCTGGCTCTAGATTGATGCTACTAATAATGTTCACGAAATGTGTAGAATTTTTAACATATGTGTTCGTTTTATCTTCTAAAGGTTGTATGATTTAAAAAAAAAAACAACTTACAACAATTATCATAAATACTTATGAGAAAAAAATAACTTGTTTATTCTCCGGTGTTAAGAGACAATCTTGTGTCCGGTACCAGGAGACAGAAAAGCTCCAAATTTACGTGCTCCATACCAAGATTACTCCATAAATTACCAAGAACTTCACAATCTTCGAATAATAATGGAACACTACCTTTACTGACAACAACCATAAGTACTTAAATACAAAAACATGGATTTTGAAAATTAATTTTAACATAAAATGGAAGAAAAACACTTTGTTTTAATTTTCACTTATTTTATTTCCATTTGACAGACGTGTTTTGTTATACTACAACTTTATAAATATGGATAAAGTAGTAATACAACCATACATCTCTGTTAACTTAAAATAAAATATATGAAAATTAAAACAAAGTATTTTTCTTCCATTTTATGTTAAAATAAATTTTCGCCAAGTATCGATCGATTGAGTTAATTTTTTGAAAAATCGTTAAGTTTAGTCACATTAGGTAGGTATAATCTTTGTCATGTATTTACGAGCAAAATAATTAAAGCTTAATAAATTTACCATGTCTGTGTTACATTAACTAAAAGATCTAAAAAATATGTAAGGTTATTATTTTTATTTTTAAAAGTTCCAAATTAAAAATAAAATAAACACATTGTATTTCATTAATAAGCACATAACACAGTTTAGCCATGTTATTATAACATGTTTTTTTTTTAATTTTAGGGCGTTCATTACAGGATACTTTTATTGATTAACTAACGATAAACAGCTTTTATTATTCTGTTTCAAAGTTATTACAACCAATTATTCTTTTCAAAACTTCTACCAATTTACTTTTAGGTATCTCTAAAAGAATAAAATGTAAAAGAATTCATTGCAAATAAGAAAATAATTTGCAAATAGTACACAAGCTGCTGCAGAGCATTCACAGTAATTGACAATTAAATTTTGTTTTAAACATTGAAAAGAAAAATGGTAGAGCATGTTTTTAGAACTACTCAATTTTAATAGTGAGCGTTAAACATAGAACGTACTATGAATTTAATAATTGACGCTAACTAAATAAACTTAAAAAGCAGTTTAAACATAAAGTATTATGAACAATTAGGCTGATACAAGAATTATTGGTTATCGTTTAAAAGGAGCCTCTTGTTGGTTTGTATGTCTGTCTTACAGTCGAATTTTTTGAGACTAACGCAACTGGAAATATATTAGTATACAAAATGAGGTTGTAGCTCTATAATGTCCATTATTTCTTCCCAAAATTCCATACGTCTATCAGTATCGTCTTTTGATAGTTCCTGAAGCAAAGTTACTTTATAATAAGGCATTTTATTTTCTTTGAGGATTTTTTCGTTTACAAGAGTACCTATATGTACAGGGTGAGTCAACGATTGGATGAAGTAGGTTTGTGACTTTTCGGTGAAATTAATAAAGAAACTATATTTATTGTTTGATACAGTTTATTTTTACGCAGATTTTAAAAATATTTAGGACTCTACAGGGTGAACCAAAAAACTAGGACAGCATAGAACACCCTATATACGAATCGTATTTTCGATTTAGCTTATAATTTTAAATCTTTTTTATTAAGGGTTTACTATAACAAAACTTTATTGTTTCTGAGATAATTAAGTTTAAAGAAAAAAAGTCACATTTTCAAGCATCAATTCAATCCTAAATAACGTTTTCAATTTTGTGACAAATATATTCAAATTTGGAATTTAGCAAGGCCAAGGATAAGTTAACATAGTTTTTACCTAATATTTGCAATAAAAGCTACAGGGTGTTGAACACATCGGCTCAAATTTGAACAAGTTTAAATGAATAAATATCTTTTTTTTTAAATGGAACACCCTGCATATTTTCATGTTATTTAATAGAGTAATAAAAACCCTAAAAGTTTTGTTCAATATATCTTATACCTATTTATAATAGTTTTTGAGATATTTCAGTTTTTCTTATTTTCCATACTTTTTTACAGAAACAGTCTTCATTATCATAGTAGCCATGTAAAATAATAAAAAGGAACTACAGAAACAAACAGAATGTGGTTAAATATGATGAAATACATTATTCGTTATATTACAACGGCAATAGTTTAATTAAACATAATGTGAAAAAATTAACACAACAATAACGACAAGGCAAATACATATTTACTTTTATACTAAATTGAAACAAAAAAATTACCTATTAAATACTGAGATTAATTATTTCTTTTTAATAAGTGTTCGAATAAACGACCCTTTTGTGCAATGCACAAATTTAGTCTTTTTTGCAGATTTTCTCGGACCCTGGACAAAATTAGTGGCGTTATTGTTCTACAGGTATCTCTAATCCTGTTTCGCATATCTTCCACTGTTGTTGGTGGATTAACATACACCTTATTTTTAATATAACCCCCTAGGAAGAAATCTAATGGGGTGATGTCGCAAGACCTTGGTGGCCACTCAATGAAACCCCCACGTCCAATCCATTTTTGCGGATATTGTTGGTCCAAAATCGCACGAACTTCACGATGGTAATGCGGAGGCGCGCCATCGTGCTGGGACCACATACTGTCGAGCTCATCCCTATCGAGACCTTGAAGCAGTTGGGGTAGTTCTTCTTGTAGAAAGTTCAAGTAACTATGGCCATTTAGTGGTTCATTAAAAAAATGGGGTCCAATAATTCGATTATGATGAATACCATACCAAACATTTAATGACCAGTGGTTTTGATGTTGCACCTCTCTAATCCAAAATGTGTTTTCTGTGGCATAATAATGCATGTTGCGTCTATTTACGGCACCGTTACTTCTAAAAGTAGCTTCATCACTAAACATTACCTTGCATAATAAATTTGGATTTAATTGAATCTCCGCATTTATTGTACGACAAAAGTTTACACGACTTTCAAAATCCTGTCCATGCAATTCTTGGTGATATGGATGATACCTATATTTCTTGGTAGTACGATTAGCGGTGGATTGTGATGTTTCACATAAAGCTGCTAACTGACGGCTACCAATATAAGGATTTTCCTGTTAATTTAACAATACTTGTAGTTCTTTTATTTCATTAGTTACTGGTTTGTTGACCACTTTACGTTTTGGATAATCAACAGTAGAATCAAATCTTTGCATTAAGTTTTGAAAAGTATGGGTATTAGGCTAGCGTCGATCAGGATACTTCATTTTGTAAATTCTTTGAGCAAGAAGGCAATTTTTTTGAGCCTCTCCTATTGTACAAATCATATCTATTAACTCATTCTTTGGAAAATTCATTTTACAATATAAGATGAATGCAAAAAAAAACCAAACTACACTCCATAAAAACCAAAAGAAGCGATTGCGGTTATAAATTTGACACACAGAAAAATGTTCTTTTACATTGTTTTTGCCATGGCTACTATGATAATGAAGACTATTTCTGTAAAAAAGTATGGAAAATAAGAAAAACTGAAATATCTCAAAAACTATTATAAATAGGTATAAGATATATTGAACAAAACTTTTAGGGTTTTTATTACTCTATTAAATAACATGAAAATATACAGGGTGTACCATTTAAAAAAAAGATATTTATTCATTTAAACTTGTTCAAATTTGAGCCGATGTGTTCAACACCCTGTAGCTTTTATTGCAAATATTAGATAAAAATTATGTTAACTTGTCCTTGGACTTGCTAAATTCCAAATTTGAATATATTTATCACAAAATTGAAAACGTTATTTAGGATTGAATTGATGCTTGAAAATGTGACTTTTTTTCTTTAAACTTAATTATCTCAGAAACTATAAAGTTTTGTTATAGTAAACCCTTAATAAAAAAGATTTAAAATTATAAGCTAAATCGAAAATACGATTCGTATATAGGGTGTTCTATTTAAAAAAATACAACTTTATGCTGTCCTAGTTTTTTGGCTCACCCTGTAGAGTCCTAAATATTTTTAAAATCTGCGTAAAAATAAACTGTATCAAACAATAAATATAGTTTCTTTGTTAATTTCACCGAAAAGGCACAAACCTACTTCATCCAATCGTTGACTCACCCTGTACAGAGCTTTGTAGTTCATTTTACTGGGCCGCTATAATTTTCCGTTCACCCTTAATACAGCGATTCTGTAACATTTGCCCGACCCTCTATACAGTATTATTGTTTTAGACCGAAAAGCAGGAATGGTAAAATAATCAACATAATTTATTAAAATTTTTTTAAAGTTAGAATGTAAATTTTTATAATCCAAACAAAGAGTGTTCAAATCGGGGAAAATAATTTTTGGGATACATTTAGGGTTACCCCTTCTCAACGTCACTGAAAACTTCGGCTTGTGAACCTGTCGCTTATTTAGCTTTATTATGTTATTAATACAAGTCTCCTATAAAATATGTTTACAAAGTCAAATACAGGGTGTCCAGTAAATACCTTCTAATTTCTCGAAATTTGAGAAAATAATATTTCAAAATAGCGCTTTTTGTTTATTTTTCTATATTAAAATAGTTAATGCTCAAAAGCGAAGCGATTTTCGAAAAAATTGCAAGAGTAAAAAATTATTACCAAGATATTGTATAAATGTATTTTGGTATCGATGTTTTTTAATTTTTTGCTATTTTACAAGTTTTTGTTAATAACAAATTACCGACCATCGGTACGAAAAAATGTCATCAAAGTTTTTTGTGCAAAAATAACAGTTATTAATTAAAATGACACAAAAATTAAATCTCGTCAAATTTTATAACAAGTTTCCATTTTCCAATGATTTTTAATCTGGTTCTTCTTTTTGAAAAAAGATTGGCAACCGCTCCGAAACTCCTTTCTACGAGGTATGAAGTTCGAGATGCTATCAAAAAGTATTTGGGATTGTCCATCATGCAGGATAAATAGCAAGTACGCCACTGTGAAAGTTGATATTAACGAGAAAAATGAAAAGATATTAAAATAAAATAAAATCTTTCTTTTAAAAATACGTTCCAAACTTTTTTCGAATTCTGTATGTGTAATGTCATATTACCAGAAAATATTTCTAGAAGAGAACGAAACTATGACACTTGTCGTTAAGAAGGGAAGGTCGCAGAGATCTAAAAACAGGCTCTATGCTAGATTTGCTGCTACTTCTTCAACAGATAAATGTGAATCGATTGTCAGAATCATAATTAATTAGCATTTAGTGTTTTTACTGAAACTGATCCCTTTTGTTTTGCTGTTTATACGTGTAAGAAAATGGACAATAAAACCCTATTTTCCCTATGCGAGCCTCATAAAAGTCATGTTGTAAATCGAAAAGCTTAGATAAAGCATACTATAATAAAAGCATGTTATATCTTTTATTTAATTTAATACTTTCAACGTTAATTTGCATAAAATATTTAAATAATAAATAATATGGCTTTATGGAATTCTAGGGAACGTGCGGTGATACTCATTCCCCACTGTCTGGGTATTTATACCTCCAGGTTTCCGTATGTGGAGATATTCTAATTATGCTTTTCCCTTGGATTGTTGTTGTTAGGGATGGCATAATAAATTGTCTTTATTTGTTGAATAAATTTACAAAATTATAGCAAAAAATACAAATCTTTATAAAATTACCAAAAAGGTGAAATTCTGATGTGAATTCATGGTCCATTCCGCTTTTATACTTAACCTCTAATAAGTAATATATATATATATATATATATATATATATATATATATATATATATATATATATATATAATAATATTGTGTTCCAACTTTGCTAATGTCGTCTTTTTTTGACTTGTTTCGTTAGGTAATAATTATATATACATTTTAACAATGCTACGCACTTCCTCTGTTTGAAAGCCGAGAATGTATAATTATATTTAAAGTTAATGAAGACTATAATTTTCAACAGAACCAACTAAAAGTTCCGTGTAGAAAATGTTCAATTAGTGAGCAAATCTCCTACAGCCCAGTGAGAGCAGGGCCGGTAAATTTAGGGCTAATATAGCAATTGAACTGCCAGCTGCCATTGATGGCTTCGGTACTTTCTCTGCTGTATGCACTTAGCCAATAAATAACTTAAGGATTCAATTAAAAAAAACTGAATGGAAGTACTAACACTTAATAACTTAATTTTCGAAAGAATTTAACATACAATTTAAACAGTATTTGTAATTTATGATAAGGTTGGAGTCAGTTTTGAAGAAAGCCATAGAAAACATAGAACTCTCAACATATTAAGTTGTAAGCAATCAAACTATTTCTACATAATAAAATAAGATATTACCTTAAGATTCACAAGTTGTTCGGGAACCTTAAGAGGTCTAGTGAAAGAAAAAGAGCCTTTACAGAGTTTTGAGTACTCTCATGCCATAATATACGTCTCATGAAGTGCACAACGGTACGAATAAATTGAAAGAGTAAATCAAGAACCAAAATAAAGGTCTACATCACGTGTGTACTTACTACTTGTAAGACAAATCCTTTAGAGAAGAAGTGGTTACTCAATAATCTTCAACAATAGTCACAGCAAAGACAAAAGGTAAGATAATACAAAAAAGAAACCAAAATGAGGAACTTAATGCAACCGGCCGATAATCCCATCCAATGGAGCCAAATATGTCAGACACAAGTTGCTCACTTCGTTAAGACCAAATAGACCAAGGAAAATGGCTTTCTTTTCAAAGTAATGGAATTGTCCAAAATGCCACAATTGTACGTAGTCCAATATATGAATGAGTACAATTGGACCTTATTAACCGGAAAAATACAAGTTGATCAGTATAACTCCCGAAATCTAATATAAATTCTAAATGAATAAGACACAATAAACATTATTTTACAGTAAATAAAGTCGGAAAAATTACTCCATCCAATTTAAGTTGATGTTTGGAACATTTAAAGGAAATTCGGTAGAGCTACGCGAGACATTTTTACATAAGTGATGAAGAAGGAACCCTTAATCGATAAAGCAGTCCATTACCGACACAAAATAAGTTACTAGTCCAAATTTTCACCTAAAATTATAAAATAGAAATATATGCAACCTACAAGATAAATATGACGAAAAGAAGACTCCGTTAGCGGTGTAGAATTGCCTGCCGATGCAAAGAAGGAGAAGATGACACATGACCTAACCAAAGCAGAATATAAGCAAAACCAACGGAATTATTAAACATAATTTCAAGGAATTTGCAATAAGAAAGGAAGAGTTTCACTCGATTAGTAGGCAGGAAAACCGAGATCTATCTGAAAAAAAAAGGTAACAGTAAATTCAGCATTGGTAAGAATATAACCAAGCACAATGTAGTAAAATATCAATATAATGGTCTAACTGATAATCAAATTAACTTAAAACCAAATTTTGTACTGTAAGAGTATAAGCAAATTTCAGAAAGTAAAAGCAATCGAGCTGGGAAAAAAAATTAGTAAGGAGGTAGAATTACGAGGGTTCGTAATACAGTAAAACCAAAAATGCAACGAATAGTATGCTTTCATTTAAAGAGTTTATGAGAAATGCTTAAGAAAAATGGTATTCTGTTGCCCATAACTATAGTGAACTTAAGCTGACATTTGAACCGTGACAATTTGTGATACATATAGTCCCAAAATAATGAATAAAACTGGAATAGGACTGTACGGATCCGAAACTAGACATTTCTAAAGCTTGGGCAAATCCCCAAGTATTTTTCTAGCAGAAATTTACTCTATTAGGAAATGCGCTCAGTTCAGCAAAGAAGACTTATCGCATACTAGCGATCATCATTATGTCGAATAGCCAAGCAGTTATGGATGCGTTGAGTTCTTATGTAATCAGCTCCAAGATAGATTGGGAATATTTAGTGGAACTAAATCAACTAAACAAGTACAACACGGTTATCATCCTGTAGGTGTTGGGACACACTGAAGCAGAAGGAAATGAAATAGTAAAAAAACTAGCAAAAAAGGAGAGATATTAGTAACTGCTGGAATAATTAAAAAGATAGGGAATAGGGAATCTAATCATTGAACAAATCTTCAACGAATGAGACAAACGGAGATACTTCTCAGGAACTATAACGTGGATAAATTCAAGGAATGTATTAGTTTAAGTAAAAACTATCTTAGATTCTAACAGGTCGTTATCACCTGAGGAGATACATTTCTATCCACATTCTTTTAAAATGCATTTTATTGTAAAACTCTAGGATGTGATACTTAGACGCATATCGAAGAGAAAAAGGAGATCTATTCAATCTGAAGCCGTTCCATATTCTGGGCTTCCTAAGGGTTATATATCTGGAGGACCTGCATTAGACAGTAAAGCGTCTCCTGCGATCTATCAGCAGAGAGAGAGCACAATCTATCTTTCAGATCGCATTACACGTAATACTTCCATCTCCACATACATGTATCTGCATAGCATTATTTTTTACATTTCATACCCCGATGGGTTTTGTTAATTTCTATATGACCAGAGTTATTTGCAAATTCATGACGATCCCTTCTGCACCTTGTTCGTTAAAATCAGTTATCCTTGATATCAGCACACCTACCTTCCCACATATTCAAATATATAAACTATTAAACCCTTTGCGTATCACCACTTGGTAACAAGATAAAGCCAAAAAATGGCTATTATTACGATTAAACATAATGTGGAAAAACTGGAATTATCAGTTTTAAATTTTATGTTCAAGAAATCCCGAATTATGACTGTGTCAAATGAACCGTTTCGCTCTTATTATAGGAAATTTACCGCTATCATATGAAATAATATTTGCCATTTGCCGCCGTTCTCGCAACAGATTAATATAAATCGATTTTCAGGACAATACTTATTTAGCAGGAACCTATTGTCTTTACGTGAATATCAATCCATGTAGTATATCTAAAAAAAAAGTATAAAATTATTATCAAATTTTTGATTACACAAACAAAATTGTTGAAATATAACAGTTTATTGTCCAAAAAATTAATTAACATTTCTTTAGATACTTTCTTTTAATTTTGCGAATAGCTTGTATTTATTTTTTTACATATTTGAAATCTTTTGATGGTTAGCATTTAAATATATATATATATATATATATATATATATATATATATATATATATATATATATATATATACACTTATATATATTGTTCCGGACGGCCGATCTTTGAACTCACACTGTATTATTGAATACACTGTTGTTTTGAAAGCTTTTTATTGTCAACCTTAATCGTGACACTTGCCAAACTAATTCAAGTTGCATTGACGAACTCTCAAAATATACTGACCAAGAAAGCCGATCTGGACCCTTTATATACCCTTTTGGTCGATATCGGAAGATTCCCTAATTCTCTAGAAGGATTTCCATACTACATGGGGTAATCCAAAAAAAAGAAAAAGGAATAATCCGGCGATTTCTAGACCTTCCATCATAGGCGTTCCATGTTAAAAATAAGGAAATTGAATTCTCTAAAAAGTTCTAGAACTTCTTTCGTAGTCATCTGCTGAGGAAATTAACTAAGGTAAAATTACTTAAATAAATTATGAACTCGTAGAAAATATACCTAAAACCCTACGAACTACAAACACAAACTAATACTATGAAATATAAACTGCTACAAAGTTCGTTACATTAGAAAATATACCTAAAACCCTACAAACATAAACTAATACTAAGAAATATGAAACGCTACACAGTTCGTTACATTAAAAAATATACCTACAAATTACGAACACAAACTAATACTATGAAATGTAGAACGCTATAAAGTTCGTAACAATATATATATATATATATATATATATATATATATATATATATATATATATATATATATATATATATATAGATTTAAAGATAGCCCTGTCAGTCTGCTGTTATTTCAGTATATTTTTAGTTTATGTCATTATTTAAATATTATATAAAGTACTGTTAAAAAAATAAAGAAAATATAAGAAATAACTCGATATTATTGAGGAAGTTACAGTCAATTGATAAAATTATATTGAAAACTTAATTAAATATATGCCTAGAAGATTAGAAAATTGTTGTAATAATGGAAATAACGGAAATACAGCAAAATAAATGTTAGTTCTGGCCATGGAATTAAATTGTTGCAGGTGGTACCTCAGGGCTCCATTCTGGGACCCAAATTGTTTTTAATATATGTAAACAATCTGGGAGAGGGATTGGTCGCGGATAGCTCTTGCCAGTTTGTCGATGACACAGCAGTGATTCTGGCGGACACTTTTATGCCGGGACTGTTTCAAAAGTGCACAAACTCTGCATTGAAAATGCAGCAGTGGTGTTCTGATAACAGTCTCACTCTAAACTTAGATAAAACCGGTCCCATTCTTTTTTCAAAACATGCAACAAGGTCTGAGTCGCTACTTGTATGGCTTGGGGTGGATTTATATCTGCTTTGGAACACGTTAGGTTCTTGGGTGTCTATTTGGACCCCACTTTAAGCTGGGAACATCATATTTCAGCTCTTGGGGCTAGGTTTAGCAGTTTGTGTGGTATAGTCCGAAGGTTTCGTGATGTCATCATTGCAGAGACTGTTAGGCTTTTCTACCTTAGGCAAATGTAATCTCTTGTCTCTTATGGTATTTCCTTTTGGATATCAAGAAAGGCTATTAATATATTTAAAATTCAAAAATGCATAATAAAATGCATATTCCACCTACATCCGAGAGCTTTATATCTACCATTTTTTAGTCAGTTTAAGCTGCATACTGTTTCCTCATTATACTTTAGATCTTTGTCATGCTTGTCAGAAGAAATACGGAATTATTTCCGCTAAATAGAAAACTTTATGGGGAAAACATGGTTATGACTACCAGAGGTGCCTTTACATAACTCCACCTTCTATGAGAGAGTACCATACTATATGGTAATTAAAGCCGTAAGAATGTTACTAAGAGAAATCTGGCTTATAGAGTCGATTAACTGCTTTAAGAGACGCGTAAATGAATGGCTGGCTGCTTTTACTCTTTCAATTTTAATGAATAATTTTTATAATATCATTATTTTTAACTTAATATTTTTTTTTCAGTTGATTTTTCACATGCTTATGTTTTTTGTGTAAAAATTTTATTCCTTTTTAGATTGTAATACTTTATTTTACAAATTGTAAAACTTTGTTCAGTTTAAACTGACTCTTTTATTACGACTATTGATCTTTTTTAAATCATTTTATATCTGTCTCTCCTTTTGTTTTCCTTTGTGTAAAGTTCCTATCGAAATATCGATTAGTTTTATCGTAATTGTAGTTAGATCATTATATTTATAATTCTTAATGTTAAACATTTCTTTCTCTGACGTTGCTTAGTTATGTGATCATAATTTTGTTGGCAAATATAGGATATTATTACTATTCTGATTTACAAGCCAAACAGCTTCGCACTCCCTCCAGGGATTATTGACTCATACCAGGTACACAAAGACACCAAAAGTATGAAGCTCTGTGGGAACCGTTTCCATATTATCGGGTCCTAGGTGACGTGGTCAGCTGTATTTGCTACGAACTTTCGGACGGTTCGCGCGGTTGCAATTATTATTATTTTTATTATTTTCCATAGCTCATTTACCCTGGCATATTAGGTTAAATCCTTACAACAAGTGTCTCAATCACTAAAGATAAATATTATCGAACTAGAAGTGTACCTGTCCGCCTCAAAAGTAATTTTTGTGTTCCAAATAATATTAGTAGAAGTTGAATCTTAAACTCTATATCCTATATCTATACTTGATATTGCAACAGGGTTCTATCATTTTATTACTGTAACATATAAACATATCGCGAGCGATGATAATTCATTGTTCCAAATTTGGATAAAAGCAGTTAGCAAGTATTAAATCTCGTTGCTAAAAAATATAACTTTGAAAAAATCGATCCGAATTTTTGGTTGATTACAGTTTTAAACCCATTACCAGCGACGACAAAATGTAAAGGTAAAGAAATCTACAATTTTAAATACAAATTTAACAATAAAACTTCAGTAAAGATGTCAAAGTATCTGATGAAAAGATACCAAGATGTGACCTACAAAGCTTGCCCAATCAGAATTCCATTCATTTGCTACGAAGCAAATTCGTCGAAGGATCATATCTCCGATTTCAAATCTCTTAAGCTTAACAAAATCAATATGGATGATTTTAATGCGGCTTAACAAAAATTAAACCGAAACTAAGAGAGACTTAACTCTCCTGGTTTACGATCCAAATAATTGTTCTGGTATCTGCCCTCGTTTTATCTACATTTTTGGTAAACATCGTAAGAAGAGGCTGCTTAGATTCCCAGTAAATGAAGACTGACCATTTCCATCAAGATCATCGTCACGGAGAAACCCAAGATTAGAGTTATCTTTCATTCATCCTCAAGGGGTCCTAAAGACGAAGTTTTCGAACTTAGGGATACTCCTTAAAAACAAATGCACTGCATTAACTATTCAGTTATAGACTTAAAATAAATGGTAGCTTGATTCGACTAATACCCTTTAATCAAACAGTATAGTTGTGAATTGATGTTAGAAAGTAATATTAAAAGTTAAATATTGAGTTGTAAAAGTATAGTTTGTGCAAAAGTCATTTAAGTTTTTTTTTAAGTTTTTGACCTATGATATTTTATTGCTAAATAGTGAATAAATATTAAAATTATAACAGTATAACAGTATATTAACGGATCAAATAAATACAATCCATTTCAAAAATAAAAAATACAAACACTATTTAAAACAGTCAGAATTAAAAAACTTACAAATCTAAACATGTAATTAAAGTGCTTCAAAAGACAAGTATTGACAATTGACAATTTCCATTTCAAAAATAAAAAATACAAACACTATTTAAAACAGAAATAAAAAAAACCTACAAATCTAAACATACGTCAAAGTATTTCAAAAGACAAGTATTGACAATTGACAACATTCATTTCCCTACACATTTGAGAAATAGGACTGTAAATGCCATAATTCGTTCAGTGATATATCACATCAAATAAATTGTGCGCTCTAAAAGCTCTTTGAGGAACCGATAATCCAATATTATTGAGTAGTTCAGGAGAATCAATACAAGAGTTACCAATCTTATAAAGTAGAACTAGGTCAAGATATATGCGTCTCACACACAATGGTAACAACCCCAAAGCATAGGCAGTATCATCAAATACAGACCGCTCCTGCTGCATTCCCTGTTTAAAGGCAATGAAACTTAAAAACTTTCTTTTTACTCTTTCTACTTTTTCTTTGTTTGTAAAATAATGAGGTGACCAAACTTGGGACTCATATTCTAAGATTGATCGAACTACAGAGCAGTATATCACTTTAAAACGGTCTACACTATTTAAATCTGTAAGCATTCTCTTCACAAACCCGAGCAACTTCAAACCCCTGTTCATAATATTATCAATATGTTTGTCGAAGCAAAGGGCCCGATCAAATGTAACACCCAGATCCTTCACACATTCAACGCGATTAATCATATTATTATCAAGAAAGTAATCAAAAGTTATCCAATTCCTTTTACGATAAAAACTTATAATGGAGCATTTATTAACATTGAGGTGCATAAAATTTAACTTACACCATTCAGAGAACTGAGCTAGATCCCGTTGAATGCCCTCGCAATCGTTGCTACTCCTGACAACCCGAAATATCTTTAAATCATCTGCATAAAGAAGACATCTACTGAAAGTTATGATGTTCTCAATATCGTTAATAAAGCAGTTAAAAAGGAGCGGAGTGAGGTGAGCACCCTGAGGAACACCTGAGGTAACACATATATCAGATGATTCACAGTTATTAATTTTTACTCACTGTACTCTACCAGACAGGTAACTATTTATCCATTGCAGAAATGATCCCTGGATTCCCAAGCCTTCCAGCTTGGAAATAAGAAGTTGATGGTTAACCTTGTCGAAAGCCTTGGAGAAGTCAGTGTAAATAGCATCCACCTGACACCTCCCCTCCAAACCCTCCACCAAGTACTGCTCATAGATAAGCAGATTAGTATTAGTCGATTGACCTGCCATAAAGCCACGCTGTGAAGTTGCCAACACATGCTTAAAAAGAGGACACAGCTTTTGGTAAACAATACACTCAAAAATCTTACTAAATAGTGAGAATTTCGAAATTCCACGATAATTTTAGACGTTAGCTCTGTCTCCTTTTTTATGGATTGGCGTTATGTAAGTAGTTTTCCATACTTTTGGGAAAACGTCCGTTGATAAAGAAATATTAAAAATCTGAGCCAACACTGCAGACAAAACACCCTGACAATTCTTAACAAATATGACTGGTATCCCGTCGGGTCCGGTACCCAATTTACTGTTCGTGATCTATTGCATTAAACACGTCCACCGGCTCAACTTGAAGGAAACTAAGGTTTACAGGTTTCATGTAATTAAAAGTACGGGTCTCACAATGCTCATGCGTGTAGACTGTGGGGAAAAAAGCTCTAAAGAGTTCTCCTATAGCGGTTGAGTCTTCCTCTCTAACATTATTATGTGACATACTACTAGGAAGAGAAAATTTCGTATTCTTGGCATTTATATACCTCCAGAAATACCTACTATCAGACTTTATAGAGTCTTCAATGCCAGATATATAGTTCTGATAATTGTATTTATATGTGCACTTACATAGCTTACGCAACTCTGAAAATAAAATGTAATCAGAATTGGAATTGGAAATTTTGTATTGTTTATGGGCTTTCTTTTTTTCAAAAATCAGAGACTGGACTGAACCATAGTGGAAATTTTTTATTTTTTTCTTTAGCTCTTGGGACATAGATATCGAGGCAAGAATTCAAACACTGATAAAACGTATTTAATATTATATCAACATTATTTTGTGTCGTTAATGAGGCCCAGTCAAAATTTGCCAAGAAAAAGTTCATTTCCAAATAATTGCAGTGTTTAAAATCATTATAGTAATATTCAAAATTAAAATCATCCAATTTTATCGGTAGCGGAATTTCTAAATTCCTTTTCATTAATCTGTCACTGATCTTTTTCTAGCAATATTTATATTGCAGATCGAGACATAATCACGCCGGAAGTTTCGAATTAGTTGATATTGTCAATTAATTTGTCAGGCTTAAATTCTTGGTCTATATTTGGAATAAAAAACATTTAAGGTCGGAAACAGTTATATAAAAATTGATTGATGAAAAAGAAAGCTAATATTACGAACAAATTGACTTTTGGTTGTATTTGTTGATCTAATGAATATTTTTTAGTGAAAATGTTTAAGAATCAAGAAATTATTGACTTCATGGTTATATTCGGATCTCCAGTTTACTAATAGCGTAAAGAATATAGTCATATTTTCTTCATGTTAAACTCCAATAGTGTTATATGCAGCTTTATCTCTTATAATATGTAGAGTGAACAAACGTTTAATATCAGCCGAAACTATGAAACTGATTGGTGGAAAAGCAAGCCCATCTGGTACTGCAAATTGGCTTTGTGCTAGATTTGTTGCCACTTCAACATCAGATTAATGTGAATCGACTGTCAGAGCAACACTAAATCAACGTTTACACTTGGTCCGTTTTCCGTCGATACGAATTGTCGAAACGAATCTAACGAATGGTTTTGATTTTAGTTTAACCCGATTTTATGTGTTGCTGAGCCAGCTATATTGAGTTAAATTAAATGTATTTCTTGTTCCTTTTTTCAACATATTGCTGTAATACTTTACCATTAAGTAGTTATTTATGTTAGACAGTTATATCCAATAATGTGAGTTTTATGTATTAAGTGAAAGTGTAAATATATATTTTTTTTCGTTTAAATATTTTATTGGAGGTTCTTTTGAGGAATCAACCAGTACTTTTTTCTGTTTTTCAGGCCATTGTGATGGAAATTAAATAAAAGTAAACTAAGTGAGAAATTTCAAAGCATAAAATTTATCTTCGTCGGTTGAATCACTGTTTAAAGGGTTCCAAGAAAATTACAAAAATTGTTTACTCGTGTTCGTATCTTGTAAATTAAAATCAAGAAAAATTTGAAAAAATAGGGCGTTGCATAATATATTTTTTAATAAAGAAAAAATAGACTTTTGACTCTGTTTTTGGTACGATTTAAACAAATTGTAGCAAATTAAATCCGTGATAATCATTTTATATTAATCCTATCCTAAAATTAAAAAAAAAATAACTGAGTGCGCATGGACTAAGCTTGTTTAGCGTAGTATAATTTATTTCCTAGGTTACTTATAACTAGATTACAAAAGAAAATCGACTTTAATTACGTAAACAAGTAAATATTCTCCTGCTAAAAATACATAAACTCAGTGCATTTTCTACAGCTTCAGGCAACTCATTAAAAAAGCTAAGTTCCTCATAAAACAGTGTCTTTTGCATTTCTGAAGTTCGTACGATGCCAAAATGATAATAAAGGGTGTTTTTTTTGTAGAGGTATAGAACTTTTAAATGGAATAAAACAAAGATGAATTTTTTAAGTTGACATGAAATTTACTTTATTCGAAAGATAACCTTCTGGCATTATAATTTAAATATGACTTCTGGCATATGACCGCCACGGCTGGCTCGGACGTAGTCTAATCTGGAGGTCCAATTTTCGATTACTTTTTCCAACATTTGTGGCCGTATATCGGCAATAACGCGGCGAATGTTGTCCTCCAAGTGATCAATCGTTTCGGGCTTATCGGCGGAGACTAGCGACTTCACATATCCCCACAGAAAATAGTCTAGCGGCGTTAAGTCGCACGATCTTGGAGGCCAATTCACGGGTCCGAAACGTGAAACTATGTGATTACCAAACGTTTCCTTCAATAAATCAATTGTGGCACGAGCTGTGTGACATGTTGCGCCGTCTTGTTGAAACCACAGCTCCTGCACATCATGGTTGTTCAATTGATGAACGAAAAAGTGAGTAATCATGGCTCTATAGCGGTCACTATTGACTGTAACGTTCTGACCAGCGTCGTTTTTAAAGAAGTACGGACCAATGATTCCACCAGCCCATAAAGCACATCAAACAGTCAATTTTTCTGGATGTAACGGTATCTCAACATACACTTGAGGATTATCATCACTCCAAATACGGCAGTTTTGTTTATTGACGTATCCATTCAAACAAAAGTGAACTTCATCGCTAAACAAAATTCGCTTATGAAAATCGGGATCAACGGCAATCTTGTTTTGGGCCCATTCACCGAATCTATGCCTTGCTAGGTGATCGTGTGGCTTCAATTCTTGCACGAGTTGGATTTTGTAAGCACGCAAACCAAGATCTTTCCGCAAAATCTTCCATAAAGTGAATGGACACATATCCAATTCCTGTACACGATGGCGGATTGACTGATTGGGGTCTTTCTCTACGCTACGCTCTACAGCAGCAATGACTTCTTCTGTACGCACTGTACGACGTCTCTGTGGATGCGTATTATCATTTAGAGTAAACGTGGTGCGAAAACGTTCCATAGTTAATCGAATTAATTGCTCTGATGGACGATTATGTTGACCGTAAAATGGACGTAGTGTGCGATACGTATTTCGAACAGAACCATGATTTTCAAAATAAATTTGCACAATTTGGAAGCGTTGTTCAGGCGTCAGTCTATTCATGTTGAAATGCCAAACCAAACTAAACATAAATCACTTGACAGCTGACAAAATGGCCGCCAGTTAAAAAAGTGTTGCCAACTTAAAGTTCTATACCTCTATAAAAAACACCCTTTAGTTTAGTTTCTATCTGCTGTTATAATTATGGAGTTTTAACCTTCTTTATATGTAGCTGTTTAGATATTCTGGCATTAGATTATGGTCAATTCTAAACATCAAAAGGAAATTTGTCTTTTTAATGTTCTGCTCCATGTTCAACGAATTTAGAATCTCTAGCATTGTTTAAATTCATGTGATTCTACTGGATTTCAGCAAGATGTGTATAATTTTTTGTTACATTTGCAATTTATACACCTCTTTTTTGTTGAAAGAAATTAATAGAAAACTATAATATGTACCATGAAGTAACATATATTCACATTTTGGTCCAATCAGAAAAATAATGTGATACTCAACTGAAAAAGCCTTTTTTTTTCTCTATGTTTTTACAAAGATAATCTACTTAATTTCAGGAACAAATTATATGGTTGTTATTTATTGATATCGAAAAATCTATATTATGAAATCTGCTACAATTGATAGCTAAATCAACCATCATACATTTAGTTTTAGAAGAATTTAGCTTATCCTATTCTGACATAACTAACTATACAACACATTAATATGCGTTAATATCTCGGCATCTCAGTAGGAAAGTTATGTCGCAAAGTAGTGTTGATATTTCAAGAAAAACCAGACGCTTCGAAACACTAAGGCCCAAAAAATCAACACTAGTTTGCGACATAACTTTCCTAATGAGATGCCGAGATAATAATATCCTGCCTACTACTATCATACCACCTCAAAACTAGAAAAATGGAAACCATTCTAAGGAACGCAAGGAAAACACTTCTACGGGAACAGATTCGAAAAAAGCGAAAACAACTTGCAGAAACAGAAAAAAGTGTCTACGACCTACACGTACAACTGAGCAGATAAATTCACTCGCTACTCTGGGATAATGAGAGAAGAAACCGTCATGAATCACAAAATTAAAAAGCAAAAGAAGAAATTTGCCCAATTACAACACAAAACTCCTCACCAAACAAAGCCGATAGATATCACAAAGGTTGTTCATAGTATCTCTAATTATTAGCTTTCGGAAGACGAAAAACAGGTTCTAAGTAAAAGCTTCAACTATGTAGTAACATTAAAGATTATACCATCATTGCCAATATTAAGGCCATACTGCCCAGAAGCCAGAGGGAAAAGCAAAAATAATATGACAGGAGTTAGCTCGAGTTCTAAAAATTAGCAAACTACCAAAATCAAACAACAACAAAAATGTCATCGTCCTACCAGCAGACAAAGTGAATGCCACTGTAGTCATGAAACAGAAGAATACAAAACCAAGATGATAGAAATTCTACAAGACCACACCTACCAGCAAGTTACAAAATATCCAACTGCATACCTCGAAAAAACGACAGAAACATTATCAAAACTGCCAAACTAGGAGATGAAATCGAAAAACGCATCGTTCCTCGGGAAAAAGGAAGCTGATGTCCCAAACTATATGACCTTCCATAAAGAGAGAACACTGATAAGACTCATGGTAAGTGCACTAGATTCACTTACTCAACAACTAGAAAAATATCTGGCACAAAATATGAAACCGGTGACCGAAATTTCAGACTCATACCTGAAAAATTCAATCAGCATACTTCAAGGGTTAAAACTACAAAAAGATGACATTCTTTCTAGCCTGGGCATCAAATTCCTATATCCAAGTATGCCAATTGACCAACTTGCTATGAACGAGGAATTCCCACATCATTTCATGCACTTCTTTAAACACTGTCTCACAAACACATATTTTTCCTATGAAAAGAACTTCTATCGATAGACAGATGTTGCTCCTATGGGATCTTCGCAATCACTAGTCGTCACAAACCTTTTTATGAAATATTTCGAAACAGAAGTACTAGGAAAAACCAAAACAAAACAATCTTTTTTGGAAACGTTATGTGGATGACATCTTCATCATATGGCCTCACGGAAGATCCAACCTAGATATATTTTTAGAGGAATTAAACCACCAAATACAGTTCACATTGGAGGTCGAAATCAACAAGCAGCTATCTTTTCTTGACCTTCTAATCACCAGAAAAGACAACCTAAGCATCGATTATATAATCTACAGAAAACCCACACAGACAAACAGATACCTGAACGCCGCATCTCACCATCATCCAACACAGTTACACTCAGTCGCCAGCACAAAGATCTCCAGATCCTTGCGACTAACCAAACCCACAACAGCTCTAAAACGAAACAACTACAAAGAATACCATATCAAAAAGACCATAAAACATAACACAAAAGCAATAGCAGAGAAAAAATAAGATGACAGATCCAAACCAAAAACCACATTGCCATACATAAAAGGTGTGACAGGCATAATTGGAAGAATTCTGAGGAAGCATGACATAGGCATAGTTTACAAGCCACAAACAACAATACACAAATTATTGGGAAATCTCGAAGACAAAATACTGTTGGAAAACCAGAGAGTGTGTAGTTTCCCATGTAGAGACTGTGAAAAATAATACATCGGCCAAACAGAAATAAGCAAACCATATCAGCTTTATTCCAACATCATCACGAGACAGGACACATTATAAATTTCCAGGAACCAAACAGATCACACTCGTAAGACACTATAACACGCGCGTCATTAGAGAAGCTATCGAAATAGAAATCACTAAATACCTGAACAAGAGAGACGATGCACAAAACATCTCAAATACATGGAAAACCCTCATCAAAATCCAACCAAAAACCTCACACCAGAGAAACAGGACAGCGAGCCGAGAGAAGGCTCAGACCCAGAGAAGCAAGAAAACTAACCAAGTAGAACCAAGGTATAACCTGCGCAAGCGCCAAACCATAAAAACGCCAATAAAGGACCAGCACGCTCATTCCATGCCAAGCAGCCGTCGACAAAGCATAATTTGAATATGCCAGCTAAGATGTTGGCAAAACGTCGTGAAGATGAACGGATTTACAATCGGAAAAACTCATATGTACATTCCACCATCCTACGTTACAAAAGTGCCCCACTTCACTCCTTTGCAGTACACTCAGCACACTGAAGGAAGATTCACTATTAACTGTTTTTGTTCTGTGAAATCTGTTATAAACTGCCATCAGCTCGGAGCATACTTGTTAATACCATAACCCGCTAATTTTCCTGCTTCCTTAAAGTTTACAAAAACACTAGTCACTATTTCGCCCTGTTTTTTTTTCTCGAGTCTGGACAGATATACTGGATCGCTGATTCACAAGAATGTTAACTTCTGAACCGCACTTGGCACTTAAACAACAGCTGATTCTTCTCAAAGTATTTCCTTAGCTATTTGCAAATGATAGTTTCAGTGATCTTATCTACATCTAGTTATAGTTTTCTAGACTTAAACTCTGATGAAGCTTTTGGGATAGCAATTATCACTCTGGTCTTTGGATCACGTGTCACTCTTCCGATGGTGAGTGAGGTGTTAATCAACTATAAGAAGGGATGTCGAATTACATAAAGTAGTTGTTTTTAATAAGATAAACACATTAAAGGACAACTTGGGCTCTGGTTCTGATAATATAACAGTGTTCTTTTTAAAACAATGCCAATGTATCTTTTCACTTATTTTGAGTAAATTATATAATTTGTCCCTGCAAAGTGGGATTTTTCCTGATGAGTTGAAGAGGGGTTATGTTTATAAGAATTCAAATAGAGCGCATATAGAAAATTATAGGCTAATTTCTAAATATTCCATTCTTTCAAAAATATTCAATTCTCTTTTAACTGTTCCGGAACAACATGGTTTCTGTAAGGGGAAGTCCACAGTTACAAATCTTTTGATATATGTTAACTTTTTGCTATGTGCTTCGGAGGATCGTTGCCAGGTTGATGCTATATATACTGATTTTTCCAAGGCGTTTGACACAGTGAATCATACTTGTCTTTTAATTAAATTGAAATCTATTGGTATTCAAGATCCGCTCCTTTTGTGGATGCGAAGCTATCTTACGGGAAGAATACAGATTGTACGATATAAGAACTACTTGTCGCGTGAAATTAGGGTACAATCTGGGGTTCCTCTGGGTGCTCATTTGGCCCCTCTTCTGTTCAACTTGTTTTTGAATGATGTCGTCAAGTCTTTTTCGCATGGAACGGCACTGCTTTTCGCTGATGATTTAAAATTTTTAAGTGCATTAGATCTTTGCAGGATGCATTTACTGTATGGTGTACTACTAACAGATTGTACCTTAACATTGGAAAGTGCAAGACAGTGCGGTTCTGTAGAAAGAAGATTTTAATTGAGTACGATTATAAGATTAACGGTGTGTCTGTGGAATTGACCGATTCTATATCTGATGTTGGTATAATATTGGATGGTCAGTTAACTTTTACACGAAATCTATCTGACTTCAACGATATTATTTGTCTTAGAAATGTTTATTGCAGTGTTGTGCGTTCTATATTAGAGTATGCCTCACCAATATGGCCACCCTTCTTCAATGTACACAAATGGGAGCTAGAAAGGGGGCAGAAGCGTTTTTTAGGATTCGTAGCTTATAAATTATGTGTTCTTAAAGAAAATATCAACTACCCTCATTTACTAGTCCAATTAAATTTGAAGCCTCTTGAGCATCGCAGAGAATACATTGACTTACTTTATCTATTTAAAATCGTTAATAGTATAATAAATTCTCCAGAACTACTAATGCATATTGATTTCAATGTGCTTCAGAGAAGTAGTCGATGGGTTGAAGTGTTCTCTGTGGATGTTCATTGAACCAGCTACTCCACCTATGCACCACTAAATAGAATGTGCATTTTAGCTAATAAGTTATCCCGTGATCACGTTGATCCGGACATTTTTAACATGTCCTTAAATAGTTTCAAAAATTTTTTAAAGCAATATCTATAGTACAAATTTCTACTTCTCACTGTTCTACATGTAGTCTTAAATGTGAGCTTACTGTAGTTTAACGGATACTTTGGATTTGTTTGTTTATTGTTTAGTATTTTTTTATCTATTTGGAAACTTGTTTGTAAGTTGTAAATTGTTGTAAATTTTTAAATGGTTTGACCGTTAATAACACATTTATTTATTTATTTATTTATGAGTTTAATATTTAAATTGGCATTACTAGAACCTCTATTATTTAAACTGTACATTATTTTTTTTTTCAATTGTAATATGTATATAACTTCAAATCTACTTCATTTATAAAAAGACTTATTAAGGTTGTAAAAAAAAACGAAATAATCATACTTACCTACAGATAGCGATCCATCTAACAACAGCCAATTGCCGCCCACCACGCTATGTCACCATATCTGAAGTTTTTCCCATTTAACAATAGTTTCCGATAATACAATGTATACATTACCAATATGGATAATATTATATTAAGCAAAAAACTGCGGTTATCAGAATTTTCTTTAAAAAATGTTAGTAATAAATCGTGATCATACGTTGGCCTATGGGAGAATTATAACACAAAAAATTAAATCAATTTTCTCTGCTAATTTTGACTACAAAATGTCAAGTAGTTTTCAGTGACATAGAATAGCCAATTATACAATATGGAAAATATTTTCCTTTATCTTGTTTGTTTACGAAAATAAATTCCTACCCTACATAGCAGAGTGATTTCTATGAAAATAGTATTAGCATATATGTTATATTTGCCGAAATATTCCGGGGTTATTACCAAGTAAATATGCAGACAATGACGGTGAACATTCAACAGCTAACATAATAATGACTTTGAGTAAGTAAATCCTTTGACCCGTATAACTCAGATGTATAATCATCCTGTGAAAATCCGACAGTGCGGAACCTCGCCCCTTTCTAAATCTGAATGCAAACACCACAATATAATGAAATAAGTGGACGTCAAGCCGTTTTCAACCCCTTCACGCCATCCGGTTACCTTGGTTACCAAATCACGTATAACTCTAGGGAACAACCGTCTTCATATTTGAAATTCCCCTGATTTTTGGGTTTTAGAGCGTTGTGATGTCTCGAGACTATCCCGCCTCTATTAGATTTATTAAAGGGCGGCTAAGTCGCATTTTACTATTGTCTACAGGGTGTCGCTAAAAGATCTGTGCAAAACACTAGCGCAAATTCCTGAGGTTGAAATATGAGGATCTAGTCCAATTTACCATGGTACTTTTTTGTAAATAAATATTTTAATAATAACTTGATTTACATTAAATTTGAGTCGGTCGGGTTTTTTAAGGTGAGAAATTGAGATCTGATTATAGTTTCGATGTACATTGCAAAAGGCCTAAATCAGCATATCGCCTAAATCTAAAGCTTCATAACTTTTTTGTGCATCGGTAAATTAAATCTCTAATTTCTTCACATCTTTTATCCAAAAAAGTTATCTCCAGTAGGTGTCGCTTCGAGCAGCCGATTCTGAGACAATCTAATCTAAAAATGTTTTATTGCGTACTGAAATCCGTTGTAGCCTCCGTTGACACCTTATCCAAGCTTAGGACGGGTTCAAGAAATTTGAAACGAATTTATTCTTTAAAAAATGATGGTTCTCCAGGTAAACATGGCATTAGTGCTAGAACTATAAAATTGACACATTTGGAAATAATTGGACCTTTGTTATATGATTAGTATACAATTACCAACCTTAATTTTAAAACATACTCCAGTTTATAGTGCAGGCTCTTAAAACAAAATGAAAATATAATAAATAAATTTTCCAAAGTGCTTGAAAGATGTCTAAAGGATCGATTTATAAAACTTTTAAAAACGAATAACATATTATCAGATAATCAATTTGGTTTCTCAGAGGAAGCGTGCATTACTGATGTAATATATAACCTAAGCTACGAGAAAATAGGTAAAATGAACGTAAATAAAAAAGTTATTGCTGTTTTCGTAGACTTAATGAAGGCTTTGGACACCGTGCCTAACGAAAAACTTTTTGGAATACTTTAATCCTATCGAGAGTGGAGTGGGGTACTAGAGGGCTATCAGTTTCTAAGAAAGAACAATTTGTAAAAGTTAACAACCCCGTTAGCACACCACAGAGGATGAGAATTTGTGTTCTTCAAGGAACTATTCTAGGTCCAATACTTTTAATGACTTACTTAAATAATTTGTTGAGCATCAATATTAATGGTAAAATTTGTTCATATGCTGATGATATGGGCATTTTGTTTTCATATGATACTTGGGATGAACTGAGAACACATGTAAAAGAAGAGTTTATGATTGTGAAATATTGGTTGGACTTTCTGAAATTAACTTTGAACGTGAAAAAATAAGTTTATTGCCTTCTTATCAACAAACGCTTCCAGACCACATTTTGAGACCATTGTGGTAATGTGAATACTAGGCTTGAAATTATTTCTGTATCAAAGACTAGTAAATACTTGAGGGTTATTAAAAATCAATATTTAAAGTGGTCATATCATATTGAATATTTAACAAGAAAGATTCGAAGAGAGAAGGAAACTACTTATAGTTGTATATAAATCATTGGTTCAGTTACTTTTGAGATATGATTTGATTTTATGGGAGGTACTTATAAAGGCAACTTCAAAATACTGTTCTACATAAATATACCCTAAAAATTATTTACAAAAAAAAGACCCTTCCATTCACACTTACTATATAATGAACACATGTAGGTTAGATTGTTTTCATATATAATTGATATGTTTATATTATCATAAATCGAATAATTCGAAGCATTTCATATATCATTATTATTCAACCAGATCAAACATAATTAAAAATTTAATTATACCTCAGAATAGAAAAATTGTTAATTTGAAGTTTATTAACTATTTACCCCCAATTACTACAACATTTTGCGGATAGAGGTCTGTAGCATTAAGAGATTAAACCTTTTTAATAGTAATTGTAAATCATATATTGTAGAAAATTACCATATAAAAAACACAAGAAAGCTGGTGAGAAAATTATTATGTAAGATCTGAAATGAAGTATTTTTTTGGTATTTTTTTATTCTGAAGCTGTAATAAATCATGAAAATAATCACCTGTATATATATATATATATATATATATATATATATATATATATATATATATATATATATATATATATATATATATATATAGCACACTTACTGTAATTTATAAAAAAGGTGTTACTACAATATTTAAGGAAAAAATTGTAAAAATATATTTTGTAAATCTTTTAAGTTGAATAAATTCAGACTGAAAGTAAATTGAAATAAACCGAGGCTCGAAAAAGTTATGAAGCTTTAAATGTAGGCGAGGTACTGCTGGTGGTGCCCTCTACAATTTACATCGAAACTGTAACCAGATTTTCATTTCTCATCCCAAAAATTACTCAAGTACTAGTTTGCCATTATTAAGATAAGTACTTACAAAAAAGTTTTAAAAAATTATAATTTTGTTATTTTTGGTGAGATCCTCATATTTAAACCTCAGGAATTTAGGTTTGTGTCTTGGACAGATCTTTTAGAGACACTTTATATACTGTCAACGTCTTAAGAATGGCATAACCCGAATTTATTTTTCGTGGAGATACTTAACAAGGCAATCTGAAATATATAAAAAATAAACAAATTTCGCTTTTTTCAAATAATTTTATTTCATCTCGATGCAGTGTTGATGGAATTTTTGGCTAATTTTTTGCATACTTAGTTTCCCGAAAAATAATTTTTCACTTTCACGTCGTATTTTCCGATCCATTCCTTTTGCCACTTCCGCTAAAACACATTTGGAATTTATGAAATATGATACATTTTGTATGAAACGTGTAGACAGCATTTGTTAAAATATAGCAGAAAACACTAAAAATCGAGGGTAAAACACGAAAATAAAGAAACTTCGGCTATTATCAAAACTCCGTTTATTTTTACCAGACGTTAAATTATCAATAAAATGAAGTTCTAATAGTAATTAACTATTTTTTTACCTAAAATCATATCTTAAATAAATTAGAGAATATTTTTTGGACAGAGGTTAATTGGAAGTAAATGTCGCTAACGTCATAGGAGTATGTTTTGGAATGAAATAGATGAAAATGTTGTTTCCTATGAATGTTGCTCTCGGATCGATACAGCTCCACTGACGAGATCATGAGGTAATCAAAACGCGTATGGGGAGAGGACGAGAGTTGTATTTGCAGGAAATAAACTGTGTATATTCGTTCCTTCTTCTTTACCTGAAAGGAGAATATCATATAGGTAACTAGAAGTAGCTGTAACAAACACGTAGAATATACAGGGCGTTCAAGATAAGGAGGACCAGTATGGGGAGAATATATTTAAATGTGGAAAATTGAGCAATTTGGGAACCAAAGATATAATTGGCAGTAGTTTTTGATATTTGTTTGAGTTATTTTGAAAACGCAGTTTATGTTTTTTCTGGAGTCAACTAGCACAGATCTGGGCTTTTTGAAAAGCAACAGCAATAATAATGATATAAAATTTTTAATAAGTGCAAATGCCAAAAAATAATCCTTAAGAAAAGCATAAAAAATACCAAAAATTTATTTATTCATTTATTATTTAAGGGCATAATAGCCAAATGGTCAAATAGTACAGTGGACAAGAAACACATCTACAAATCCAAAAGAATATCAAATTACAAGAAACAAATACACAGTTAGTTCAAAAAGTTCCGAGAATAATTGTCTTTACGAATGAAAACAAGAGTTTAGAAAAAAGATTTTATTTAATTTCCTACATAATCCCCTCCTCGTTCTATATAAATTTTGCTGCGATCGTATAGCTACTGGAACGACCTAGAAATTTCGTCTTCTGGAATGACTTTCAGAGCCCTGGTCATATTCATTTGGATCGCCTCAACGTCTTCAAAACGTTATCCCTTCATCGTCATTTTCAATTTAAAGAATAAAAAAAGTTTACCGGAACTAGATTTGGCCAGTAGGGCAAATCATGAATCATGAAAATCGATTTTTGGGCCAAAAATTGTGTAATGGGTATTGAGGAATGGGTTGGCACATTTTCGTACGATGGAAATAAGTCACTGGTGCGGTAGAATTCGGGTCTCACGCGACGAATCCGCTTTAAAACTCGATCCAGGACACTTTTGTAGAATTGTACGTTCACTGTTTGGTCTGGGAGCACGAATTCACTACGGATAATTCTGCGGGAATCGAAAACGAAATGTGCATGGTTTTGATTTTCGACTTTGTTGCTCGAACTTTCGTGGGCCTCCCTTCGTCATTGCATCACCACTCAGCGGTTTGAAGTTTGGTCGATGGATCGAATTGAAAGCACCATGATTCGTCACCGATTACAATTTTATTTAAAAAAATTTGATGTGTGTCTGTCCATTTAACCAAATCGCATGAAGCTTCCACACGGCACTCTTTTAACTCTTCCGTTAACAAATGCGGAACGAATTTCGGTGCTCGCTTCCTAGACTGATGTTGAGCCCCTCTGACAACATTTCCACCGTAGTTCGTCGATTATGAAACAGTGCGACGCGCGCAAGGTCGACATTATCATCGGTTGTCGAGGTTAAAGGACGCCCCTCTCGTGGATCCTCTTCCAGCGACTGTCGACCGTTCTAGAATCGCACATACCACTTGAAAACCTTGATTCAGCTTAAACAATTCTCACCATACATGGTTTTCAATGATTCGAACCACTTTTTTCCTAATTTAAAACAAAATTTCATTGTGGCACGTTGCTTTATAGCGAAAACTGTGACCCAGTGGCAAAAACACATCTACTGCAAACGAACACAACTGGCCGATAAATGAAATTACAGCGCTTACATCTCCACTGTGGGTAACAAAATTAGTCTCGGAACTTTTTGAACAAACTGTGTATATGTAATGAAAATATCCAAATAGGACAGTGAACAAGAAATATACCTTTAAATCGGAAAGAACATAGAATTACAATAAATAAATATATGTAATGAAAATTTAGAAAAGAACAAAAAATAAAGCAAAAATATATCAGAATAGGAGTAAACAATAAGAAATCATATTTGGCGGGTCAAAAACGCATTATTATTAAAATTTCAATTCCAGCACTGCCTTTGCAAAGACAGACCGAACAGTAATCACACATATCACTATGAAAAGTCATAAAATTTGTGGGAGAATGTCTATTATGCGAACACTCAGATTTTACAATATTGCAACTCCAACACTCACTGGTACTTATCCATTCATAATTAAGTTTAAAGTCACAGGAATGCATGTTCTTTCAATTAATGCTCTTCTCTTGTTATCCTTTTTGTATTTGAATCTCAGCTCCTTAAGGAGAATGCTTAAAGATTAACAATTTCTTTGTTGGTCAGTGCAATATTTAAGTTTTTAGAGTAACATGCTCTTCTAAAAATAAAAAAAAAACTATTAAGATTAGAGGTTATACTCTTACTTTCCTGGTACATATTGTAGAGTAATTTCGAACTACCTTTTTGGTTCTTTAGGGAAGATCTGTGGTTTTCTCTTTTCGACGAGATCTATTTTTTCTAAGAGAGGCAACTTTTTGATTATTTTTTTTTTTCATTTTTCTAATCGTATGTAGAGTTTTCCTCAAAATTTTAAGATCACTGGTTACTATCTATCTAATTAAAAATATGTATTTACCAAAATTTAATTATTTTTTTTATCTCTTGGACAGATGAAACAGGTTACACAGGGCCACGGCTTCTACGGCTTCTCCAACTCGAAATACAAAAACTAAGAACAAATTATTGTGCCTGCCTCTTAAGAGTTTCACAACACATTATCTAAAAGGATAAATCGAATCTCATTACTTTTTTCTAATTTTTAATGACATAATTATTGCAATTGATTAAAATAATGTGAAATATGTTTAAAAATTATGTACGAAGTGTCGTGCATTTAGATACTGACGACAGATTTAAAGGTTAGAAATATTTATGCGTCTAGGTATAGGTTTTTAATAAAAATAATACATATTTACCGACAATAAATTATAAAACAATAGTTAGAAAACTGTTAAATTCACCCACATCTACAAAATTTCTCCAAAACACAATATAAATAAAACTTTCAAATATTACTGTCAATAAAATAATATTTTGACTGAAGTTAAAAAAGTTCGTATTCATATAACGAGATGACTCGTTTGTCTCGGTTATCTCTTTCTATCTTACTTTCCTCATACTGTAATTTTTTACGACGTAAGGCTTGGATTAGAAATATTATATTTTGTTTTCTCATTACTTTATTTTAATTTTTAATGACATGGTTATTGTAATTAATTAAAATAGTTGAAAAATGTTTAAAAATTATGTACGGAGTGTCGAGTAGTTAGATACTTGCGACAGATTTGAAGGTTAGAAATATTTATGCGTCTAGGTATAGGTTTTTAATAAAAGTATTACTACTTACTGGTAATAAATTATAAAACAATAATTAAAAAGCTTTTATATAAACACATTATAAATAAAACTTGGAAAGATTGCTGTCAATAAAATAATGTTTTGACTCAAGTTAAAACAAAGTTGGTATTCATACAAAGAGATGACTCGTTTGTCTCGGTTATCTCTTTCTATCTTGCTTTACTCACAATGTTTCATTTTTTACGACGTTTAGCTTGGATTAGAAGAATTATGTCTTTTTCTTATCTATACAGAAACTAAGATGAACGTGTATCAAAACTGATTTGATATATTAGTAGGTAGATGACTAAATTTTTGGTGGTAATCTGTCGAAATAGGATCCATTTTGGTGGACTCCCATTTACATGTCATATACTCCCATTTTTTTTTCCCGTTGACATACTCTTCTTGCAGGTCGTAGTCTCATAGTAGGTCCATATAGACCACTTTGGGAATCACTGCTATACACTTCTTATTTAGAAGAAGGTTTGTTTTATTTAGAAACATGTATAAAGTTTGAGAGAAAAGAAAATTCGCTACCTAATTACAAATTGCAATTTTATGTCGTGTTTAATAATTATTTTTTAACGTAATTGAATTTTTAAATAGTTAACTTTATAGTACTTGATTAAAGAAATTTAACATAAATAATTTCATAAAGATCCATTTAGTAACAAGAGGTTTAATTTCGGCCCTTAGGCATTATCCAAAGTTCGTTTATTTTTTGTCTAACAATTTTGTAAAGTTTTTTTAAAGCAATAAGTTGAACATAAAAAAAACTGAAATTTACTTTGATATAAAAATATATATAACAATTTAGATACTTATTAATTACATTTCTGCCATATCTCATATTCTTTATTAAAATCTGCCGCTAATTAAATTTTCGTTTTTATTTCAGGAGTAAACAGGCTTTTGAAATGTGCCACATTATACGTAAAGGTAAGTATCCAACTGTTTTCCAATTTAAATTTCAACAGACTAATTGGAAACAGGTAAATGACATTAGTGAGAAAAACAAGAAAAAGGGCAACGAAACGAGCAAAGGACAAAGGGCGTACTATTTAATAATTACCGAGTAAGGGTAATTTTGAATAATGACTCCTTTGGGGAGGCCCGTAAATGTCGTCACGCGAATTGGTGGTCAGTAGCGTCCCAAAGACAATATTTTATATATATATATATATATATATATATATATATATATATATATATATATATATATATATATATATGTGTGTGTGTGTGTGTGTGTGCGACAAAACATATGCACGAACTTGTGGATAATAAAATATGCCTTAATAACAAGACAAAAACACACTGATTTTCAAATTGTTTTATTTATTTACAAAATTAACAAACTTAATTTACTAAAACAAAATAAAAATTTCCAACATTTGTTATGAAAACGAAAACCATATTTCATAATTAACAATACTTTCTTTACGCGACAAAACAATAGCACATTTTTAGGATATTCCATTTAAATAAAAAATTAACTAATATTTAGTTGCGTAGCCCTTATTTTTTAAAACCTCCTCGCATCTGCGTGGCATGGACTTTATAAGGTTAGATAAAATTTCATCGGAAATTCCATTCCATGCAATTCCCGCTTGTCGGAAAAGGTCATCCGTATTTTTGCAATTATCGCGATTTATTTTGCGATCTACAATACCCCATAGATTTTCTATAGGATTGAGATCAGGCGATTGCGCTGGCCATTTAAAAACGTCAATTTTGTTGTTTACGAACCACTCTTTAACACATTTAGCAGTGTGTTTTGGGTCGTTATCATGTTGATACCTCCACTTAAGTGGCATATCTTCCTCTGCGTGTGGCAACATAACATTATTTAGGATATCCTTATACACAAAACGATCCATTATATCATTAATTTTGTGAATTGGTCCGATTCCATGTCCGGAAAAGCATCCCCAGACCAAAACATTTCCTCCTCCGTGCTTAACTGTGCCTTGCGTATAGCGAGGGTTAAGACATTGCCCTTTAGGTCTGTTTACTAGCCGAAATTCATCCGAATTTTTCCAGTTGAACTTCGACTCGTCAGAAAAGAGTACGGTCTTCCATTGGGTTGTACTCCAATTTAAGTGTTCCTTTGCAAATTGAATTCCAGCTAGTCTATTTTTGGCAGAAATAAATGTTTTTTTGGCACTTTGGTATGATTTCAATCCACCTTCAACAGCTCGTCTTTGGATGGACCTTTCAGAAATATATGGTGGTAATCGATTTGCAATTGATCTTGCTGATATGAACGGATTTTTTTTTATTAATCTAATTATTGTCTGGTCGTCCCGTTTACTGGTTTTCCGTGGACGCCCTCCTTTGTGGATAGTGGTCAACGAGCCTGAAGAACCAAAGCGGCTTATAATTCGCGAAATTACGCTATGATGAATTCCAAATTTGTTTGCAATTGATGTCACTGATTCACAACTATTATAATATTTAATTATTTTTTCCTTTACTTGCACTGAGTACTTATTATTAGTCATTTTTTTCATTAAAAACTTGTACCATATGACCGATGACTTTGAAAGACCAGGAACGACTATAAACACGTAGAAATTTTCTATGAACATTCTTACAATGTTCAAAAGAGAGAAGCGGCACTTGTTGATAATTTTTTATAATTCATAAAGAATGTAAATTCCTTATTTCATGCATATGTTGTGTCATAAACAAAAAGTGATGTTGTAAACAAAACTAATTTTTTTCTGATACAAAAAAAATTAGTTTTGTTTGTGTCTTTTTTTTAGCAGAAGAGTCCATCGCGATCATAAATAAGTAAGAAGAATTTAAATTTAAGTGCATTTGACTATGTTATTTAGCCATATATTAGCGAGTAGAAGTTCGTGCATTTGTTTTGTTATACACTGTATATACTGTCAAAAATAACCTTAAATTTAATGTACGTTCCTTAATCAAATTTAATGATTTTATACCTTAAATCGTGAATAAGTTACATGTACTTTGAAATTAAAGCTTTGTACAGTAAATTTAATTGTATGTTACCTTAAATTTCAATAAAGTAACTAAAAACATAAGAAATTTAATGTATATTTACATTAGATAATTACTTTATATTAATAATGCATTAATATTAAATATATTTAATAAAGGGTTTATGAAATTAGCTTCAAGCACATTACCTTAAAATGAATGTGAAGTTTTTATACGATATATATATATATATATATATATATATATATATATATATATATATATATATATATATATATATATATATATATATATATATATAATTGAAAAATCTTGGCTTTACGGACATAGATTGTTAGTAAACATTACTCTCGTAATCATGCCCTATCTTCTGCTTTTTAAAATGAAATAACAACAGACAAGATACGAATAGTGATCTCGACAGCTCACTCAATAATACAAGAGCACCATGCACTAATAATGTTGTATATAACCGCCGTATGATGGGGCAATCATTCGGTATCAGCAACCAAACTGACTACCAGTTTTCGCAGTTCAAGCAGGTTTCTAGCCAATGATCTCTTTATGAGAGAGCTACGTGCTTCTAAGCCAATAAATTTAAATATACAGGGATAAGTTATCGTCGGAGTAGTTTTAAATAAAATAGAAAAGTCTCGCTGTCATAGAGAGATCGTTGGTGCGAAATTTGCTTGAACTGCGAAAACTTGTGGTTATTTTGGTTGCCGATAGCAAATGATGCGAACTCTATCCTTTGCTTCGTGTGTCGAGTTTGATATATTTCTATTTTTACTTTACCGTCGCGCCATCATATCGCCGTTATATACAACACTGTTAGAGCATGTTGTTCTTATATTGTTGAGTGATCCGTAGACATGTAGCTATTCGTGGTTTCTCTGCTGTTTTTTCCATTTTAAAAAGCAGTAGATAGGGCACGATTGCATGCTGTTGTCAAAAATGAAAATCTACGACTAACATTAAGAACACTATATTTTGACTAACCTGCAATAAAATGCTGATGTTATGAAATGGCTCAGCGAAATGTTTTTGTTGTATTTATCCTTGTATTATTCCAATAGGTGTTCTATATAAATTTAAGTCGAGGTTATCGACCAGTCAATCCATAACCGATATACGGTGTTATTGAAAAATGTTCGAACCTCTCTGGAGATTACCCTGTTGAAAAATAAATTATTTTTCATAATTCTGAACATAAGTCAATTGGTTGTACAATGTTCATAATATATCGACCACATGTGGAATTTCAACCCTGAAATATAACGAGATCGGTTCTTCCATTAAAACTACTCCTGCGACGCCATTATTGATCCTCTTCCTGTCATAACAGGTGAAATCTTTTACTCCATCTCTTATGAACTCGAATTAATCGATCACTGCAATGTTTCTTACAAAATGCTAGACGAATATGGGAGCTTGTAATCATCCATTTACACTGCAAGTGCACTGGATTTGCAAACAAGCGAAGAGATGCAAATCGATGCGTACACAATTCAAATCTATCTTTATGCTTTGTCATTATGCGATTACTTGAAGGAATGCAAATCCTCCATATAAATCGATGAGTTAATTCAATCAACTAACGAAGCACTACTTTTATCGTGCCTGTTCATTATTGTAATATTTAAAACATATATATATATATATATATATATATATATATATATATATATATATATATATATATATTCATTTTTGATTTTTTCTTGGGATTAGGTTCATATTTAAAATACAATTTTCTTTGCTCTGTCGTCTCGTTCTTTATTTAGAACAATTTCAAAAATAATCGTCATTTGACTTCCATTATTCCGTTCTATCTCTTCAAAGAATGTCATGATCTCAATCAGTATAGTAGCTTCCACACTTACTATGTAATTATGTATTGATTTTCTTGAACCGTTAATATTTATTTTTATTTTTTATTTTTTCTTGGGATTAGGTTCATATTTAAAATACAGTTTTCATTGCTCTGACGTTTCGTTCTTTATTTAGAACATTTTCAAAAATAATCGTCATTTGACTTCCATAATTCCGTTCTATCTCTTCAAAGAATGTTATGATCTCAATCAGTATAGTAGCTTCCACTCTTACTATGTAATTGATTTTCTTGAACCGTTAATATTTATTTTTATTTTTGATTTTTTCTTGAGATTAGGTTCATATTTAAAATACAGTTTTCATGGCTCTGAGGTTTCGTTCGTTATTTAGAACATTTTCAAAAATAATCGTCATTTGAATATGTTTTTTATACGACGAGTTCATAATATTCAGTCATTGGAATTTATAACCAATGTTTATAATATTCAGAAGCAAAATAAATTTTGGTTTACTTTGCGATTCATAAAAGAATATTAAGTTTGTTAAGGATTATTATGAGCTAAAAATTTGGAAATTGATAAACAAGGAGAATCGATATTTAATACTATTTTTCCAGACAGCCGGTGTTTAAACATACTCTATTATTGTTTAAATTTTTTGTTTAAATTTCAATTCTGACAACTCTGGCGATTTCTATACCTTCTATCATAGGCGTTCCATGTTAAAAATAAGGAAGTATAATTTTCTAAATGATTCCAGACCATCTTTCATAGACGTCTCATGAGGAAATTAACAAAAGGTAAAATTAATTAAATAAATTATGAATTCGTAGATAATTAATCTAAAATCCCACAAACTAGAAACAGAAACTAATATTACGAAGAATATACTGCTATGTAGTCCATTACACTATGAATATATTTTTTCAAGAGATAGAAATTCTACTCATAATTAATTCTCAGTAAATACTGAAGGTACTCCAGCAATAACGGGGCAGTTTCAAGGTTTCATAGCAAGCAGTACTAAACGTACTATCTGTACATTGAGTTATTCATCGTCAAAATTTGGTTACGAAAAATATGAATGAACTCGTGCATACGTCGCTCTATTACATTATTGAAGCAGTCAATAGGATTAGAAGCAATTTATAGAATGACAGCTTATTTACCAGTTATTTTTATAGATTGTGTGACTCAGTACAGTCAACTGGATTACATTAGAAAGGGGCATCGCTTATTTGAAAGATATGTATCAAATATCCAATGAATAACGAGTTCAATTTAAATACAACGAAACATCTTAGCTTCTTTTGCGGGAAAACTTCTTTTGTTTAAGCGAAATTTAGGTGACCAGACCCACTTTCCAATATTATATCAGCTGGGTCTACAAAATGGAAAAAAATACTTACTTCTGAATTCATGGAGGGGCTCCAGAATCCTCTAAACATGAACATGCCGAGGTGGGTTTCAGATTCTTTCTCAATGTAGATGCAGTAGAATTATCAAATTGAGAAGAAGAAAGGTAGAAATCACAAGTCACGAAGAACTAAAATAATAATTCAAAAATGAATACCAAAAGTTGAGGCTTCAAAAATCGAATTGTGAGAAATAATTTAAACATTTTTAATAGAATTGGCTGAGCGTGGTTTTAGGGTGGTCGCAAATTTACTTTCCATAAAAAAGAAATAGATTACAGATCACTGAGTTTGGAGATTTGTGACTGTTGTCAAAATTTAAACCGGATATTAACAAGTTGTCAAAAACTCCACATGCCTCAATCAACTCATAAATTTTTTATTTCAATTTTCTAATTTATATTATGCAATTTTCTACCACATTTGTTGGTTTTTTAATTTTTAATATGATATGAGGGGGGTGTCGGATTTATTCGTTTTTGCAAAAAAACCGGTGGTCCAGAAAATGTTAAAAATCTTTGACCTAGATCGTCGTTAAGCGATTTCTAACTATTTGTGTTGGAATAGGTCTTTTAATATATGGCTTAGTAGGTTTGCATGCTGCCGAGCAGTAAAACATCGATTTTGAATGGCATTTTCCTACTAAAATGTTGTCCTGCCGAGCGGTTATATATGGGTTCACGGAGTCCTCGCTATGGTCTCCGTCTTCTAAAACCTATTGCTCTTTCTTAAAATAGCGGAGTAGACTATGTGAAATTCGGCCGCAATTTGTCGTTGGCGAAGAGATGCTTGAAAATTGTTCAGACACCTTGTTTACTTCCTCCTATATTTGAATCAAAAATCTAGCAAATTTAAAATTTAAATATTTTTAGCATAGTTGAGGCGTGAATTAAACAGTAACACAGAATATTATAACTTGGCAAATTTTGCGATTTAATAACTCTTGGCTGTAAAAACAAGCCAGAGCTAAAAATATTTATAGGCCAGGGGAATTAGCCTCATATGAAGTGATTTTGAAATTTATTGTTAGTAGACTTCTGATTACGTAGAATGATAAGAGTAATTATATAGTATCTTATATCTCATTTTCTTTTTTGGGGCAAATTTTCTATTTAACAATTAAGATGTGAAAAAAAAACAGTTTTTTCGAGTTTTAGGAAAAGCTATTATTTTTCAGTAAAAAAATTTAAAACAAGAGTTGTGCGCATTAAAATACCTACAAAATGAGCTAAGGCTCATCCGAATCGGATAATTTGTTCGTTAGTTATTGCAATAAAACCTACTAAAATGGCTGTTTTTTCAGTTGTTTATAAACAATGGAAAAATATATTGCATTAACTTTATACTTCAACTAAAGGAGCCTTTTGTTGCATACAATAAATGTGCAAAATTTCAAGTAAAAATATTCGGTAGTTTTTTGCACAGTGAATGTTTAAAACATTTTATGTTTTTTGATTGTTTATTCTCAGCGATCTAGAGGTCGTACAGTAGTCTGCGGGTACACAAATGAAAGTTTCAAGACTTATACTAACAGTAACAAAAAAGAACGAAATTAATTGTTGATCTTAAATTGTTAAGGAAGCTAAACAAATTTGGGGTTCGTTTCTTCGTTATAAACAAATAGAATAACTCTTCGACAATTGTTGATATCGAAATGCCGATAAGTGGACGCGATAGCTGAGATTTTGACGCATATTTTGAAAAAAACAAAATTGTGTACGACCACTAGAAGCTGAACTCATAGAGAGGTGGTTAAACTATTGTATGCAGCAATTTTCAACTCAATTATTTCAAAATTGTTGATGTAGCAATAGTTTAATGTTACACCTACTCTAAGAGTCAGAAAGTGAACAGTGGAGGGGGGGGGGGGTATTCTTCCAGCCTGCGGCGCGCGGAAAAAAACGTGACTCGGACGCTTCAAATTCAAACAATGGATGATACAATTTTTTAATTAAATTATTGTTAAACATAGAAAAAAACAAACTGCTGCACTTTTATACATTTTATACATAATTATAATTTTACCGTACTTATGTGCTTTTCAAATTACGAAAAAATTGTTACAGTGGTCAACGTATACTATTAATTAGGAATATTAAAAATTAGATTGATTTTTAATGTAATATTAATATTTATCGAGATATAGCATGAAACAAATAGCAACATTTGTTGATAACATTATTATTTTTCGAGATGCACTGTAACATTTTTTCCCAATTTAAGAAGCACGTGCAACAATTTGTTTATTGCTATGTTTAACAAAAATTTGATTACAAAAACATATCATCCATTGTTCATATCTCGTCGAGAAACTACAAATTAAGAAAAGAAAAGATTTTACCACCAATATTCGCCGAGATAATCCAAATTTTTCCGGCGAAATGAATGTGAAACGTCCGAGTCATGTTTTTTTTCTGCGCGCTGCAGGCTGAAAGAGCGCCCCCTCCCCTTCCACTGTTCACTTTCCGACTCTTGGAGTAGATGCAACTTTAAACTATTGCAACATCAACAATTTTGAAATAATTGAGTTGATAACTGCCGCATACAGTAGTTTAAACATCTCCCTATGAGTTCCTACTTAAATAATCTCTTGATAATAAACAACGTAGCAGCTTCTAGTGATCGTACAGAATTTGTTTTTTTTTTTCAAAATATGCGCCTAAATCTCACCTATCACGTCCACTTATCGGCATTTCCATGTCAACAATTGTCGAATAGTTGTTCTATTTATTTTTAACGAAAAAACCAACCACAACTTTGTTTACCTGTTTCAACAATCTAAAATCAACAATTAATTTGGTTCTTTTTTGTTATTTTTAGTATATGTCTCGAACTTTCATTTGCGCACCAGCAGACCGCTGTAAGACGTCTAGATCGCTGAGAATAAACAATCAAATAAACATGAAATGTTTTAAACAAATTCACGGTGCAAAAGACTATTGAATAGTTTAACTTGAAATTTTGCATACTTGTTGTATGCAACAAGAGGCTCTTTTGGTGTAGAATAAAGTTATTGCAATATTTTAGTCTATTGTTTATTACCAATTAAAAAAAAACTTTTAGCAGGTTTTTTTGCAATAACTAATAAACAAATTATCCGATTTGGATAAGCTTAGTGATAAGTATTTTCAGCGTGCACAACTTTTGTTTGAAACTTTTTTATTGGAAAATAATAACTTTTCATAGAACTCTTAAAAACTGTTTTTTCACATCTCAATTGTTAGATAAAAAATTTTCCCCCCCAAAAAAAATGAGACATAAAATTCTACATAATTACTATTATCATTCTGAAAATGTTTTTCAGATGCTAATTTTGCTGGCCTATTTATTAACATTTTGTTTTATAAGAACAAGCTGAGATTTTTGCTTTTTGTGAGTTAAAGCAAAATATTAGGAAATTTAAGGAGGGTATTTTACATTCTTGGAAACAAGGTCATTTGTGCGATTTTTTTTAGCGATTCTTACTAAAGAAACCGATGTAATTCTTTTTGGTCTATATTAATGCATTATTGACGTATGCGAAAAAACTTTTCTTTGATTTTATATACGTTTTATAAAAAATAATATTTTAACATGGAGTGTAAAAAAAACATAAGTTGCTGTCGTTGGCGCGAGTATGGCAGCACTGGTTTATCTCAAACAAGGAAGCAAAATAGTTGTATAATCACCGGTAATAAAATTATGAATTTTTATGCAGAATAACGAAAGTGCGCATGTTTAAATAAAAGAATTGCAAAAACGGAGACCTTGTTATATATATTTCATGGCGGGAAAAATAGTAAATGTGAATTGTTTTCCTTGATTTTACTACGAGACATAGACATACATGTCCAGAATACGTGGTTAAAATTTGGAGAGGATTGATCGAATGGTTTTTCAAGATTCCTTTATACCTTATACAAAAACGTTGCTTAGAGAAAAACGCATTTAAATTTCTTGTCACGAAAAATCAGCGATGTTATCTACCTCTTCGGAAAATTGATATTCTTGTAATCCAGCATCCCCTAATGAATTCTCGATTTCGTGGAAGCTTCAAAGCTGCGGTGGTTCAGAAACGATCAAAGCCGGTCACGCACGCAAGAGGCGAAGCATGCACACCCTCAATCGAGCGTTCAAAGATCCATTCAATAATGCTCTAAAAAATATAGAAGTACTACTTGAATCTTTATGAAATTTTCTGAGAACATCGTTGATTATTTATACTGAAAAAAATATATTTAAAAAAAAACATTTTTTGAAGTTGACAGAGTCGAATGTCCTCTTATGGGGATCTTTAATTTACTTTACGCAGTATCATATATAAAAAATTTCACTGGCAGAATTTTTGTTAATTTAATTAATGCCATGATATTTAAAACCAAAAAATTCCATTCGAAAATACGTGTTTTTATATGAAAAATAGAACTCAATAAATAATCACAACAAAGAATGAACGTTTTTGTTATAAATTTAATTATTTGTATTCAGTGGATAGTTGTTATATCACTTCGGTATTATTTAAAATAAAGCATTTTATTTTTGAAATACTCTTTATTTGTACGAATAAAAAAGATTTGCAGAGACGACCTAAAAAGAGCATATGCCCTGAGATGCAAAATGAGATTGTCTATGGAAACATTAATTTTAAAATTGATAGGCGAGGTTGGTGAGGTTTTTATAATTTGCTAGAATCGTTCTGTCTGTTCCTTTTCTTGGAAAGTAAATTTGCACTGCACTGAATGCAAATAATATGAGGAGGAAGCAATTAAAATTTTTCAACGACTTCCCACAATCCAGTGTAGAGTCCTGGTAATGATTTTCGTAGCCAGAATTCTTGTTATGCAGTACTGAATTTAACTTTAAGAAGTTCTTCTTCAATTGTGAGATTTACTAATTCTTTTGCTAAATCCAACTCACTATGTTCATGTTTAGAATATACTGGAACTTCTCCGCATTAAAAATGTTGGCAAAAAGTAAATAAATCTTTCAATTTTGCACACACTGCTGATAATTTTGGAAAGTGGCTGTATATACTTGCAATAATATTCAACTTGAACAGAAGAAGTTTTACCACCAAAGCAGCTGTGACATTTTTTGTGTTAATTAAATTCAGCTCAACATTGTAATTGTAAATTCGTCTCTATCTGATATCTCGGGGTTATTAAAATGGTTGCCAGCTTTTAAAATGACTATTAATAATTCTTGCGGAGTCTTGTATACTTCTGTTTTAAGAGCGCCCCACAAAAAGAACTCACATTATATAACTGGAGAAAGTGGTGGTCATATTACTAGTGCCTCATTGCCTCTTCCAATCCATCGGTTGTAATATTGTTGTTGTAAAATATGGCCGAATGGCTACGGAAAAATGGGGTGTATGTATTTTTAGTTTCTTCAATACACCACCGACCTGGACCACCTTAACCCCCCCCCCCCCTAGTTGCCCCTGGATCAGTAGCCTCTTCTTTCAAAGGCTTCAGCACTTACTGGGGGAGGAATGCGTTGCTGTCCCCGTTCAGAATCTATGTTTTAGAGTAACAAGCTTTTTCTGCCTGTGTGTCAAACTTAATTTCAATTCATTTATTATTTTGTGTTTTTTTAAGTGTTTTATGAAATGTTTAACAAAGAAATTGCCGTACCAGTATTCATAAACGAATAATTGCCACATATATGGACTAGGCTTCATCGTGTTTAAAAGTAAAATATTGATCAAAACGGGTTTACTAATATCGTGAATTGATGTAAAATTACTCAAGAAGTGGAAGACTTTCAGATGCAACCAATCCTGATGTTTACAGGAAAATAAAATTAAAGGGAGTGTAACTAGGTCACCCTCTGTGTTGTCTCGATTGAGTCTCACCTGATTTCTTTTTATTTCGAAATTTCGGAATTACTCAGAGAACATAAATTTTTGGACGATCATTTATTGAACGATGATATTGTTGCTTATGTTGGAGGTCAACATGGAATAATGACATTGCTGCATAAGTGGCTCAAACAGTAGCGACTCCTCAGTTGAAGGTAGGAACACCGAGCAAGAATAAACATTGCATAATTATTATAAAATCTTATTTAAAATTATAACCACTTTTACTCTTTTTTTTTTGTAATTAAATCCTAAAGCGAGAATAAAAATTCCATAATCACATAAAAATCTAACGTCGTCACCTCTACTGTACTATCGTATTATTAAGTGATATTTTATGTGACGATAACTACGCCATGCGTATGCAAGAGAGGCTATGCGTTTTCCCGGTGCCGTTACTCAAACCATGAATTTTTATATAGCATTTTAAATCGCGTTACGACGTGCCGAAAAATTCTTAGGAGTCAAAGGAACACAGCTTCCTTTACCATCGTTGGAAGCGATCGGTAGAATAGGCAAGTCTTCCGTGTGGCAGCTGCTAGGGCGAAGGGTATCATCAAGTATTCAATTAACAGCTACAGGTTGTTATCGAAGCGAGTGATTCTTTTTTTACGTTTGTGCTGAAATGTAATTTATTTTTGCTGGTTTTCGGGTTTTGTGTTTTTGAAGTTAGGTTTGTTTTGTAGAATTTTGCTTTTGAAGGTTTGAGTGTTTTTGCAAGTAAGTAAAAAAATACCAAAGAGGAGGAAATTAGACAGTGTAGTGATATAGTTGATTGACTCGAAAGTAACAATTTTTGCTCGTTAAAGATAGAAATGAAATCCTATATTGTGAAAGGTGTAGGGAAACTACGGCCTAATTTAATTACTCATCCGACTATTTAATTTGGTACAACGATTGGTTGATAGAATCCAGGACAGGAAACAAATTATTTCGTTGGTCATGTTTATTATTTTCGATTCAAACAGAGTAGCATTTAGTGATCCTAAAAATTTACCTTGTTTTATCGAACGGAATTTAAAATCAAAGGAATACATCGCATCATCCTGCAAAGTAAAGCTTTTCGGTAGAAAAAATATTCCCATTGCCTTGCATGGCACCTGAAAAGATATCATATCATATAATAATCAAGTTAGGGAAAATCGTACCAATCTAAAAACGCTTATTGACATAACAGTGTTTTAATCTCCTCAAGTTCTCGACGATAAATTATGCTTTTTTGGACTTTATCAAAATATTTAAATACTTAACTAAACCAATCACACTCGTAATCACGATTTCTATGCACCGCTTGCAAAAAGTGTAGTTTTTTGACCGACTAGAGTTTAACCTAATTTATATTATGTCTAACCTTCTCAGTTCTAATACCAACGAACCGCCACTAGTCGTTAATGTGTTATAGCTAATGGAGGTTATAGAGAAAAATAAAATTATCAAAAAGACTTTAAGCGTATTATTGTTTCAAAGAAAAGTTTGTAATTGACAGCTTTTGTTTGTCTATTTTTTCAGAACTGGTTCTGGTGCCATGAATACTATACTAGCTAATTTTTAGCAACTACTATTAGTTAACTAATTTATTAACGTAAAATTGTTTTGGAAAAGAGAAGAGTTCGCAGTTAAAGAAGCCAGAAGATTCACCACGTTCACGAATTACTTTTCGAGAAAAAATCATTTTAAAATGCTCCGCCATCAACTTAAAACGCTACTTTGGATTTTCAACGGTGAAAATAGTGCGTACGATCTTATCGCAAGATGTATTAATTTAAAATCTGCTAGTGAATGAACTATTCCAATGAAGCCTATTGCTCAAACTAGATTTCGCGATCAATAGTATTCCTGGGGTTATTTTGACCCAAAACTCACTTGGGGCTAATATATTAAAAACTTATCTGGCATAAATTCTTTATTCCTTTTTCAACAGTCAAGACTCCTTGTAAGCGATAAAACTTTTATAACTTTATGATCAGATTTATGCAGGGTTTCGTGAGGTAATTTGTGCATGTTGATGCACCTTAAAAACATGTTCTTTGGAAAAATTTGAATAAAGGATTTTAAAAATCCGGTTATAAAACTTTATTTTAAAAAACATAAGTCGTATTAAGGTTTCTTTTGAATATATTAAATTTTGGAGTTTTCAGATATTTATGCTTAAAAAAACTTGTTCGGAAGTGTATGAATATGTTTTTAATCTAACTAGAAGACTTGAAAAGTGGCTTCGCAACATATACGGGGTGTTAGGAAAATACGTGTACAACGTTTGATGACAGACTCTTAACGTAAGCTATAAAACTTTTACAACTTTATGATCAGATTTATGCAGGGTTTCGTAAGGTAATTTGGGCATGTTGATGCACCTTAAAAACATGTTCTTTGGAAAAATTTGAATAAGGGATTTTAAAAATCCTGTTATAAAACTTTATTTTTAAAAACATAAGTCGTGTTAAGGTTTCTTTTGAATATATTCAATTTTGGAGTTTTCAGATATTTATGCTTAAAAAAACTTGTTCGGAAGTGTATAAATATGTTTTTAATCTAACTAGAACACTTGAAAAGTGGCTTCGCAACATATACGGGGTGTTAGGAAAATACGTGTACAACGTTTGATGACAGACTCTTAACGTAAGCTATAAAACTTTTACAACTTTATGATTAGATTTATGCAGGGTTTCGTGAGGTAATATGTGCATGTTGATGCACCTTAAAAACATGTTCTTTGGAAAATTTTGAATAAGGGATTTTAAAAATCCGGTTATAAAACTTTATATTTAAAAACATAAGTCGTGTCAAGGTTTCTTTTGAATATATTAAATTTTGGAGTTTTCAGATATTTATGCTGTAAAAAAGATTGTTCGGAAGTGTATGAATATGTTTTTATTCTAACTAGAACACTTGAAAAGTGGTTTCGCAACATATACAGGGTGTCCGAAAAATACGTGTACAACGTTTGATGACAGACTCTTGACGTAAGCGATAAAACTTTTATAACTTTATGATAAGATTTTTGCAGGGTTTCGTGAGGTAATTTGTGCATGTTGATGCACCTCAAAAACATGTTCTTTTGAAAAATTTGAATATGGGATTTTAAAAATCCGGTTATAAAACTTTATTTTTAAAGACACAAGTCGTGCTAAGGTTTCTTTTGAATATATTAAATTTTGGAGTTTTCATATATTTATGCTGTAAAAAAAATGTTCGGAAGTGTATGAATATGTTTTTATTCTAACTAGAACACTTGAAAAGTGGCTCCGCAACATATAACAGGATGTCCGAAAAATACGTGTACAACGTTTGATGACAGACTCTTGACGTAAGCGATAAAACTTTTACAACTTTATGATCAGATTTATGCAGGGTTTCGTGAGGTAATTTGTGCATATTGATGCACCTTAAAAACATGTTCTTTGGAAAAATTTGAATAAGAGATGTTAAAAATCCGGTTATAAAACTTTATTTTTAAAGACATAAGTCGTGTTAAGGTTTCTTTTGAATATATTAAATTTTGGAGTTTTCAGATATTTATGCTGTAAAAAAAATTGTTCGGAAGTGTATGAATATGTTTTTATTCTAACTAGAACATTTGAAAAGTGGCTTTGCAACATATACAGGGTATCAGGAAAATACGTGTACAACGTTTGATGACAGACTCTTGACGTAAGCGATAAAATTTTTATAACTTTACGATCAGATTTATGCAGGGTTTCGTGAGGTAATTTGTACATGTTGATGCACCTTAAAAACATGTTCTTTGGAAAATTTTGAATAAGGGATTTTAAAAATCCGGTTATAAACCTTTATTTTTAAAAACATAAGTCGTGTTAAGGTTTCTTTTGAATATATTAAATTTTGGAGTTTTCAGATATTTATGCTTAAAAAAACTTGTTCGAAAGTGTATGAATATATTTTTAATCTAACTAGAACACTTGAAAAGTGGCTTCGCAACATATACGGGGTGTCAGGAAAATACGCGTACAACGTTTGATGACAGACTCTTGACTTAAGCTATAAAACTTTTATAACTTTATGATAAGATTTATGCAGGGTTTCGTGAGGTAATTTGTGCATGTTGATGCACCTTACAAACATGTTCTTTGGAAAAATTTGAATAAGGGATTTTAAAAATCCGGTTATAAAACTTTATTTTTAAAGACATAAGTCGTGTTAAGGTTTCTTTTGAATATATTAAATTTTGGAGTTTTCAGATATTTATGCTTAAAACAACTTGTTCGGAAGTGTATGAATATGTTTTATTCTAAGTAGAACACTTGAAAAGTGGCTTCGCAACATATACAGGGTGTTAGTAAAATACGTGTACAATGTTTGATTACAGAATCTTGACGTAAGCAATAAAACCTATATAACTTTATGATCAGATTTATGCAGGGTTTCGTGAGGTAATTTGTGCATGTTGATTCACCTTACAAACATGTTCTTTGGAAAAATTTGAATAAGGGATTTTAAAAGTCCGGTTATAAAAGTCGTGTTAAGGTTTTTTTGAATATATTAAATTTTGGAATTTTCAGATATTTATGCTTAAAACAACTTGTTCGGAAGTGTATGAATATGTTTTTATTCTAACTAGAACACTTGAAAAGTGTCTTCGCAACATATACAGGGTGTCAGGAAAATACGTGTACAACATTTGATGACAGATTCTTGACGTCAAAATAGGTCGATTTAAGTTAACTTAGTTATATCCGAAACTTCGTTTAGGCGGTAGAAGACATCAAAGTTTTAAGAAAATATTGAATTTTTCCAAATTTCTCGAAAACGTGGTAAGTTTATTTAATGATTTTTGATGTGTGGTCTAACACTACAATATGACGTTTTCCAGTGGTATAGCGGCCGGCTATAAAATAGTGTAACTGTTATAAAAGTGACGTCACTTGTTAACATCGCTTCTGATTTTTTGTCATCAACGTTATGATTATCTAGATATTTCTACCTGATAATCCCATGTATTTGGAAGCCTTTTAACCTCTTAAAAAATTTTCATTGAATGAGCGGTATTGCCGGGAAAAAATATTTTCCGTTATATGTATACATCAATTCACTGAAACAATAAAAAAAATACCTGTAACAAGGATATTTCGAGTGACTTTTTTGTTATGGTATTTAATAATTTGACTATTGACACTGTTTAAGAAATCGACTAAAGTAAGATCAACATTCTTAATTTCTAAGATTATTTTACTATTAAACATGTACTCTGAGAAGGTTGACATGCTCCTGGTGGATGGATTTTGTGAAGGAAATGGGCGTCGAAGTGTTACGATTTATATGGAGACAGACGCCATCCCGATACGAAGGGGAATATTTTAGAGAGATTTACTGAGCCCATTATGGTTCTGCCTTGACATGAACCCACTATCACGCCCTTTAAGTTCCATTAGATGCGGCTTCAAATACGTACGATTTTAAATTGATGGCTGTCACTAGAAATTAGCTGGAACAAATGCCTAAAATTGTGGAGGATTTCTCCGGAGATACAGGAATGCTATTTGACCTCCATAAATGCCGCATTTTAAACACAACTAGAGGAAAGATACAGCCGGGAGCATTTAAGATGCAGAACGGTCAAACCATTGCAGCAATGGAGGCATAACAGACCTATAAATACTTCGGCAGGACACAGGTACAAAGAATGGACCACCGAACTATCAAGACCGACTTAACCAACAAGTTCATGAGGGTACTCCGAGCCAACCTAAACAGTAAAAACCTATTTAAGGCACTTAATGCTTATGCTTACTGTGTTCTCAGTTACTTTTTTAGAATGGTAAAATGAAATAAAACGAACATAAAAAATCTACAAAGGAAAATCAGGATACTCCTGACAAAAACTCACAGGTATTATCCCGACTGAGCGGAAGATACTATTAAGATATTACGGAGTAAGAGGATTGGTGGATATTGGTAAGAAATTGAATCAACAATTGCGAGGTAGACGATTCAATACTGCTGCGGTTGGGGAACGATAAACTGATTTCTCATTACCAATCAGACCAAGAAAAGCTTCAAGCCTCTCACAGAGGACGACATCAGACCCCTCGATCAGGAACGACGAATACCGATAAGGACGGCAATATCAGAGCGCGTAACAGGAGCATTTGCCTCATAGGAATATAAGGAGAAATACTATTCAGCCGCAACATATTTAAACTGTTACAGGTAGACAAAGTACCATAATATGAATACAGCCCGGAGTCTGTACTGGAGAACAAGGAGTTCAAGCTGTACCGAAGAGTTTTTTGCTTAGTTTTAAGGGATTAAGCCTTGGCCAACATCTGTATGAGGCCATGCAGAGGACAGTAACCTCATCTAGGGCCAGACAACATCCAGAGGGCCTTGCACAGAGCGCCATTCTTATGATATCTGAGCCTATCTGGGATGAGCAAATGTTCCCTGAAGGGATTGCCATGTGGGGTAATAATAATAATAATAATAATAATACGTTTATTATTTTCAAGTTAAGAAAATACCTACACTTCCTTAGCCTAACAAAATTTGTTCGAAATAAATGTCTGCTTTTCCTGCCAGACTGCAGGAACTATTGAGACCAATATAAATTAAATTATACATATATATATATATATATATATATATATATATATATATATATGTATATATATATATATATATATATATATATATATATATATATATATATATATATATCGAGAGCCTTTGGATTATCTAACAGGATAATTATTGTTATTTGAGAATTATCCAGCGCAGCTACAATATCATCTGTGACCTCAGAGAGGGCAGTGCAGTATCTGAATTCCATCTTAGAACCAGACTGTTTTTTTGGAATGATATTATGTAGAGCCATATAATTACTAACTAAACTAAGTAAAACACCGTGGTTCACAGAAGAAATAAAATAACTAGCAAAGATAAAGAAAGACGCTTTCTTGAAGTACAAAAGTAATTCTTCGGCTGAAGAATATCAAAAATACAAGCAAACGAGAAACAAGATAAACGAGAGGATTAGAAACAGAAAAAAAATGTTAATGAATATATCAGTACAGCTCACATCAAAAAGGAAGAATGGACATCATACTTTGAAAGACAATTTGGTAATACAAATACGATTCACACTAGCATAACAGCAAAATCCATAAATATGAGCACTACAAAAATGCAGGTAACATCGGAAGAAATAGAATATAAAATACGTAATTTAAAGAATAGAAAATCTCTTGGACCAGATCTAATTACCAACGAATTATTGAAATACGGAGGCCAAATGCTTACCGAGGAGTTACAAAAGCATTTGACCGCATAAAGAAGCAGCACATAACGGACATCCTAAAACAGAAAAATATTTCAGCGGAGATTATAAACATAATTGATGACTTGTACACAAATTCCAGCACAAAAATAATAACATCCGAAGGTCTAACCGAAGACATCAAGATAAACGAAGGGAAAAGGCAGGGAGACTCGCTAAGCCCCTTCTTATTCAATTTGATAATAGACCGCATAATAGAGGACATCAGACCGAAACGCGGATACCAGATGGGCGGACACAATATCAATATAATATGCTATGCGGATGATGCGGTCCTATTCGCAGATAACGAAGACGACCTCCAAAGATTGACACACCTATTTAACGTATCAACTAAGAAGTAGAATATGCAGATATCAACGAATAAAACAAAGTGTATGGTAATTTTCAAGGAACCAAGAAGATGTAAGCTACAGATGGAAAATGCCATAATTGAACAAGTCATGAACTTTAAATACCTAGGCATTGACACAACAAGCTGTCGTAACGTCACTAAGAAGACAAAGCAGAAAATGAGAACCACCGAAATGAAAGTACTGAGATCAATGCTGAACGTGTCAATCAGAGATAGGCAGGCTGACAAATACCCTAATCAGAGAAAAATGTAATGTGCAGGACGTGGTCAAATGGACAAAAGAAAGAAAAAGAGGATGGAAAGAACACGTTGAGAGAATGAGTGAAGAGAGACTAGCCAAAGTTTGTATGTATGGACGACCAAGAGGAAGAAGATTACCAGGACGACCACCAAAGAGATGGGCCCAGAGCTGGTTCTCTTCATCAGCAGAATAAGGCGGGTGTAGATAGAATGACAAACAGGGATATCCCTAGTCAACGTAGAAGAAGAAGAAGATATAATTACTTATTTGGATTTCCATCACCTTTTCAAGTATTTTGGGAAATGTCCTGAGACGTTAAGTTCAGTAGGATTATTAATTATGGATAGAACATGTGCAGATTTCAAAAATTTTGGGAAGTAAATCTCATTGAGGCAACAGTTTATAATATGGGTGACAAAAAGTCAATAAATGGATAGCACAGTAAAATTAAGATGCAGGTTATAAGATCCATATGTTTTTGATTTTAGGTGTAGTATAATTTGAGAAATTAAGTTGAAAAGAAAAACTTTAAGATGTCCTAATTTATTCAACGGTTATTAAAAACTTGCTTAAAAAATATGGCGGATTGATAGTCAAGCATGAAATAATCTGTACTCTAATAACATTGTATAAAAAGAGAGAAAATTAAGGTTGAAAAATATAAACGATAAAATCAATAATTCTGTTCTAAATTTAATTTTCAGATGAACTTTTTCAGTATGTTATATTATTAAAAACTCGAGCCTCCTGATAAATATTTAAATTTTTATTTTTAAGTGAGGCGCCTAATGTAAATATTTTGTAACCTGTCAGTAAATATTAACCCTTAAAAATACCACGTCGCGAGTTCAAAGTTCTCTTTTTAAATACTGTTTGGACGAGCTGAATTTGTCATAAATCATTATGACAGTGCACCATTATAATAAACTGTAAGTAAATGGCTCCATTTTGTGTGCATCAAAATTTATCATCGTCTCCGTAAAAGATGCTAATGTAATACATTTTAGACAGGTTGTACTTATTGCTAATTTGCCTGTTATTATGTTAATATGATCATTTAATGGGTGTTTTTGTATGGGTTCTTTTGTTTAACTATAACAATTAAATTATTTGTATTAAAAAACGAAAACTTACAAAGCAATTAAAACTATTTTATATGAAAATTATACTAAACACTACAAGATCGCTGTATTCTATTGTATAGAGGGTTTTCTAAAAATTCGTCATTGGAATTCAGTTTTCGATATTTTTTTATTCGTTAACCAAGATTATTGACTAATTTTGACAAAACTGTTCGAAATTTTAAAACGTTAATCATACGTTAGACAATCAGTTAGGGAAGTGAAAATTTCTCAACTGTTAAGAAAGGTTTTTAGCTAAAGATTGTGGGTTTTTAATTTTACTGCGTCTGTTATTCAGGTCATGTAGAACTAATTTCACTTGAATCGTTCCTCTTTTATGGCTTTGTATGTAATCTTTAAAGTCTCAAAACTGGAAAACTTCTATTTGAGGGTTGTAGAAATAACAAAAAGTTTTTTTTATTGAGCGACTAATGATGGGTGAATACCTAGTTAAGGATATGTGACAGAATTTGATTACAGACTCCTGCTAATGACATATTGAGGTAGCGTTAATCATTTTTTCTATAATCATTTTTTGCCCCATATTAATTAGTAACTATTTTAATAACCTACAATTAAATATCACAGTAATAAAGACACTCTGGAAGTCTGGTCGTTCAACTTCTCTCTTGCAGCTGTAGTATCAAACACTACGGTTATTAAAGCTTACCACAACCATGACTTAGATCTTCAGGACTCAGGAAAGGCTGCTAATTAGTTGGTCAGTAGACATCTCTTGTTTTGTGAGTCTCGCAATAGCGCGCCCGGAAGTTAATTCGCGTGAAGGTTTTATTTAAATTGAATAAAACAAGTTTCTCAAAACACTTAAATCTATTTAACAAAAATAAATAGAAAATCGAACTATTTACAGTGAGAAACTTAAAACTAATAACAATTACGAAAAAACTAACATAATTGCTCTTCTCGGTAGTTATTTTAACCAAAAACGTGAAACCCAATTTTGAAAAAACACGTATAAATAGCTTAATAAAATATTAAACAAAAAAGAATTAAAACGCGAAAAAAACAGTTATTTGTATTACTTAATCGATCCGTATGAAAATCGCGAAATGCCCCACTAAATAACATACGATAATCCCTTAATTTCTCAAATTAAACAAAGATAACCTTCTTTTCCGACGATTATACCCGTGACGTAATTATTCTACGGCACTGGTACTCACGGTACCGTTCTAACGACATTCAAATTATGACTGAAATTTACTATTCCTTAAAAGAGTGTCTTCGAATCTTACACCCCCTCGACACCCCTCTGTTTTCCGTTTTTACCCATGTTACCCGGTGGAACCCTGAAACGTCAATTTCTTTCCCTTAAAGTTCGAAGGTTCCGATCGTTACGTGCTGAGGGCGTTAGCAATTCTATACCTGATGCTTGATTCCCGAATTTGCCTCTGAGCGTGTTAATAATAATTTTTATATAAACACAACTAATAAAACTATTCTATTTCTTTCTATAACTAAAGGAATAAGATAATATAACGTCTGTGAAAAAACCTGAGTGTAATTTTATTCCTATTGCTGGTTTTTAAAGTATTCTTTCTTGCAATCAGGAAAAATAATCGCCATATTAGATTCCTTACACAGGTCAAACGTTATATTACAGTATAATGAGTTTAGTTGATTATTCAATTGTTTCCTAATAATGGAAAAATCGTTCAACATTTTAATACATTTTAACGGTATTTCATATACCATATGTTAAAAACTACCCTTAACACGTCTGGTTTTACTGACATAACCAGAGTAGGATTAATTTTGACAGATTTATAGCCAAATCTTAGAAAGGGTCTCTTAGTTTTATGTCTTCATAAATTTACTGAGTTTATATATTTTTAAGAAAATATTTAAATGACAAAGATAATAAAAGTTAAGCTCGATAACTGATTTATTTTTCTTTTAGACTTTCGTGGATAGTGATAAAAAATATAACTACCCTATTCCCACGGGAAATCTATTCACAGAGTGATTATTTAATTATTTATTTTAACAGAATATGGTTCACATTGAACAGTGAAAAATAATTAACATTTGTTCCATTACAGATAAATGAAAACATAGTATTACTTCTTCACTGATTTTATCATTATGTCATTATAATCTTACATAAAAAGTTATTCCTTTTGTAGCTAAGACAGCATAGAATAAATTACTATAGTTATTTTTCTTCAAATATGAATAATTATAAAATAAATGGATGTTTCTTAATAGGATACAAAATTTTATTAAGATCCTATTTACGAAACAGTAGTAGCTTGCGTGTCATAATGAGAAACAAGATTTCAGTTCTGTCTCGATTCACGAAACACGTCCACAACGCACTAGAGCACGTTTTGGAAGCGGGATATCGAAACCTTTTATTTACCTATATATATATATATATATATATATATATATATATATATATATATATATATATATATATATCCGGTTTTATAGCGTTCTACGCCCTCCGGTTCCCAGTCTCCATTGTTTTCGGCCTTCCCAATCCCCTGGAAGTAAGTTTCTTTCGGATATAGCTCGGTTAATGCCCTTTATCCAGGTAACTTTTGGTCTTCCTCTTTTTATTTTTTCATTTGGTGTCCATTTTAGGATTTGCTTTGGTAGACGTTCATCCGCCATGCTCTCCACATGTTCATACCATACCAGCTGACGTTGTTCGATTTCATCGAGAATAGTTTTCTTTACGCCCATAATCTGTCTAATTCTCTCGTTGGTTATCCGTTCGATCCTTGACTTTCCGGCAGATCTTCGCCAAAAGTCCATTTCAAGAGCCAGTAGTTTACGTTCTAAAGTTTTATTTATCTGCCATGTTTCACATTCATACAATACAACGCTTTTAAATATTGCATTGTATAAAAGATGTTTTCTTTCCTTGGAGAGTGAGTTTAGGCAACCGATAGCTTTTTTCCCTTTAATTATTCGCTCCAATATTTCTTCTTCAGTTCGTCCACTTTGACTGATCTTTGTTCCAAGGTAGGTATAATCAGAACAAGATTTTACTATGATATTGTCATCTACTTTAAAATCTGTTTCTTCTCCACCTATACACATATATTTAGTTTTACTGCAGTTGACAGTTAATCCCCACTCTGCGTATTCTTTAAATAGTTTCCCCGTCATAAATTCGAGGTCTTCTTTATCTTGTGTCACTACCACTTGGTCATCTGTAAAATGTAGCGTATATAAATGGGTGTCATTATTTAATTCTATTCCAATTCCACTGCATGATCTTCTCCAATTCTTTAAAGCTTCATTGAGGTAGATTTTAAAGAGAGTACATACATCTATAGTTTGAGCACTCGTCGCGTCTTCCTTTTTTGTGGATTCGTGTTATCCAGCCTTCTTTCCATATAGTTGGGATAGGGTCATCATTATTAAGGAGTCTGTTAAATAGTTCCTGAAGAAAGGACGTTAGTTTTTCAGTACCGTTCTTTAACAGTTCAGCAGGCATTCCTTCCGGTCCACCTGCTCTCCTATTTTCAATGAATCTACAGCCCTACATACCATCTCCTTATTTACCTAAAATATGAAATATAGTGTATAAGTGATTTTATTAATATAGGTGCCATTTTTCTAAACAAGTAAGTTAACATTATACGTAAAGCTTAATAACTGCAATCCTATCCCCAAAAAAGTTTTCTAGTTAAACGTAGCAAATACCTACTTACTTTTTTTTAATGCTGAATTTTTATCTTAGTTATTTATTTTACAGACATGTAAATAATACATAAACGTAATACATTTGAGAGAGAAAAATCATCCAAAGAGAAAAATAAAAATCAGAAGGCTAAAAGAGAACGTAAATCAAAATACAAAGTTAAAGTTGTTAATAGTGTGTTGAGTATAAAATTTAATAATGGAAAAATAATTAAAAAGAATGTCAAGTACAAATGTTATACACCTAAAGCTATCAACGAGGCTATAAAGGCTGTAAATGAAGGTGAATTTCTCAGAACAACAGGTGAAATGTATGGTGTTCCCTATGCTACTCTTAGCAAGAATTTAAAAAACCCTGAAGTTATTGGCGAAAAGGGTGGAATTTCGACAGTTCTGACTGCTGCTAAATAGTTAATTTACAGAGATGAGACAGCAAAAAATATAGCGAAAAAATTAGCTAAGAAAAAAGAATTACAAGAACAAGAAAAAAGTTAACAAGAAAAAAACAATTACAAGAAGAAATAAAATTGTTGCAAAAGAAAATTAAACACGAAAGTGTATAATTTATGTAATATTTAACAATGTTTATTTCGCATTCTATCATAGTACTAAAACGAGTTTTATTCGAGTCCTTATTAATAATTATAAGTTTATTATTTAAATGTATTATTTAAAATAAAATAAATACTATTTAAATGTGCTGTTTAAAATTTAATACTTAAATGTAAAAAATTTAATAAAAACGTTATTTTTCAAATTAAGAAAGATTACATATTTTTCCCATCTGGTATTATTATTAAAATTATTATATTTTATATCTGAGTAAATATTGTGTTTGTTTCTGCTTAGTTAATAGTTTTCGCTTCAGATATTGAAAAATTATTTATAATTCAAAATATCTTGTGTTTCATAATAGGGGTTGCTGTTTCATAACATGGGTGCCAGTGAAAAAACAGTGGGTCATAATAGGTTCCAGAGGTACACCCATTAATTTACTTATAAATTTTCAAATGTAACGTTAATTGAAAATGTAAAAAACGGTATGAATTCGACACAAAACAGTGCTTCTAATACGATACAATAATATCTGATTTTATGTCATTAACTTATGCATAGCGAAATAAAGCTCACTAAAGATTCAAATATATTAACATTTTGTAAAGATAAATAGAGAAATCACAAAACAAATATATTTCTAACTCAAAAACAGCATAATTCGAAAAGTTTACTTAACACAACAAATATTTCTAAGACTGCTTCGTCTATTATGAACTCCCATACAAATAATTCAAAAGAAGTTTTTTTTTATCAGTTTTGGGTTCACAAAGCTTTTTCTTGGCACCATTTTCTGTGACTGAGATACTAGAAATCATAAAGTCAGTTTCCAATAAAAAATCTTGCGGTCATGATGAAGTTCCATTCAGCGTGTTCAAAGATTGTGCTCAGAACGTGCTAATCCCACTGACGTACTTAATCAATCTTTCTTTTAAGTATGAGTATTTTCGTTAAGATTTAAAAAATGCTCTTGTGGTGCCAATTCATAATATTTGCGCTGTTATCAGTGTTCAAGAAGGTGTTCGAAAAGTGTTTTAAGGAGAGGTTTGTTGTTTCCTTGGACAAATTTGATATATTGACATGTAGACAGTTTAGGTTTCGTGGTGGTCGATCCACAACTTCTTCAGTTCTGGCTTTCTACTCAAAAATTTTAAATAACTTTGATAAAAAACTGAAGTCGGTGGGTATTTTCTATGACTTTACCAAGATTCTTGACACACTAAGTCATGCTATGTTAGTTTGAGAAATATGGAATTAGAGGCCCGGCCCATGGATGGATATCATACTTAAATGATAGAAAACAGGCTGTGTCATTTAATTATGGGTCAATTATTTCCGAATAGGCAAATATAAAGACGGTTGTCCCACAGGGAAGTGTTCTGGGACCTATCCTGTTTCTCCTTTTTATTAGAAATATGCCTCTCTTTGTGAGAGGCTGTTGTAAATGGGAGCGATTATGACAGTCTCTGCTCGAAGGCAAACCAGTGTGTTCAGGTCATAGCGGACTGGTTTAGGTTTTTACGCCCATTAAGATGCCCCATGACAGGAGCTTACTTGTCTGTGTCGGTATGCGAACTTGGAGCAATGCGATGCCGTTAAATTCCTTGGCATCGTGGTTAATGAACACTTGTCATAGAGCTCCCATGTTGATTCTGTCTGTAGTAAGCGGTCTTCAAAATATTATGCTGTGTGCAACTAAGAAATCACTTAGATGTTAAAACGCTTAAAATATTTTATTACTCAGCCATATTATCGTATGATTTGCAGGTGTGGAGTAACTCCACCCATCCATGTAGAGCTTTAATCAGTCAAAAGACATTTTTAAGAACGATGTACAAACTAGAGTTGAAGGAATCGTATTTATAAAGGAAAAAATTCTGACTATGATAAATTTGTATAGTTTGCAATACAGTTGGTAAGTGCATTTTAGATCTGACATTCCAACTAGACGAGAAATGCAAAACAATTTTATAAACCTGGGTTAAGGTTAAAATAGATTCAAACGGGGCCTGATATTACTTCTTTAAAAATCTATAATCATTTACCGCCCCATCTAAAAAATATAAATAACCAAAATTCTTTTAACAAATCTCTGAGGATCTTACTGGCTCTTAATCCTTTTTATTCAATGGATAAATCTTTTAGTTTTACTTTTTGATTGTTGCTTTAGTCAAATTTTTCTTTTTTTGTTTTTGTGTTAATTCTCTCTGATAATTCCAATCTATGTATGTTTGTGGAAATATACTATTTGAATTTGAATTTAAATTTGATTTTGAATTTGAAATATGTACATCGATGATGATATCTGCTTATTTTCTGGCACAATTTAAGTACAAAATTTTCTAATTTACATTTAGTTGGCATCCTGAGTTTTCTATGGGTGCTTTGGCTGTTATCTTTGGCAGTTGATAAACTTTATCAACATTCGGTAACGATATTGTTCATAATGCAAATCATTTTCTCGAAATAAACGTAGAAAATTACAAACTTCCAAATTGTTCTTAGTTTTTCTACTGATATCACCACCAATATATAGTTGGTAGTATCAAGCCAGAAATCTTTGATCTTTGCATCTTAAGTATTGTTTCCTACTTCCTACTTGAAAATAACAACCTACGTCATACAGTGATGCTAATGATGGAAACATACGTCATACTGTGTTGTTTACCTAAAACTATTTATGGTTGTCAAGTAAATAAGTATTGTTAAATATTGATTGATTATTTTAGAAATATCTATTTACTGCAAACTATAATAAAAAACAGATTTTTGTATTAATAGACCTTTAAATTACCTACCTAAAAATTCTGTTAACAAGTCATTTTTACGAGTTCATTTTATGTTTTCGTAATAAAGATTTGTTTTCAGTGGTAATCGTATTTTATGGAGTTATTAATTTGAATGACGCTTTTGTTATTACTTTATAAAGCTAGTTTTTGAATAAATACATGGTTATTGGAAGTGACAATGTCGACAACATCGTTAAAATTTATATTTTAATAAAAAATAATTTCAAATAGAGCTTTTTTGTGTAAAATGTTGAATTAATTTAAGCATTCATACATTAATTTATTTTCAGAATATCTCATTTTATGTAGAGTACATTTTTTTAGCTCTAAATAGGTATATAGGGTGGGATGATATCTGAGGACTGTGGGGTTATGGGAAATTTAACAACATGATTTATAAAAAATATGCAGGTAATTAATATGCAAATTATATCCTGCTATATTTCTATACTAATAATCATCCCAAATAACAAAACATATTTGATCCTTTGTAAACAATATAAATAAAGACAATTGCATTCTGCGGATTATGAAATGTGACAATAAGCAGCTGAATACTCCACGTAAAATAGTCGCAGCTTTGGCTCAATATTTTTAGTCTTGCTAATCTCTATTTTCTTTTGATGTCAACTCAATAACTGAGGTTGTACATTTGCATTAATACATATAATACAAGAAAGAAGTAATGTGTTTATTTGTTCGAGGTGGTCTTAGGAACTACCAAAACGATTGTAAAAATGGTATACCCCTGAAAACATTCATATTCTTTATTTGAACATTTAATTTAATCCGAATTTATCCGAATAATAACTAGAGGGTGGGGCAATAGAGATTAAAAAAAAAGTCGGAAAAACGTCCCCTTTTCTGAGACTATGCATACAGTAAGTAGACACATCTGAAATTTGATAAAGTCAAAAAGGTGAAATACGAAATTCAAACATTTTTCAGCGTCGTCTTGAAGAGAACAGACAGAGGAAGGTGATGAATAGGTTAAACTTAAGGAAGCCAAGGGAGATTCTACCTTCTTTGTCTGCCCTACACCATTGTTTTGATTAATTTAGTACATCAGTATATAGGTGCTTCACTTTCAGCTTCACAGACTCCATTTGTACATATTAAAAAATCTCTGTTAAAACTAAAGGTTCAACGATTCATAATTACGATCCGTTTAGTTGTTTTCAGGAAAAAAATTATAAAAATGACGAATTTCATCATTTCTGTTGCATAAATTAGCAAATATCTCCGAAAAAAAAAAAACATTTTTCAAAAATTGTCAAGAGACAAAAATGCTAACTTTAACGTGTTTTATCTAAAAGACGAATGAATCGATTCCGTTCGTTTATTTTTTTTAGTTTCTTGTTATTAACAATTGACGGTCTCGGACAAAACAATTTTATTGTATTTCTGTTTCTGCTTCCGTTAAATAAAATTTAAGATACATTTGTCTCGGTTTTTTTTGCCTCCTCTATAACCCATCAGCTTCATCACGAGTACGTACAAAATTGCGGATTTTAACCAGTCGTTTTAAATTTATTCGTCCGTTTGTGTCGACCCATTTTTGATCAGTTTACATTAGAAAACTTTACATTAAATTATTCAATGCCTCTATATGCACTCTCGCCTGTGCCGTAGCACTGAATTATATAACTTCGCAGTTTGTAAATGAACACTTTTTGAATATAAAATATTGTCTCTGGCCGAATGAATAGTATTGACCCTTATCAACTTTATTAGTCTGGATCTATACTTGCAATATCCTAATTCACCTAGAATTAATTTAAAAATAATCCCTTCAACTACTTCGGTGCCGACCTCAAAAAAGATCTGAGTAAATGAGTACATTTAAAATTATTAAATTTACTGCAATTTAAAACAGTAAGTTAGTTTTGTTTCATCTAGAAATAAAGTATTTTTGATTTCAACCAAAACCAGGATCAGATTTACAAGCCAAACGGCTTCGCACTCCCTCCAGGGATTATTGAGTCATACCAGGTATAGAAAGATACCAAAAATATGAAGCTCTATGGGGACCCTTTCCATGTTATCGGGTCCTAGGTGGCGGTGTTTTCTGTACTGGCTACAAACTTTCGGACGTTCTGCGGTTGCAAGGAGAACTGCCTTCTGAATCAATTTATACAGTTGCTCACTAAGGCTCAGTCGCTTAATGTTCTTCAGGAGGTTATTTGGTATCACTCCAGTTGTTGATAGTATTATGTGAATCATGTGAACGCTGTTCATTGTCCATTGTCGGCGGATTTGCACCTCTAGATCTCTGTATTTGGTCTTAGGTTGTTGTTATTAAGTATGGAAATGTCAGTCAGTGTAGTTCGCTTAGAAATTTTATCTGTTCGTATAATGTCTGGTCTATTAAGAGCAACTGTTTGATCTGTTACAACCGTTCGGTCCTAATATAACTTGAACTCGTTATTTTCAAGAATAGGCTCCGAATTCTATTTGTAGTAAGACACTTTTCCTACCTGCAATAGTTTTAACTTATCTGCTAACTCTTGGTGGAGTATCTTAGCGGCTGAGTCGTGTCTTTCCTTATACTCGGTTGCGGCAAACTCTTGGCATCCTCCAGTTATGTGCTGGATTATCTTTGATGTTCGATAGCCATATCTACATTGGTCATTTTCTATAAGTGATCTCTGATGATAAACTTCCGATAGTTCTTCGTCAGAATAACCTGATCTTGGATAGCTAACAAGAAACCCTCCGTTTCCGGAAACATCTGTCCTGAAATCAACTAGTGATTTGACGCTGAGTTGTCGACATTTTCCTGGATGAACTCATTTGGATGCCGTCCATGAAATGGTTTCTGTAGCCAGACTTGTAACTTCTCTTGGTCTGTTCGGTGGTGAGAAGCAGTATCTCGTTCCCTCAGCGGTAGCGGCGTTGAATCGTCGGCCTCGCATATTGCTCGCATATTGTGGAAGAGTCCTCTAACCTGTGGAAATAAGAATGTAAGTTTATTCAACTAAAACTAATGATATCATTGTAAGTATAGTTTAACAGCATTATCGAGAAGAAACTAATTGATATTTGTAATTTTTTCTTACATAGTATTAAAAAAATACAGTAAATCTTGCTTCATACGATCCCGTATAATACGATTTCTCGTATAATACGCCCTGCAACTTGATTCATGTTTCCATATATTTTGTCATGCTTAACACTTTTCGCCTTCCCGCTAACTCACGCAATAGTGGCCAGCGACTAGTTAGAGATGATCACTTCCAGATGAAATGTAAACGGATAAAAATTGGCCTCCTAATCTCAAAGATATTGAATAAAGAAATATCAAGCTTGTTTTCTTATCTTCAAATGCGACGAGCAACTTAAAACTTAGAACATGACTGATACATCGCTATCTTAAGGAAATGGACGATCCTGTTTACAGAAAATTCCTGAATATTCAAGATGAGATACTAAACATTGCCGAGGTATCGGTAGCAATTACGCCCTAAACTATACAAAATTGTTTCAAGAAGCAGGGTTTTCGAAATAACCATGAAGATATTGTGTTGAAAGAAGCAAAACTCGCAATACTGCAAAATTTTTCCTTATATTATTTCAACGACGACAATGACTAACTTACTAAAGATGCTAATTGCACCCAAAAACTAACCCTAAGTGAAGAGGACAATGTTGATGAAAAGGAGTCAGCTCTAGTTTTGTCAAATGCTCAGACAACAGTTAACAATTTAAGTCATTAAGTATTTTTTTTTGAGTGACAGCAAAAACGCACTTCAAAAGATAAATTATATTGAAAGTCTTGTAATTACGAATGCAATAAAAGCTCTTTATCAAATCAAAATAAGTTATTACTTTAAGTAATACGGAAATAATTATACTATATGTATAGAAAGCTTCTTCAAAATTATGTTCTTTGTAACATAACTTTATAAATACACAAAATACAGAATGGGACAGAACAACTTGCTTATTTGAATTTGGCGCCCTGAAGCGATGGTCTCTACGAAGTGGTCGGGGGTAAGTATATTCGAGACAATGGGCTGTTAAATTGTAGCTACGATTGGTTTAGTTAGCGTCATGATGTGGACGAAGGTGGAGCACGCGTTGGCTATCGAGGCATATTTTTCTAACGGTCGCTCAATCATTGCTACGTAACGTACATTCCGAACCCACTTCAGTATTACGCTCCGTGGTCATATTCCTGACCGACAGTCGAATGATTCATGGGTAAATAACTTCAGACCAATTGGTGGTGTGATAAAGGAAATCTGACCCAAACATTGAAAGGCTTTCTGTTTTAAGATCCTCTCAGTGCTCAGTCTGCAAATATGGAGCTGCTGTTGGATTATCGGCTAGTTCTGTGAGGCGAATTCTTCACAAATAACTAAAATTTCATCTTTATAAATTGGCTGTAGTGCAGGAACTTAATCCACGCCATTTTGTTGCTCAAGAAAATGGCATGTCTCACGATACACTCGTTTTCTTCAGTGATGAGGCTTACTTTCATCTTTCGGTGCATATCATTAAGCAGAACATTCTCTATTGAAGCCCTGATAATCTCAGACAAATTAATTAGCGTCCCCCACATTCACAACGTATAACTGTTTGGTGTGCACTAGCGCGTGTTGGAATAATTGGTCCATGGTTTCTTAAAGAAAACAAACGGGCAGGTTCAGTAACTTCTGACCATTATGTCCACATGATTCAGGACTGTTTGCTAACAATTCACAAGATGGATTTGGAAAACGTATGGTTCCAGCTGGAAGGTGTCACGGCACATACAGCCCGTGTGTCAATGACTGTTTTTCGGCAACAGTTCCTAAGACGCGTAATTTCCTTGGGGGAGATCTGCTTTGGCCAGCACGGTCGCCCGATTTAGCCCTCTGGGACAATTTTTTGTGGGACTATCTAAAATTACTTGTAAATAATGATCGTCTTAAGGCCCTGGCTCATCTGAAGAACAACATATATCAAGCTGTCGCCAACACACCTCTCGATATGCTGGAAAGAGTTGAACAAAACTTCTGAGTTCGATTAACCCAGTGTATTAAGATTAATGGACTCCATCATCCTGATGCCATCTTTAAAACATGAAATTTAATAGTTGTACTTGATGAGGTTCAAAGAATTTAATATAAATCTGCATTTTTTTAAAAGAAGTTTTTAAATAAGCAAGTTGCTCGATCCCACCCTGTATTTCCTCATTTATGTAGAGCCAGCTGAGAAAAATTTTCTTTTTCGTAAGTAGTTACGGAAAGTAAATTGTTCAAAAATATTTGGCAGTTTTGAAAAATGTGACCTTATTTATCAAAATTGGATAAATTAATTCTGTTTGGTGGAAGTAAAAATAAATCGAAAGTTAAATTCTAAAGCCGAATTTTTAGAAGATCGGAGATTTGAGAGCCTCGTCTACGGCGCGTATCCCAAACTTTCGTTCTTATGATTGATATCAATCATTACGTGCTCATTGAATAATATGTTATTCTCAACTTAAATGGAAAATCCATAGACCTATACTAACTTCAATTCTTCTTCTTCAAGTGCCATATCAGGTCCCCCTGACGTTGACAATTACATTGGCAAGAATTTCACGGTCCTGCGCCAGCTGGAACAGTTCCCCCGCACTACGTATACCTGTCCATTCACGAATATTCCTCAACCAGGAAGCCTGTCTCCTTCCTACCCCTCTACGTCCCTCTACTTTACCCATCATGATTAGCTGAAGAATTTTATATCGCTCCTCTCTGAATATATGTCCAAGATATGAAACTTTTTCTACACTTCACAATGTTTAATAGTAAACGAGTTGTGTCGGCCCTATTGAGTACCATTTCGTTGGTCTGCCTAGCTGTCCAAGGTATTCTCAATATTCACAGGTGTAACCACATTTCGAGAGCCTCCAACCGAATAATCGTGACAGCTTTAATTGTCCAGATCTCTGCCCCATATAGTAACACCAGCCAGACGTATGATCTAATCATTCTCTGTCGTAGTTTTAGGTTGAGGTTGTCATTGCAGAAAAGTGGTTCCATTTTTTGAAAAGTTGTTCTAGCAGTCTCTATTCTACACTTTATCTCTTTATCTGGGTTTAGATTTTCGGTGATATAACATCCAAGATATTTAAAATGAGTCACCCTGTCTTCAATTATTTAACTTAAATAATAAAAACAATACCTAAAATTAGACATATAGCACCAATTTCACAATAATGGGATATTCGTTTTTCATTTCCAACGTCAGACAAAAAAGAACTTAATAAAAAAATCTACCTTGGTTAGCTTTTATGTATATTTTACTCCAATTTTTAAAGTAGGTCCCTTAAATTATTCAAACTCACAGGTCTTTAGTTAGTTACTTGAATTCATAAAGCTTTCTGTATTTGTTTGTTTTACAAATGATGTTTCCCATGCTTATTATTTAATAATCCACAAAAAATTTTTGACCATTTTAAATTTATTCTTTTTTTTTTTAGAATATTTTTCTTTTAATTGATCGGTATACTTAATTTCAATAGTTGGATTTACAGATTATGTCATCTTAGGGATGCAACAAAAGGCATTCCCGCCGAAAATGAAATTTCATGGTCTTGCATGCCTCGGGACCCGCTTTTATACCGGGAGAAAGTGTCAGAGTTGTAAAAAATAAGTCGACATATTATTTTATCTTAACCAGATGTATCAAAAGGCGTCAAATGAAATTTTATTGAACAGTCAGAGATTGTTTAATTTTATAAATGAGACTTTTAGCGGTACTCTTGGGGTTGAAAGGCCGAATTTTCGTGACCTTGCTTATCTTGCTACCTGTCATTACTCTAGGAGAAATTTAAATTAGAGAAAATATCATAATATGTAGTTCTTCATTATAAGGAAATGAAAATAAAAGCTTAAATAGGTGTAAAAACTGTCGTAAGTTAAGAGGAAAAAAATTATTTTAGTGCAACAAATTAGGTATTTTTCTTTTTCTTGTTATGTATAATTTTTAAATGACTTGAGAGAACTGTATGCTTATAAAATAAAACTATCATAGTTTAGTTGAAGGTTTGTAGCTGCGCCAGCGAGCAAATGTGCCAAGCTAACCTCTATGCTGGAGAGTAGTGATGAGTTATTCAGAACGCCGTTGCATCTGTAACTAGGTTGAATGAAAAAATCTTCCTCAAAGTCGTTAGGAACTAGCTTCTAACGTCACTCTTATAGAAATGCAATGAGTATATATTATATAGACACGCAAATTAACATCTAGATCAAATAAAACTTGCTAATAAATAATAAAAAAAACTTTAGCTGAATGACTAGCTGTGTTGCTCAAGAAAGCTAGATATGTTATAAATAAAATCTAATATGTTACGAATTATAGTATCTACTGACGCCAAAATATAATGCAAATTCTGTATATTCCATGATCATGGAATAGAGAATCGGAAAACTACTTGAAGTATTACAAAAAAAGAGTAAACTTTAATTTACAAATTATTTATTTTATTTAAAATAATAGATGAAAAGAAAATAAACTAAATTTGTCTGTTATTTCGTTGGTGAGATCGCTAGCTGTGCTATCTCGTACAAATCTAGCTGCAACACTACCAAATCGTCTACGTACTTATTAAATATAAGTGCTCATAAATGAGAAACTGAATGTTTTTACCAAAAGATGAATAGAAAAATAAAACGTAAAAGAAAAATGTAAAATGTAGGAAAATTGAAGAAAGAAATCATAAGTAAGAATGAGTTTCTATGTGGGTTTAAAATAATCCCTTCTTTGAAACGCGTCCAACTTCTAAAACTCCCGTCTTCGGCTGATTTCAATAAAATAAAGCAATTATTAGTAAAACAGGGAAAAGATAAAGTAACTGGCCAACTAGACTCAATTACCGGAATAATTTAAACTATTTTATACCGTAAAATCTGAAAGGATAGACTAGACAAATTGAGATATAAAATTTAATTTTTCAGTTGTTTCAAAATAAAGGGTGTTTTTTATAGAGGTATAGAACTTTGTGTTGGCAACACTTTTTTAACTGGCGGCCATTTTGTCAGCTGTCAAGTGATTTATGTTTAATTTGGTTTGGCATTTCAACATGAATAGACTGACGCCTGAACAACGCTTCCAAATTATGCAAATTTATTTTGAAAATCATGGTTCTGTTCGAAATACGTATCGCCTACTACGTCCATTTTACGGTCAACATAATCGTCCATCAGAGCAATTAATTCAATTAACTATGGAACGTTTTCGCACCACGTTTACTCTAAATGATAATACACATCCACAGAGACGTCGTACAGTGCGTACAGAAGAAGTCATTGCTGCTGTAGAGCGTAGCGTAGAGGAAGACCCGAATCAGTATATCCGCCATCGTGCATAGGAATTGGATATGTGTCCATTCACTTTATGGAAGATTTTGCGGAAAGATCTTAGTTTGCGTGCTTACAAAATCCAACTCGTGCAAGAATTGAAGCCACACGATCACCTAGTAAGGCGTAGATTCGGTGAATGGGCCCAAAACAAAATTGCCGTTGATCCCGATTTTCATAAGTGAATTTTGTTTAGCGATGAAGCTCACTTTTGTTTGAATGGATACGTCAATAAACAAAACTGCCGTATTTGGAGTGATGATAATCCTCAAGTGTATGTTGAGACACCGTTACATCCAGAAAAACTAACTGTTTGGTGTGCTTTATAGGCTGGTGGAATCATTGGTCCGTACTTCTTTAAAAACGATGCTGGTCAGAATGTTACAGTCAATGATGACCGCTATAGAGCCATGATTACTGACTTTTTCGTTCATCAATTGAACAACCGTGATGTTCAGGAGCTGTAGTTTCAACAAGACGTCGCAACATGTCACACAGCTCGTGCCATAATCAATTTATTGAAGGAAACGATTGGTCACCGCATAGTTTCACGTTTCGGACCAATGAATTGGTCTCCAAGATCGTGCGACTTAACGCCGCTAGACTATTTTCTGTGGGGATATGTGAAGTCGCTAGTCTACGTTGATAAGCCCGAAACGATTGATCACTTGGAGGACAACATTCGCCGCGTTATTGTCGATATACGGCCACAAATGTTGGAAAAAGTTATCGAAAATTGGACCTTCAGATTGGACTACGTCCGAGCCAGCCGTGGCGGTCATATACCAGAAGTCATATTTAAATTATAATGCCAGAAGGTTATCTTTCGAATAAAGTAAATTTCATGTCAATTTAAAAAATTCATCTTTGTTTTATTCCATTTAAAAATTCTTTACCTCTATAAAAAACACCCTTAAAAATGAGAGTCAAAGCAAATGCTCTTGGCCCTATGTCTATTCATACACAAAACGCTATTTTTTTCGAGCACGTTAAGAATATCAAAGAAATTTTGGGTGAAAACAGTCGATAAACTAAACTTGTTTAATAAGTCAATTTATTAACCATTAACATTTTCTGTTCAAAATTAAATAAGCATCAGATTACTTATTTAAATAAGCATCAGATTACTTATATAAAAAAAAAATAAAGAAAGACATTACTAGTTGGCCATTTCAGACGAAAGCGCTACCACAATAAAGGATAAATTTCTTGCCCAAATTTCCCTCTCAATGAAAATTTGGCAGTGACAGCAAACATAACTTAAGAAATCAATGTTCTAAACAAAGCAGAATCTATAGAACTTGTAATAGTGGGAGTTTTTGCAAAAATAAGGGAAAATAAACTGAGCTAGACATATTTATAAATACGTATAATAAAATTTAATTAGATAACTTCTCACCCAATATATTTTTTTCTCAGTTATTTAGACAAATATTTTTAAACTAAGATTGAGTTAATTTTTTATTTGTTAAATTTTACAAAATGGGACTATTGCTCCTTCATTTTCTTATTATTAATTCTAAGAATATTTAAATTCCTAACTTAAGGGACTTTTAGGTATTTTAACAACAGATATTTTTTCCCCTGTTTTCAATGATCAGTTACGGAAAACACAGAAGGTTCCTCGTATAATTTCTAAGCAAAAATATTTTATATATGATAATTTTACATGAGAAGTATAAAATACTAATACAAAATAACCCATAGAAACCCAAATAATAAAGGTGATTTCAATCCAATAGAAATCCAAATTTGGTTTTGGCGGGGCCTTTTGTAATATCTGGTTAAGATCAAATAATTTGTGGCGTTATTTTTTTTTTTAATTTTCAATTTCTCCCAGTGTAATAGCGAGATCACAAAATTTGGTTTTTTCTGGAGTGCCTTTTGTATTATCTGTAAGATGAAATAATCTACAGTTATAACTATTGAAAGAAATTATAAAGGCCAACTAATAAAAAACCTAAGAGTTTTAAAAAACCTTATTTATTTATTTTTTTAATTAATTTTAATGAGTCAAAAAGTTTCTTAACTGACTAATAAATATAACCATGGGAAACATCATTTGTAAAACCAGTAAATATAGAAAGTTTATGAATTCAAGTCTCTAATTAGATCCTTAGTTTGAATAATTTAAAATGTCTAGTTTAAAAATAGAAGTAAAATATACATGAATGCTAACCAAGGTAAATTTTTTTTATTAGGTTTTCTTTTAGGTGTTGTTAAAAGTGAAAAAAGAACATACAATTACTGGTAAATTATTGCCACATGTCTAATTTAAGGTAATATTTTTATTATTTCAGTTAAATAATTTAATTTATTATCAGTGTATGGATTTTTCTCTTTAAATTGGAAACAACACATTATTCAGTAATCATTAAATGAGAATTATCATCCATAGGCGAGGGTCTGAAATCACCGGTCCGAAAATTCACCTAACCTTAAAATTCAGTTATTGAATTAATTTTTACCTTCAATTAATACGAAAATTATTTTTTCTAATTTTGACATATAAAGTAACACTTTTTAAAATTACCAGATGTTTTGAAGCCGTAAGTGGTTTTTTTTTCTAAAAGAAATTACGAAATTGAATTACTTTTAAACGATGTCAGTACACAATGTACTTGCAATGATTACATCAGTTTTAGACTAAATTGAAAATAATTTATTTTAACAAAAGCACTAAACTGATGAAATCGATTAAGGTTATTTACCGACATATATTTCAGTTTTCCACTCCCATGCAATAAACTTATATTGGAAATATTTTTATATAACCACTTTGAATAACCCCCAAAATATGCTGAAAATGTTGTCAAAATATCTAACTCCTATCAAAAGTTATATGCAAACGAAGTCATAAAAATTTTTTCCAAACCAACGACTGTCTAGTTTCTTTCAATTTTCAACTTTCTTCCAATAATCTGAAAATTTTGTTAAAAAAAAAATATCTCTTTGCAAGAAAACCTATTTGGAAAATATTATCATGGAACCCATGAGGATATCCTGAAAGTTATATCAAAACATCTCACTTCAAGGAAAATATTTTGTTCCTAGTAAAACCACTCCTCTAACGAAAACTTTTCAAGAGGTAAAAAAAGCTTCCAAATGTATGCGATTATCCGATAAAAATATCTAGGTTGTCATAATATTGATGAAATCAGAAGCGATGCTTACAAGTGACGCCACTTTTATAACACTTACACTACTTTAAAGTCGGTTGTTATACCACTAGGAAACGTCATATCATAGTTTTTTAAAAAATCAAAATTTTAGTAAGAAATAAAGAAACCTATCTGCTGTATTTAACTAGTTGCTACATATGCATTCTCCTTTCAGGCAGAGAAAATGGAAATAAATAGTTTTTTCCTGCAAATGCCACTCTGGCTCTCTCCATATGCGTTTCGACCATCTCATGGTCTCGTCAGTGGAGCTGTATCGGACCGAAAACAATATTCGCAGGGAAAAACTGATATATGAAATATAAATTCCAAGGTATGTCGGTAGAATATTGCAAACCTGTCACCTACCGACCTCAATGTCGAGACTGAAAAATATCGACAGTCGATCGATATTTATGAATCACCGGAGTAGTGAGAAATTTTTTACAAAATCAAAAGTTCAGTAAGAAATAAAGAAATCTATCTGCCGTATTTAAATAGTTGTTATATATGTATTCTCCTTTCAAGCAGAGGAAAAGGAAATAATATGCAAACACTTTATTTCCTGCGAATACCACTCTGATCCTCTCTCCATATGATGTTTTTCAGTCTGATATCGAGGTTGGTAGGTAACAGGTTTGTAATATCCTACCGACATTCCTTGGAATTTATATTTGATACAACAGTTATTTCCTGCGAATATTGCTCTCGATCCGATACAGCTTCACTGACGAGACCATGAGGTGGTAGAAATGCGTTGAGAGAAAGGACCAGAGTGGTACTTGCAGGAAATAAACTGTTTGTATATATTTTTTCCTTTTTCTCTGCCTGAAAGGAGAATACATATATATATAACAACTGTCATATTATAGTGTTAGACTACACAACAAAGATCATTAAATTCAGCTACCACGTTTTCAAGAAATTTGGAAAAATATTCAATATTTTCTTAAAATTTTGACGTCTTCTACCGCCTAAACGAAGTAGTATCAGACACAACTAAGCAGGCCTAAATCAACTTATTTTAACGTCAAAAGTCTCTCATCAAACGTTGTATACGTACTTTCCGTACACTCTGTATATACAGGGCTTTCATAAAGTAGCAGATAAATGGGTACTTGTTTGAAAAGACGCACGAGTTCATCGAATTTATGACGGAAAAAATCAAAAAATGGTACTGGGGGACTTTTAAGAGTGTAGAATAAGATTAGATTGAGAGTTTAAAGTACTTTTTGAAATTCAATATGGAGGATCTAATATAACGGGTTTTTCATTATTCGCATTTTTTCAAAATTGGTTTTAGACGGATTTAGAAATAGTAGGTTACGAGTTCGAAATTAATTTTTTACAACTTAATATAGGAGAGACAATATGGGGGATTAAATATTTTATATTTTCTGATTTTATTCAAATTGATAATGGGGGTTATTGAGGCGTATATTACGGATCTTAGATTGATTTCTTTGTACTTAATATGCAGCATAAAATATGTCGGACAAAAAACTTATACGATTTAAATTCTTCCATTGTCGGTATCGGTAGATTTTGTGGTCCTAGGTTACGATTCTAAAATTAATTTTTTGAAATTCAATATAGCCGATTTACGATATTTGTTTGGTATAATTTCAGTCAAATCCGGTACTTGGGAACTTTCAGAATCGAAGAATTTTTCGGTGTTCAATTTAGTATGGTCTACAACTATGGATAAAATGGATACTTTTTGTGACCCTAGAAACACAACATAATTCAAAACTAATAATCGAAAGTTAAATTTTTATTAAAAAATTGAAACGACTTCTAGAACACAGTTAAAAATTGAAATTTTTGAAATCGATGCCAAATTATTATTAAGTTAAAAAATAACTACCAACACGAGACACATACAAACTATGGTAAGAAAACAATTACAAATAAAGTATTTCTCAATATCTTTGTGTGAATCACATTTTATTAGGTATTAATTAGAAACATTTAATTTTTAAATATATCTTCCATCATCACTGCAAACTCACGGGCCACATTTGAGTTGGTAGTCGGAATAATATCTCAGAAATATTAGTGTTTTTCCAAAATGTCTTCGAAGCGTAGAAAGGTTAACTCATACTTTCGATTTGCCCCTGAAATTTCAATGACCATAGCAATCTTAAAGTTTGAAAGTTACTTTTATTAACCTTTGCTACCGGGAAAACGTTATCATCAGCTTCTTATATAAAATTGGCGATATTCTGTTTCGACAAGAGACTGGCGATTGTCTATTTAAAAATGTGAGCAAACTTAAACTTTTATATATTTTAATGTCAATATTCTTCTCTAATAATAGCTTGTTTCGTAACACATACAGTGTAGAACCTTTCATAGTCGTTTTTCTTCGAAATAAGCCAGAAAAACTTTTTCATTGATATTTGTGTGATATTGCGGAAACTCGACTCGCCCGTTCCGCAAATATCTCACGCGTTATTCATAATAAAGCGGTTCTTAACTGGTTACATAAATAACTACCATGACAGAACTGTCAGAATAAGTAAAATATTTTCTAACGGGTGGAAAAAGTTTCCAGATAAAAAACTGTACGTTGTTGATTTCGTCACTTTTGCTATCTCAGGTCGTGTAGTACTTATTTCGTATTTTCACTGAACTAATTTTCATTTCTTAAAATCCTAGAACTATAGAATGTTGATAAATCATTATTATTGTTATATTTTATGGCAAATAAGCAACGCATTAGCTCTATTTTGGATGCAGTCACTTATAGCAACACTGAATTTCACTATCGCCAGTGTGAAAATTATACACGTGGGATATAATCGGAGCTAAAAATAAGTAATAAATATATGAATAAATAGATGAACAATAGAATTTTAATAAAAAATCGAATTCGTGGCATACGTTTTAATATGAAATTTAAATTTTGGAAGTTGGCGCCAAACTAATACCTGATAAAATATGATTCACATAAAAATATTGAGAAATACTTTATTTGTAATGGCTTTCTTACTATAGCTTGTATGTATCTCCTGTTAGTAGTTATTTGTTTCATTTAATAATAATTTGGCTCCTACTTCAAAAATTAATGTTGTTATTTTTGACTTTTTAAAGTCGATTCAATTTTTTTTATAAAAATTTCATTTTTGAATTTTTGGTTTTGAATTGCGATGAATTTCTAAGGTCGCAATAAAGTAATGATTTCATTCGCAAAGTTGTGGACCACACCATACTAAACAATAAAAAATTCTTTGATTCTAAGAATTTTCCAAATACCAGTTTTAAATGAATTGTACCAAACAAATATTTAGTCTGCTATAATAAATCTTAAATTTTAATATATATTTTTTTAATTCGTATCTTAGGCCTTCTAAACTCCCCAACGCTGATATTGAGGAAATACATTTTGCCTCGTAATATACACTCCAGAAACTCCCCAATATCAATTTTTACAAAATGGAAGAAATTTAAAATTTATAGTACCTCATATTTTATCTGCCCTATTAAATTGTACACAATTAACTTCAGATTGGTAACCTACGATAATGAAAACCAACTAATAACAATTTTCAAAAAAATGTGAATAACATAAAATTTTCAACCCACCATATTGAATTGGTTATATTGAATTTCAAAAAAATAATTTTAAATTTCTAATCTGATCTTAATTTACATCCTCGAAAACCCCTAACACCAATTTTGGACATTATCCGGAAATGTAAGATTTTTAGACCGCTATATTGCATCTGACTTATTGCCTTTTTTAAAAACAATTTTAAATTCGTTATTTACACTCTCGGAAACCCTCCATTACCAATTTTGAACCAAAATGAGAGATTTTAAATTTTAAGTCTGCCTATTGGATCTGCCAAATTGAATTGTTTAAATTTATAAATTACACCCTCAAAAATCCCCTATTTTTTGAACAAAAGCGAGAAATGCTAAATTTTTATTCCGCCACATTCCATTCTTCATATTTAATTTTCTAAAAATAATTTTCCATTTGAAATTTACACCCTCAAAAACCCTCCATACCAATTTTGGACAAAATCGAGAGATGTTAAATTTTTAGCCCACCATATCGTATCTGCCTTAATGAATTTTTTAAAATAATTTTAAATCGTAACTTACATCTTCAAAATCCCCCTATGCTACACTGTTAAAAATAATCTAAAATTTAATGCCCATTTTACATTAAATTTAATTATTTAATACTAAAAATCGGGAAAAATTTACATTTACTTTGAATTTAATTCAATTCATTCAAATGTCAGTTCATTGTACATTAAATTTGATTAAATAGTATCTTAAATTTCAATAAAGTAAATGAAAAGGTATTTCAATTTCTGTACATTAAAATTAATTCACATATACCCTAATATTTAAGGAATTTACATTATTATTCAATATACACTACATGAGATTCCGGGAGATGGCGCAAGTTGTATCAGACTTTTTGTTTAGTATGATATAAGTTGCTTAAAGCACCCAATTTTCTTATGGTGACGTGTTCATATCTGCACCGTACTGACGAGAACCAATGAGTTCGAAAACGGTCTAGATGGCGGACACTACGTTTGGAAAAATGTCCACCTTTTCCTGGCAGTTTCAACATTTTTTGAACTCATATTAATGTTGGTGCATTAAATATGTGATAACATCATTGGTAAAAAATGCGCTTAATTCCTTCTATTGCATTGCTACTTCTCTATTCTTGTAAGAGTATTGGTTCTAGGCGATAACCGTTCGAAATAACGAAGTTTACGTCACAACTGTGAATTAATGGCACGGTGAGAGCTTTCCAACCTGTAGTATTTCAGCCCTGTATTACACATCATATATTCGTATTTAGAAAAATATATGGAGAAGTTTTGAAGTTATGTATGATTATATCGCATAAACTATGGCTCTTCCTATATAGAGTGAGATAAATGTTATATTTTTTATATTTTTCGCTTGACAACTCAATTTATATCAGAGATAATTGTGTATAAAAATGTTATTTAATAGTGGACAATAGCTTTTTAAATAACAAGTTTACTGAGTATAATTTTTCTCACAAATGGGAATATTACCCTCACGACCCACAGTACACTACCGAAACCCCCTAAGAGAAAAAAGACACTTAATGCACACAAGTTTAATACAATATTTTTTTCTGCTACAATTTTGTTTTAACTTTATAAAAATTAGTAATGATTTAAAAATATTCTGAATGTTACAAGTTTTTTTAAAATGAAAGGTTGATGCAACGATTTTATTTTTTAAATCTACTCGATAGAGGAAAATAGGAAAAAAATATGGGTATATTTTCACGAACTACGGGATTTTTTTTTAATTAATGTTGATTACCACGACTAGTTATTACCTTAAAATCAAATGAATAATTTATCCAATTTTTCGGCTATTGCTTAGGGTGAAATATTGACATGCTATGGGATAATTATTTCAAACTAGTTTGCATAAGGTCCACTTTTATGTTGAAAACATCAATAAAAATATCAAACTTTATAGAAGGACTTGTTTATTCAAATCTTTAAAATATAAGTTTATTACGAACAAATACTTTAAGTAATATTCATCTAGGATCAGGGGCGGATCCAGCCTCTCCCCTTGGGGGGGGGGGGGCGGTGATATCACAAAAGTGCAGTATGGCAAGCGAAAGCAAGTTATCCCCGGGGGGGGGGGGACACCAGCAACATTCCCATTTCTAGTGTAAAAGGCAGGGGCGGGGCTATTTTTTTGAATTTAAAACTCTTAGAGAGAGGAGGGGGGGCGATCACAAGAAAAAACAAGTTTCCGACAGGGGGTGGGAAGATGCGATCAACATACACATTCCTCGTATAAGAGGCAGAATCGGGTCTATTTTCCTGAGTTCAAAGCTCCTGGGGGGGTGCTATCGCAAAAAAAAAGTTGTCAACGGGGGCGGGGGGTTGCCAGCAGCATACAGATTCCTAATATAAAAGGCAGAATCGGTTCTATTTTCCTGAACTCAAAGCCCTTGGGAAGGGGAAGGGCGATCGCAAGTATACACATTCCTATACTCTATTCAAGAACTAGAGAGAGTAATAAAACTGTTACCGAAACCTCCAACGTACCTGCTTCATTGCCCCCGGTAACTGAGAACTGCCGTAAATCTAATTATATTTAAATATTAAAAGCTTTTATAAATTTACTGCAACAATAAAATTTCTGATAATTCAATTTAATTTCTGTTAGTGAGCAAAGTACATCTTACAGTGTGTCCTTAGTGATTTATTTTGTTTGTGCTTGTTTTTATATATTATTTGAGATTAGTGAGATACCCAAAAGATGGAGGGGATTTTTTCCTCAAGGAAAAACTTATTACGATGAATGTTTATGATGCTTTAAGATATTAATATCTAGATAATAATGTTAAAAGCTCTGTTGAGATATATTCCAATATAACAGGAGTTCGAAAATCTATCATGTACCGAACACTGACGGAGAAAAAAACGACTGGAATTGTTAGTAATTTCAAGCTATATTCGATCTCAGGCAGACGAAAAATCTCGTTGGAAGAAGAGATGTAAACTGTAATAAAAGGAGTTGTACATACATTTTATTATGAGAAGCAGATCTCAACCGTCGACAAAATTCTAACTAAAATCAATGAAGATCGGGATTTGCCTGAAATTAAAAGAACTGAGCTCTGGAAATTGCTCAGAGAACTTAATTTTGTTGGGAAAAACCAGATAGGAAATCTGTTCTTATAGATCGTCCGGAAAATGTCCATTGGTGAAGGAAATATCTCTCTCAAATAAAAGGTAGAGTTGCTGGAAATAACACAACTTACAAAATTAATAATTTAACTGGACTTTTGAAAGATTTTTTTGAATAAAGTTACTGCAGATAATTGCGAAAAATCCATATAATAAAAGAATAAAAGAAAATGTAGAAACTCGATCTCATGATCGGTGAGAGAGGAATCAATTATAATTAATTTGAGCGACGATAGCACAGCGTTAACACAATTTATTATTTAAATTTTCTGTAACATATAAAAATTAATGACATTTGAATCCCTTTTTAGTGTTTAAATTGTAATTCTGCAGATGGTTTAAGAAATAAATAAACTGGGATGTCAAATACCCCAAAAATGTTTTTAATTAATAATAAAATGACCGATAGCCCCAAAAAAATTTTAATATTATATTGACGAATTTATTTTTTTATATATGTTTAACTTCTTGTATTTTTGATAATGGGTAGTTTGTAAGTATTTAAATTATAACTTAGAATTTTTTGAGAGAAAAAGGCTACGCTTTAGTCTGAATGTACCTAAAATGGTTTCTATGCCAAAATTGAAAATAATAAAACTATAGTTGTGATTTGTGTTAAATATGTCAAAATTATCTATATTTTCTAATATATGTGAATTATTAAGAAATCATAAGAAATAAAATAATATTATAAAAACTTTTTATTTTAAGTTTATTACTGAAATAATACTTTATGCCATAAATATTTAGTGATAAAAAAATATATGTGTCTAACAGATTTTGCTAAAGACACCGGACTAAAGAACACAGGTAGTTTGCGAAGAAAAAAAAGGTAAAAAATGGAAAACTCTCCCTAGTTCTTGAATAAACTATAGTATAAGAGGCAAAATCGGCTCTATTTTCCTGAACTCCAAGCTCTTTAGGGGGGGGGGGGGGCGATCGCCCCCACCGCCCCCCCCCCTGGATCCGCGCCTGTCTAGGATATGTCATGTAACAATCGATTATAATTAATGAAAAAATGGATATAAAGTTATTAAAGGTTATGTTCTCATATTCAATTTTAAAAACAAATAAAGATATTTTTGCTGTAATAAATCATTGGAATATTTTTAAAAAGATTGACTATAAAATAAGTCTGAAATACGCCTGTTTTTCGGTAGTCAACTACGAATACAGGAAAGACGCAGTCGGAATACTGTTCATGTCATGTTAATTCTTAAGCAATACCCAGATGAGCATAATTTTGTTTTTCGAAAAAATTCCTGAACCACGTCTTGTTAAGGATTGAAAATAATTTAAAACTTTCAACTTCTAAAAAAATTGAAAAACACAGTTCTGTGTGAAAACTCGCAATTCTAGAGCTAGTTGAAATTTGAATAATCACTCACCCTGTCATTTCCAATTGTTTTAAATGGGAAAAATACGTTTTTTGGCGGCATTCAAGAATCCTTGCTGTTTAGATGTTTGGATGCTTGATTTTCGTACATTTTATGGCGAGGTTATTCAGTTTTTGTTGTCATTTTTATGAAAACTTTTTCCCCGTTGAGGACTCATGTGAAGATCAAAGTGGAATTAATTCTAAATCATTATACAAACAACTTTAAGAGCGGAGTAATAAAGATTTTTAGGTAAGCAATATGTAAATTGTAGAAATTAGTTAGCTACCATCCAAAAATATTGGCATACACCCGTAAGCTGGGGGTTAAAACTACCCCTACACGATACCCTATCATGACATGGGTTCTAAGACTGAAAAGTAGCTGTGAAATTCTGAGTTTTATCAATAAAAGACAATAACAAGTCATTTTTGGCCAAGTTTTTGTAAACTGCCCCTCAGGGTGTAGTTTTGTATGGATGCGAACAGTATTGTAAAGTTGATATCTTTGTCTGGATCATTTTTGCCAGTAATTTATGTCAAATATGATTTTTAACAGTAGTACTGTGTTTCATAACCTTAACAAAAAATTTTTTGCGATTTTTTCGAAAAAAAAAGTTACGCTTAAGATTTTAACTGCCTCTTCCCTATATCCTTACTCAACTACCGAAAAACTGGCGATTTTTACTGTTACTGTTTGATATCTCAATATTTAAAAATATGAAATCATTAATTTTTAAAATCTTATATGCTAGCAATTTTTGATACTATTTTCATGAAAAAACTAGTTCAATAATACAAAAGTGGTTATAAAAAAGGTTTTATGACTTTTCAAATTTAAAAATAGAACAAAGTTGCATTAACAAAGACCCTATCCTAAATCTTTCATATAAATGAACGTTCTTTTATTTACTTTTAAGATTATTTTCAAATTTTAAATTCTTTACAAAAGGAAATAATAAAAAATGTGCGAAAATAAAGCCTTTTAAATAGATTTTAAAATGGTTTTTCCTTTTTACAAAAACATTCCCGTCGCTCCAATTTTAAGTTTCTTTTTAGTCCCGTGTGCAAATACTTAGTTATGAGACATAAAAAGGGTGGTGAATTGCCGAGTAAAGCTGTTAGGGTGTTGCGTCATTTTAAATTTTCAATTGAAATTTTTTCGGATTATTTGATTTCTTTTTTGTTTTACTTTAAATAGTATAAAGCGCTGACTTAGATGACTATTTTTTTATAGTTTAAATGGTGTGGTAGGCAAGCTTTAGATAATAACTGTAAATATAAGCTGTAAGTTGAAAATTTTCACATTTTACGAAAGACAGTTGAAAATTTATTTGTTTAATACCAGAGGTCTGTAAAAAATGAGGTCATGACTGTAGTTGTCTGGCTGGGGATTATTTTCGAAGTCAGAATTGACATATTATATCAGAATTTTCAGATATTTGAGGTTATGTATTCGAAAAATGTTTTTTTTAAATTACTTTTGAGGTTCTGTGTGTTTTGGTCATTTAATGCTACTCTTATTCTTCAAAATAAGTTATTAAGCGAGTAACCGAGTCGAGTGTCGTGACTTCACGACTGGTGTCTGAGTGCAAGGATGTACTAAATGGTATGGTATGATAAGGAAAGTCTGCACAGTCAGACTTGTATGGGTCCCGGGTCACTCGGGCATACGCGGGAATGAGGAAACAGACCGTCTGGCAAAGTTGGGTTCGGCGATTGAACCGTATGGACTACAACCAGGCGCGGACCCAAAGGGGGGCGGTGGGGGCGATCGCCCCCCCCCCCCCAGAGCTTTGAGTTCAGGAAAATGGACCCGATTTTGCCTCATACTACAGTTTATTCAAGAACTAGAGAGAGTAATCAATCATTTTTTTACTTTTTTTTTTCTTCGCAAATTACCTGTGTTCTTTAGTCCGGTGTCTTTGGCAAAACCTGTTAGACACATATATTTTTCATAGGAATGGGTTAGAAATTTTATAATCAAAAATACCCGTCAATAATAATGGACTATTTGGGTTGGATAACAATAGATATTTTGGATGTGTGAAGTGTTAAAAATGATTTTAATCCTTGTCATAGGCGTCGGAAAGAAGTTTATTATCACTAAGTATTTATGGCATAAAATATTATTTCGGCAATAAACTTAAATAAAAAGTTTTTATAATATTATTTTATTTCTTATGATTTCTTAATAATACATTAGAAAATAAAGATAATTTTGACATATTTAACACAAATCACAACTGTATTTTTATTATTTTTAATTTTGGCATAGAAACCGTTTTAGGCATATTCAGACTAAAACGTAGCCTTTTTCTCTCAAAAGTTATAGTTTAAATACTTACAAAATACTCATTACCAAAAATACAATAAGTTAAACCTATATAAGAAAATAAATTCGTCCATATAATATTAAAATTTTTTTGGGCTATCGATCATTTTATTATTAATTAAAAACATCTTTAGGATATTTGAGGTTTTAATTTATTTATTTCTTAAATCATCAGCAGAATTACAATTAAACATTAAAAAGGGGTTAAATGTAATTAGTTTTTATATGTTACAGAAAATTTAAATAATAAATTGTGTTTACGCTGGTAAACAATACGTATCTAATTCGTAATCAAAGTCAGTGAAGCTATCTTCGCTCAAATTAATTATAATTGGTTCCTCTATCTCACCAATCATGAGATCGAATTTCCACATTTTCTTTTATTCTTTTATTATATGGATTTTTCCCAATTTTCTGCAGTAACTTTATTCAAAAAAATCTTTCAAAAGTTCAGTTAAATTACTAATTTTGTAAATTGTGTTATTTCTAGCGACTCTACATTTTACTTGAGAGGGATATTTCCTTCTCCAACGGACAATTTCCGGACGATCTATAAGAACATATTTCCTATCTGGTTTTTTCCAGCAAAAACTAAGTTCTCTGAGTAATTTCCAGAACTCAATTCATTTAATTTCAGGTAAATCCCGATCTTCATTGATTTTAGTTAGAATTTTGTCGACGGTTGGGACCTCTCCTTTTATTGCAGTTTACATCTCTTTTTCCAACGAGGTTTTTCGTCTGCCTGTGATCAAATGTGGCCTGGGAGTACCAACAATTCCGGACGTTTTTTTTCTTCAATATTCGGTACATAGTAGATTTTCCAACTCCTGTCACATCCGGAGCACATCTCAAAAGAGCTTTTAACATTATTATCTAGATATTGATATCTTAAGGCATCATAAACGTTCATCGTTATAAGTTTTCTTTGAGGAAAAAATGCCCTGGTTTAATGATTTTGGAATAAATATAGATGTGGAAGCTATATCTTTTCGGTATCTTACTAATCTCAAATAATATATAAAAATAAGCACAAACAAGATAAACCACTAAGGACACACTGTAAGGTGTACTTTGCTCACTGACAGGAATTAAATTGAACTATCAGAAATTTTGTTATTGCAGTAAATTTATAAAAGCTTATAATATTTAAATATAATTCATAATTAGATTTACGGCAGTCCTCAGTTACCTGCGGCACTGGTGCAGGTACATTGGAGGTTTCGGTAACAGTTTTATTACTCTCTCTAGTTCTTGAATAGAGCTTGCGCCCCTGCCCTTCTCAAGAACTTTGAGTTTAGGAAAATAGAACCGATTTTGCCTTTTATATTAGGAATGTATATACTGCTGGCACTCCGCCTCGTTGATAATTTATTTTTCTCGCGATAGCCCCCCCCTCCCAAGAGCTTTTAGTTTAGGAAAATAGACCCAATTCTGGATTTTATACTAGGAATCTGTATGCTGCTTGCATCCTCCCCCTTATTGGCAACTTTTTTTTTTTGTGATCGCCCCTCACCTCTCTAAGAGCTTCAAGTTCAGAAAAATAAACCCGATCCTACCTTTAACACTAGAAATGGGAATTTTGCTGGTGTCTCTCCCCCCTGCCTCGTCGACAACTTGCTTGTCATATTGTACTTTTGTGATATCACCGCCCCTCCCAAAGAAAGAGGCTGGATCCGCCTCTGACCCCAATCAATATTACCTGTCTCAATTGCTATTGGCAAAAGGGAATTAAAATTGTTGCTGGAAACCAAATTTATTGAATCATGGAGGGGAGCTCCTGGAATGAGGTGTGCTAAGGAACATATAACTGGGCCTAGCGCACGGCGTGCTAAGGAGTTTCTCTCCTTGGGAAGGAAAGAGCTGCGAATTGTGGTGGGATTGTTAATAGGACATTGTCGCCTCAGGGGCCATCTTCTTAGAATCGGTGTCGAGGGCGACCCGACGTGTAGATGGTGTTTGGAAGAGGATGAAACTGTTGACCATGTTCTCAGAGGGTGTCCAGCACTCAACGGATTGAGATAGAGAAATTTCGGAGATATAGTTTTGTTACCGGAAGCAGTTAGGCAAGTTCAACTAACGAGGCTGCTTGGATTCGCAAAGGCGATCGACCTCGAATAACATGCAGATATGGTGGGATGTAAAGGGCCCAATGGTGGTCTAGGCATCGCGGATCTAGTTTTACCACCCCTTTTTCATTCATTCATTTATTCAAGCGGTAATCTGCGAGTTATTCATGTAACGTTATGGCAATTTTAAGTATTGTTTAGTAGGTTTTTTGAGACCAATATCTTTTTTTTTTGCAAATTTCGATCCGCCAATCTTAAAAATGATAATTTCTATTTTTTGACATAATTTTGTAATCAGCGACTATTTTTTGCGCCATTTTGAATTCGCCTTCTTTTTTTGACTTCATATTCATACTCAGGACTTCAAAAACCCCAGAAAATAAATTTTCGAGGAAAATGTATACAGTAAAAAAATTTATGCTTCAAAGGGTTAATATAAATGCTCATAACGTTATCGGAATATATTTCATAACTTAAAATGGCCGTAACTTTGAAGGAAATTGGATGATTTTGCTATTGTCAATATGTTATTGCCATTATTGCTGTTATAGCTTGCTGGACGACTATAAATCGAGTTCCGAGTTTCTGAACATTTGCAAAGATATTACTGATTATTATTCTTATAGTTGTAAGTTACCTGTCATTTCCAAATGCCACAGGCAACTAGATACATTTGAACATCTATTTAAAAAACACAAAGTGGTATTCAAGAGGTATTTAAAAAGTACATTTTCTGGTAAGTTAAAAAGTATAGCGTTCCATTTAAATTGATGAAGTTATAGCCATTTAAAATTCTTATTTGATTAGTTTTAATTTCTTCTTTTTCTTCTTTCTCTGCCCATTGACGTCCACTCCTGGACATAAGCCTCTCCGATGGCCTTCCACTGGGATCTCTCTCGCCTTCTGGAGCCAGTATTTTCCAGCAAACTGTCTTATATCATCTACCCACCTGCGTTGTGGCCTGCCACAATTTCGATTCGTTTCTCGCGGTCGCCATTGCAGTAATTTACTCGTCCACCTATCGGGCTGTTGTCTAGCTATGTGCTACGCCAATTGCCACTTTAGTCGTGATATGCGTTCAATGACGTCAACTACTTTGGTTCTTGATCTTATTACTTGATTTCTTATTTTATGCCGTAAAGAGATTCCTAACATTTCTCTCTCCATGCTGCAAGTAGCAACAGTCATGACACATGTATTATAGACTTTCCGTTTAAGGTTGATTGGTGTGTTTCTATCTCTTAATACGTACTGCAACTTTTCAAAGGCAGCCAATGTCAGCCCTATTCTCCTTGTTAGTTCCGCCGTTTGATTTTCTTTGCCCAGTTTCATGACGTGGCTTAAATAGATGTACTCTTGGACATTCCTATGATTTCATCTTGAATCTCTATTTGTACATTTGCGTCAGGGCTCATTAACTTAGTTTTCCCCAAGTTCATCTTAAGTCCTACTTTTCTCGCCTCTTCATTGAAATCTTGAAGCATTTGTTTTAGCTCTTCTGGGTTGCTAGACATGACAACAACATCATCGGCGAAACGAAGATGATTAAGATAAGAACCGTCGACTCTCAAACCTTTCTCATCCCAATTTAGTTTTTTAAAGACATCTTTCAAAGCTAGCGTAAATAGTTTCGGAGTGATGACGTCTCCCTGACGCACACCTCTCATAACGTTTATTTTTTCGGTTTTTGTGTCTTCGTCGATTTTAACCTGTATAGTTGCGTGTTTATATATGTTCTGTATGATAGTGGTATACCTGGAGTCAATTCTAGCATTATTAAGTGATTTCAAGATCGCCCAAGTTTCTATAGAGTCAAAGGCCTTGTGAAAATCTACAAATGCCAGGTGTATAGGAATGTTATATTCCTCGTTTTTTTCTAGGACTGTATATATATATATATATATATATATATATATATATATATATATATATATATATATATATATATATATATATATATATATATATGCATTAAAGGCCGCCATTGGTTCAAATATTTTTTCTGTGTTATGCATAATAACGCTAAAACAACTTTATTCCACAGCACTGTTTACCCGTATTTAGCTGGCATTTAATTCTCAAATGAAATTTTCTGGGAAGGGGAATTCGGAGAACGAGACTTGGTCACGCTAGATAAAGTTTCTTGTAGATTACTCGATGTCTGCACAACATAGGCGTCTGTAACTCCGTTATCAAATTGTAACGTTAAGTATTGTTTCTGAGATTGTATTTTGATTTGAAAGTTTAATAAGGAATAAAGGAATACACAATTTGAAAATATTCTGTCATTTCATTAACTTGTTAATTACAGAATTACCACCAAGTTTCACATTAGGGATTTTTTTTAATTACAATTATTTTGTAATTATGCAAAAAATTAAATCAGATGACAGGGTCTCTTTTGCCTTTGATTGTTTTAAAACAGGTGTCATTGAGAATATGAATAGTTTCCTTGATTATGTAAAAAGAACTTTTGGGACATTGAACGAAATTTTTTGTTCAATATAGTCGCTGAGAATTATTTCCTAGTTCCTACGACGGTCGCCGGGTAGCGTAACCACTACAGTTTTGGAGAAAGGTTGTTTTCTGTCAATTGCCACATGAAACTGTAATGAAAATATTTGTATCTTAATCTTAAGGCAATTTGAAACTTCTGTTTCACACTTGTTGCTCTATCCTTTAAAATAACGTAGTCAAACATCAAACTTTTTTTCATTAAAGAGCTGATAAGTCCGATTTGATTTAATGAAACTGAATAAACTTAGACTCATTAAAAATGTATTTCCTTGTTTTATCCTTTGTTACAAATAGTAGTGGCTAGAGTGCTCTATTTGCCAGCTAAACAATTTTTTAAATTTTAAATTGCATGGTATGTCCATCTATATGTAGTTAAATAAAAAACAAATATATATATATATATATATATATATATATATATATATATATATATATATATATATCAGGCTTTGTCCAGCATTTAATGCACTGAAATCATTTAGTCCAGGTTTGCTTCCATTTTTGCAAGCTATTATCCTAATTTTTGAAGCTTTGTGATAGTTTTTTGTTTCCTGTTTTTATGCAAAGATTATCTCATGTTCTTGAAATTTTGCCGTCTTTAATAGAGATACTACCTACATATCTGACAATAAAAATACGTTTGTTGGTTTTTTTAAACATTCCTTTAGCCAAGACTATTTTTTAGTGACTACCGTCCGATGGTAAGCACTCACAAATAGATAAGTAGCATTATTGAAGAAATATAATCGTGTTTTAAAGGAAATTGCAATTTTTGTTGAACACCATGTCATTTTTTTAATATTTATAGCTACAGATAAACATATCAATGCCATTTTTACTTTATTATTTTTAACTAGAGTTGACAAATATTTTTTTTTAAATAAATTTAATATTTTAGTACACGAGTCCTGAGTTTTATTTGGATAATCTGAAGAGTCTGTCTGTAGATACTAAGTCTTCCCGGAGTTACTATTTTATCAGTTTTAAGCTATAGATGGCGTCTTAAATTTGAACTTTCGGTATAAGTAACTTCAGGAAGTTGTTTTTTGCATTTGTAGCAAGTGAATCATAAAAATCCCGCCCATGTATAATTGCTATGACAATCAGAGCTACCTGACTCAGACACTGTGGATTTCTCAAGGAATGGAAATTAACACCATTAGCTAATCCACTTTAAACACTCATAGACCATTCAATAAGTAATTAATTAACCAATAAGTATTATATTATCTTCAAGAATTTAGCACCATGTATCTCAAATATCAAGCGGTTGCGATGCTATATTGACTTTAATGAAAACGGACGTGATAGGCATAATATGGTATATTCGATAATTAATTAGATAGTTTCAATTTGAATATGAAGTCGTAAGGTCCCCTTTTACTGACAAATAGTCTAATTTTAGCTTATTTAAAAGGATTGTTACTCATTGATTAGATTAGATTCAGTAAATATTATTATTCTTAGCTTGATAATTCAACTAAAATAGTTGTACTTATTTTTTCTTTGTATATATATATATATATATATATATATATATATATATATATATATATATAGTGTGTGTGAAATTCGTTCCGGACTTGGTAATGGAAAAACTGAAAGAGTGGCGTGTGAAAGCTTCAAGCGATTTGGTAAAATGTGTAGATACGCATGAAAATTTTTTAAATAAAATTGTAACCGGCGACAAATCACGGTGTTTTCAATACGATCGATTAACAAAATGCCAAACCGCTGAGTGGCGAAGAGCAGTCCATATATTGTTCTTCAATATAGGTAGTTTTTAGTATTTTCCGAATTTCATTAGGACAGTCTTCAGTCCTGTCTTGTTTGTCATATTCAGGTGATAAGGGATATTTTTGTCAAAATTTTGTAATTCCTTAGTCAGAAAAGGATTAAAAATTTTCAATACCAATTTTGCGTTTTGTCTTTCCAAGCTAGAATGATAACTATTTTGGACAACTGGAAAATGAATCTGTGTTCGTATAATCTTGGAATATTTAATTTTAAAGAACAATCTGACCCATTTTGGACTCCTGTTGGGATATCTGCCTGATAAAATTCTCTTTACTTTATTACATTCCCAGAACAAGAAAGTTAGATTACACTCACAAACTCTGCTATTATCACTGAGCACAAAACTTTTCCAATGAATTACTTTGTGTTATTTTAACCGGCTCGTACCGTTCGACCGTTTGAGAAATATCCCTTATATCTGGGTACATAACATATATAAAATATTTAAAACACTAATTAAACTTCTAAAATACAAATAAATACAACAAAAAATTCAAACCGTGGTCGATAATCATAAAACCAGCGTAAAAACCAAAAAGTACTGCAGATCAGGTAGGATTGTTAATAAAATATCGATATATTTGAATATCGATATTATGTTTTGAAAATATGGATATCTATGGCTAGTATTTTTAAATATTATATATCAACAGTAAAATATAGGTATCGGCGTTAATATTTTTAACCGACTACTAAAAGAATGAGGTTCTCAATTCGTCGAATATGTATATTTTTTTATGTATGTACACCGATTACTCCTGAACGTCGGCACCGATTTGAATGAAATCTTTTACGTTATGTTCAAGAAGTTGCTCCGGTAGTCTCATATTTTTTTGGATGAAATTGGTTCAGTAAAATCCAAGATGGCGCTGACAATATGGCGGCCAAAAAAATTAATTTTGACTGATTTTCTCCAAAATTGGTATCGGGGAATTTTCGGGGTCCTACATAACGAATCTAAAATTATTTTAAAAAAGTTCAATATGGCGGATCCAATAGGGCGGACAAAATATTTCATTTTGTCCGATTTTCTCCAAAATTGGTGTGGGGGATTTTTCGGGATAGCATATAACGAATCTAAAATATCTTTTTGAAAATTCAATATGGCGGATTCAATATGGCAACCAAAATAATTAATTTTGTCCGATTTTCTCCAAAATTGGTATGGAGGAGTTTTCGGGGTCGCATATAACGAATATGAAATTATTTTTAACAAATTTAATATGGCGTATCCAATAGGGCGTACAAAATATTTCATTTTGTACCATTTTCTACAAAATTGGTGTGGGGGAGTTTTCGGGGTAGCATATAACGAATCCAAAATATCTTTTTGAAAATTCAATATGGCGGATTCAATATGGCAACCAAAATAATTAATTTTGTCCGATTTTCTCCAAAATTAGTATCGGGGAGTTTTCGGGGTCGCACATAACGAATATGAAATTATTTTTAACAAATTTAATATAGCGTATCCAATAGGGCCTACAAAATATTTCATTTTGTCCCATTTTCTACAAAATTGGTGTAGGGGAGTTTTCGGGGTAGCATATAACGAATCCAAAATATCTTTTTGAAAATTCAATATGGCGGATTCAATATTGCGACCAAAATAATTAATTTTGTCCGATTTGCTTCAAAATTGGTACGGGGGGGTTTTCGGGGTGCACATAACGAATCTGAAATTATTTTTAAAAACTTTAATATGGCATATCCAATATGGCGGATAAAATATTAATTTTGTCCGATTTCTTTTAAAATTGATATGAGGAGTTGTTTGGAAAGCATATTACAAATCTTAAGTTATTCAAAAAAAAATGGCGGATTACAGATTCTACATCTCTTGATTTTGTCTAAAATCAGTATTGGAGGATTTTTGTTAGTTTTCATTACGAATTAAATTTAAATTTTTCGTTTTTCTTCAAAATTGATACAGGGGACTCTTGAGAGTGCAAATTTAGAATTTAAAAGTATTTTTGCAAGATTCAATATGGCGAATCCGACTGAATAGTTTTTGAGGATGTAAATACCAAATATTAAGTTATTTTACAAAAATCTAATATGTCAGATGCAATTTTAAATTTCCGAATTTCATTCAAAAATGGTACTAGGGAGCTTTGAAGGGTTTAGATTTAGATTAGATTGAAACGTTAAAATAATTTTTTTTAATTCAATATGGCGGATCCAATATGGTGGATTGAAAATTTTACTTTATTCGCATTTTTTCAGATTTAGTATTAGGGAGTTTTCGGGGTCGTGTATTACGAATACGAAGTTAATTTTGTACAACTATTAGATTGATAAGATACAATATGAGGGAGTGAAAATTTTACATTTTCCGATTTAGCCTTAAATTGCTATTGTGGGGTTCTTGGTGCGTATACAAACTCAATATGCAGTATTAAATATATCGGGCTAAGAAATTTACGTCTTAAATTCTTTAAATATCGATTTAATTTGAAATTTAAAATAGCGGATTTACTATGACCGATTAAATATTTGTTTGACTCAAATTTACTGGTATTTGCAGAACTCTAAGAATCAAAAAATTTTTAGTGGTTCATTTTAGGATGATTTACAATTTTGGTTAAAATGGGTACTTTTTGCCACCCTGGAGTCATTGCGAGGTATACCAATCTCGATTAGTATTTAGTTTAAATAATTTATGGATATCATATCGAATTCAGAACTAAAAATTGAAAAATAAAATTTTTATAAAAAAATTGAACCGACTTTTAAAAGTGCGCTACAAAGTGAAAAATGACTATAATTTTTTATATGACATTGAAATTTTTGAAGTTGGCGCCAAATTATTTCTAAATAAAAGAAATAACTTCTAATATATACAAATTATAGTAAGAAAGCTATTACAAATAAAGTATTTTTAATGTTTATTCGAACCCTATTTTGTCAGGTAGTAATCTGGCGTCGATTTCAAAAATTTCAATGCCATATAAAAATTTATCGTTATTTTTACAAAAGTGCAGTTCAATTTTTTTTACAAAAATTTTATTTCGGACAAGTTATTATTTCCGATATTTCTCCTTAATTACTTAAACAATATTATCATAAATAAAATGGAAACGGAACAGAAATTCGTTGAATACAGCCTTTATTATCAGTGATATATTATCGAAGTCGAGACGATAGGTTAGTTGATATTAATGCTATGCTTCTTAAAAGTCAATGTTTATTTAATTAATTCAGTTAATTTAATTAGCGAAAAATAGTGTCTAAAGTAAATTCTTCAATTGTTTGGCACTATTGATTAGATTGAGATGGGAAACTTTTTAATTGTGCGGTAAAATAATACTGTCTTGATTTACTTAATCGATAAGTTTAATTAAAAGCTAGGTTATGTTAATGATATACCATTTTAAAAAATCATGTGTACGTTTTGCTAATAATAAAATACACTAAATTTAACATTTGATTCAAGAATTTAATAGGATCGTGCGAAAATCTAGATAGAGATAATAAATCACTTTTCAAATGTGTTAATGTTCAACTTAAATTCATTTGTGCAATAGTAAACGAGCTTATGTTTTTTAAATCAAGGCAATTTCTGGCAAAGAAAAGATGTCAGAACGTGAAAAATTAACCCATTTATCTTTCTTCTGTTATTCTTAGGCTTAAAATTCTATCAAGGGCGAAAAATTGTAATCAGCAAAAAGCTAAAGCCAAAAGCAGCAGATCCATGCAATTTTTATTAATCGCCTTCTCCTAATCTTTTAGAAATTGGTTTATAAAAAGTGTAGTAAAAGTGTAATTTACTAAAAGGTTTCAAAGATACGTTAAGTAGCGTAGTTCTTTTTTTTATTATTTCGTAATTTTTTTTTCCGCCACTATTAAATAATAAAAGGTGATTCCAGTAGAGATTCTACATAATATAGATAAATATAAAGTAATCTTTTCTTGTATTTTTAGGGTTTAAAACTTGCTTGACTTGTTGTTAATCTTGTCAGTTTAAACACTCTGCTGTCAAATTAGAACGGTTTTAAGATTATGCCATGTTAGTAAATACGATGGAAAAGATTTTCAGAAAAAATACCGATTAATATATTACCTATTTCCAAAATGTTTCAGCCAACTCAAAATGTACCAAAAAAAATATTTCGAGTAAAAAAGAAAAATAAATATGCTTAAATATTTTCTTATGAGTTATTTTCGAACAATAATTTATTCAATGATGATGGTGTATTTAAAAAAATAATAAAAGTGATCTAGTCATGGAATTATATCTCTAATTCAATGTGATTCTAACTTGAATGGAGGGAATGATTTTGCCTTGATTGTTGATTTCATCCTTCTCTATAGGCAACTGAAATTGACAAATTTAAAAACGTTTATGAATTTTACGGAATTGTTTTGGCAGCTATATTTTCTCTATTTCAGAGGAGAAGAAAAAACAATCAATTTAATTCATGTTTGTTTAACAAGAGGTTTGCTCGATATCAAAATCAGTCATCACACATTTACTTAATCCAAGAATATGTATCTTTCTCAAAAGAAGATAAACTATTTTGTGATCAGAAAAAAATGTGCAATAATATTTGACCAAACCTAGTAATTATATGCAGCGCAACAAATAAATTAGCATGCAAATCTAGTAATATGTAAAACATTTTACAATTGAATGAACTGTACTGGAAAGGCTTTGAATAGGCCGAATCTAGAATCATACTATACATTTTTCAAACAAGTAAAGAAGATTCTAAAGTTGTACTAACATTATCATCAGGTACTGATGTTATAACAGGGGCGGATCCATCTTCTCTCTCTGGGGCGGGAAGGGGGGGAGGGAGCGATGATATCCCAAAAGTATAGTATGGCAAGCGAAGGAAAGTTGTTGACGGGAGGGGGGGGGGGCGAGACACCGAAAACATTCCCATTTCTAGTGTAAAAGGCAGGGTCGGGTCTATTTTTCTGAATTTAAAGCTCTTGGAGAGGGGGGAATGCCAGCAGCATACACATTCCTAGTATATGAGGCAGAATCGGGTCCATTTTCCTGAACTCAAAGTTTTTGGAGTACGGCTATCTTAAGAAAAACAAGTTGTCAACGGGGAAGAGAGCCAGCAGCATACACATATTAATATAAAAGGCAGAATCGGTTCCATTTTCCTGAACTCAAAGCTCTTGGGAGAAGGGGGGGGGCGATCGCAAACATACACATTCCTATACTCTATTCAAGAATTAGAAAGAGTAATAAAACTGTTACCGAAACCTCCAACGTACCTGCTTCAGTGCTGCAGGTTACTGAGGACTGCCGTAAATCTAATTATATTTAAATATTATTATAAGCTATTATAAATTTACTGCAACAATAAATTTTCTGATAATTCAATTTAATTTCTGTCAGTGAGCAAAGTACACCTTACAGTGTGTCCTTAGTGATTTATCTTGTTTGTGCTTGTTTTTATATATTATTTGAGACTATGAGATATCTCACTGCCCAAAAATTTATCCTTCCACCTCTTTATTTATTCCAATTTAAACCAAGGCATTTTCTCCTCAACGAAAAATTTATTACGATGAATATTTATGATGCCTTAAGATATCAATATTTAGATAATAATGTTAAAAGCTCTGTTGAGATGTGTTCCAACATGACAGGAGTTGGAAAATGTACTATGTACCGAATACTGAAGGAGAAAAAAACGACTGGAACTGTTAGTACTTCCAAGTCACATTCGATCACAGGCAGACGAAAAACCTCGTTGGAAGAAGAGATAAAAACTGCAATAAAAGGAGTTGTACATACATTTTATTATGAGAAGCAGGTCCCAATCGTCGGCAAAATTCTAACTAAAATCAATGAAGATCGGGATTTACCTGAAATTAAAAGAACTGATCTCTGAAAATTACTCAGGGAACTTAATTTTTGCTGGGAAAAACCAGATAGGAAATCTGTTCTTATAGATCGTCCGGAAACTGCCCATTGGAGAAGGAAATATCTCTCTCAAGTAAAAGGTAAAGTTGCTAGAAATAACACAACTTACAAAATTAGTAGTTTAACTGAATTTTTGAAAGATTTTTTTGAATAAAGGTACTGCAGAAAATTGGGAAAAATCCATATAATTAAAGAATTAAGCAAAATATGGAAACTCGATCTCTTGATCGGTGAGATAGAGGAGCTAATTATATTTAATTTAAACGAAGATAGCTTCACTGACTTTGATTACCAATTAGATACGTAATGTTTACCAGTGTAAACACAACTTACTATTTAAATTTTTGCTTTTGTTGTATTTTATTGTTTAATATTATATATATATATATATATATATATATATATATATATATATATATATATATATATATATATATATATATATATATATATATATATACATTATTTTTTTATATATTATTATTTTAGTGTGTCCCACTCTTTCATTTTATATATATTTAATTTCAATTAGCCGTAATTTTTTTATTATTTTATTATTGTATTTGTGTCCTTTTCGTAAACGTGTAGAATTAACACGCTTATTTTTTTTGGAGCTATCGAATTTCCATATAATCAAGTAAATTAAATTAAGATGTCAGTGCAATAGAAAAGAAAAGTAGGTTTAATTTTGACTGCACTATACAAAAATTAATTACATTTGAATCCCTTTTTAGTGTTTAATTGTAATTTTGCAGATGGTTTAAGAAATAAATAAATTGAAACATCAAATGTCCTAAAAATGTTTTAAATTAATAATAAACTGACCAATAGCCCCAAAAATTTTTTAATAATATATGAATGAATTTATTTTTTATATATGTTTAATTTCTTGTATTTTTGACAATGGATATCTTGTAAGTTTTTAAATTATAACTTAGAATTTTTTGAGAGAATAAGGCTACGTTTTACTCTGAATGTACCTAAAACGGTTTCTATGCCAAAATTAAAAATAATAAAAATACAGATGTGATTTGTGTTAAATATGTCAACATTATCTATATTTTGTAATGTATATGAATTATTAAGAAATCATAAGAAATAAAATAATATTATAAAAACTTTTTATTTTAAGTTTATTACCGAAATAATATTCTATAACATAAATACTTAGTGATAAAATAAATCTCCTTCCGACGCCTATGACAAGGATTAAAATCTTTTTTAACACTTGACACTTCTAAATATCTTATTGTTATCCAGTCCAAATAGTCCATTATTTTAGACCGGTATTTTTGACTATAAAATTTCTAACCTACTCCTATGAAAAATCTAGGTGTCTAACAGATTTTGTCAAAGACACCGGACTAATGAACAGAGGTAGTTTGCGAAGAAGAAAAGGGTAAAAAATAATTTATTACTCTCTCTAGTTCTTAAATAAACTCTAGTATAAGAGGCACAATCGGGTCTATTTTCCTGAACTCAAAGCCCTTCCGGGCGGGGGGGGGGGGGGTGATTGTCCCCCCCTTGGATCCTCGCCTGTGTGTTATTAATTTTAAACTATATACAGTAAATTTCACTAGAATTAAAAATAAAATAATAATAATGAGATATTTATTAATATTATTTCAACATTTAACATTTATATTTTAAAAGAACCGTGAGTGTATTGCAAAGATATTTCTAGTTTTCATGATTGCTTTTATAACTTTCTTCTTGGAAAAACATCGCATGACTATATAACCTTAAAATCATAATTCAAATAATTGGATATAACGTAAATGTACAAATCAAACTGTTGTCTACACTTTTACTGAAATATTAAACATTAGTAACAGTTATTGGAATAAAATAAACTAATTTTTATTGTTGAAACAAAGCAACTAAATTTATGTAAATTATTTATATGGACATAAATATTTTCAGTAGTACTTGAAATGGTCAAAATTAGTTTAAATGTACTATACATAATTTAGAATGACATATCGATCAAAATCGGAAATTATCAATTAAATGGACACCCTACACCTACATACATTTTATTTACTAAATTTCGGTTCCATGAATTCTACTAAATATTCATCATGACATTTAAATTGAAAACCAATTTTATTAAATAAAATGTATTCATTGGCATGAAAAATAATTAAAAACTTTATTTGTTTTATTTTTAGGACCAAAAAACTCACTGACTTTGTTTCTAGCGCAAACTGTGGATCGAATCGAAATTACCGAATGGAGATTTTTGAAAATCGAATGCATTTTTATCGAAATATCCTCCATTCCTGAGGCTTATGTTAATTCTTTACAAAAAAACAAAACGAAGAAACAATATTGAACGGAATCAGATGCCCACTGTTCTTTCCTCTTTAAAGATAGCAACAACTGCACATTTCTTTAGGTACGTAGATGGGCCTCATTATTTAATAAAAAGATGAATAAAGAAAACTTATTTCTCCTTTACAAGAATTCAAAAATACTTTATTCCATCTGATTTACTCTTTTCTTTTCTGTCTGCTTCGGTGTATGACATTTTAATGAAAAAAAATTTCAAAACTTTTCCCACTTATCTTCTTCTTCTTCTTCTACCTTCTATAATAGGTCCCTGACCTGTTCCTTCTTCGATTTTCCTCATTCTGGACTTAAATTATCGCTCCACCTTTTCCGTGGTCGACCTCTACTGTGTGTACCACTAGGCGATTTATCTCGTGCGATCCTTACCAGTCTATCCTCTGTCATTCGGCTTATGTGTTTGTTCCATTGTGTCTTACGCTGTAGGACCCACTCATTAATGCAGTCTGTGTTGCATGATTGCATAATGTTATCGCTTCTTTCTCTGTCTAGTAGCGTTTTTCCTGTTATTCGTCGAAGTATTCTCATTTCTGTAGTCTCCAATAGTTGTTTCGTTTTTGTCGTCTCTGGCCGTGTTTCTGAGGTGTATGTCATAATAGGTCTAATTGTAGTTTTGTAGATCCGAACCTTTGTTTCTTGTTGTAAGTGTTTGTTTCGCCAGATCACGTCGTTGAGACAACCCGCCACTTTATTTGCTTTGGCCACCTGCCCTCTTACTTCATCTTCGATGTTGTCATAACTAGTTATGTCGATTCCTAGATATTTGAAACTCATTTCTTGTTGTATTATTTGACCGTCTAGTTCTAGTTTGCATCGGAGGGGTTCTTTTGAGGTTGTCATACATTTAGTTTTTTTCGATAATCATATTATATTTTTTTCCCGTAAAATTAAAGGTATTTAACAATCTCTGGAGGTCGTCTTCATTTTCGGCACATATCACAGCGTCATCAGCATAACAGAGAATTTTTATTTCTGTGTCACCCATTTTATATCCTCTACCTTTATTATTTCGTCCATTATCATGTTAAACAACAAAGGATTAAGCGCGTCTCCCTGTCTAATACCGCTGTTGACTGGTATGGGTGTTGATAATTTACCATTAGTGCGAATCTGAACTTTATTGTTTGCGTATATGTTTTCGATGGTCTGAATTATATTGATAGGAATATTTCTCTTATATAACAGGTGGATTACGTCATCTAGCTTTCTGCGATCGAATGCTTTTGGTAGATCTATAAAGCATAAAAATGTTGGTTTATTGTATTCTATAGATTTTTCGACTATCTGTCGTAGAATAAATACTGCATCCACGCAAGACCTTCCTGATCTAAATCCCTGCTGTTCTTCTTCCAGTGTTGTAACCGAATTAATTTTATTTTTGATATACTTTCGTAACGAGTTTCAGAGTTGTGTCCAGTAGATTAATACCCCTGTAGTTCCCTGGTTCTTGTTTGTCACCTTTCTTAAACATAAGCATCATTGTGCTGGTTCTCCACCTATCTGGTACTTTGCATTGTGTCAGGATTTTTCGAATGAAGCTTGTGAGTTCCTGTGTTAGTCGCTGTCGTCCGTATTTCAACAATTCGTTATGAATTCCGTCTTGTCCGGGAGACTTTCTATTTTTTAAGGATTTTATAGCTTTCTCTACTTCTTGAATGGTGACTTCCACATTATTCCTTATTGCTGGTATGTTGTTTTTTCCAATGTTAGCATCTCCCTCAAATAATTTTGTTAGGTAGTCTATCCATTTCTCCTCTGATATTTTGTTTGTTTCGGAGAGTTCAGATACTTCTTTGCGCTGTTGTCTTATCAGTCACACATTTGTTTTTGTACACTATAGAAGTCCCCTTCCATTCTTTTAGAGAACTGCTCCCAATGTTCACTTTTTAGTTGCCTGACTAGTAGATTAGTTTCGTTACGAATTAGTTTGTACCTCCCACTTATCTGTTGCATAAAAATGTTAAATATTAATAAAAAAAAGTCAACTATTGACGTACTTGTCATTTTAATTCGATTTCGTTGGTAACGAGCGAAAATGTTTTTCATTCGAATTATGTTGATATGTTGCATCCAATGGAAATTTTAATCAGAAGTATTTATTACGTGAATTTCAAGTGGATGTATCTGCATTGGACTGACGTGATCGGAACCAAATGGTATGGTAGAAATCAAGTCACTGACCTTGTTTCTAACGTAACATTTTCCTTTTTTTAATACATAATCTGTCGTTTTTATGAAACAGATGACTGGAAAGTTTTATTAATTTTCTTGGTAAAAATGTCACAGACAGAAGCAGAAAGAAAGGAAAAAATAAGGAAACAAATATGTGGAAATCGGATGAAATTAAATATTTTAAACTCTTTTAATGGAGGAAAAAAATTGATTTTATTTTTTTTTCCAAAATGCTAGGGCATGTCTACGTACCTGAAGAAATTTACATTTATTGCACTTTTTAAAGACAAGAGGAATAGCTGGCATATTTTCTTTTCAATATAATTTCTTTGTCTGACTGTAAAGAACCAAAATAGGGATTACTAAATTGGATGGAGAAGTTTTCGATAAAAATTAACTTTTCAAATGTTCTTGTCCGATAATTCCGATCCGATCGGCATTCTGCATTAGAAACAAAAAGAAATTATTTTATCTTGGTAGGCGTATGCCGTCTAAATCAAAGTTTTTTTGTTTGACGTTTAAGGTCTTTTCATTACTTTTAGTCATCATAACTACGCTGTATTGAATCTTAAAAAGTAAAAAATGTTCTTTGAAAATTACGAAAAATATGTTAGAATGTTTTATTCAAAGTAATAACAATTCTGATATTGCATCTGGAACATATTTCAATCGTTATCCAGAAAGGGGACAACCTTATAAGTCTACTTTTTTGAGATTAAATGAAAATTTCACCAACTATGGGACATTTACCAGATAAAAACAAAAAAATTACAATATCCAAGATGCTGATGAATTGGCTATAAATGTAATTGGAATGGCGGTTGCAAACCCTTCATTTTCAAGCCCTAAAATTGAAGCTGATTCTGGAGTTTGAAGACGCTGTGCCCTAAATATTTTATGTAAACATAAATTTCGACTTTATGCAATAAGGAAAATACAACATTTGCAACAAATTGATTATCAACCCCAACTGCAGTTTTGTTTATGTTATTATCAAGAAGATCTAGAAGATCCATTATTGTTTACGAGAGTAATTTGGACAAATGAAGCCTACATTAGCAGTTCAAGAACTTTCAACAGGCATAACGAACATTACTGGTTTGATATCAACCTTCACCGTACCGTAGACGTACGATCCAAAGGACTGTTTGGTTCTAGCGTTTGGTGTGGTTTACTTGGAAATCGTATTTTAACCTATGATATTTATCAAGAACATCTTAATGGTCGACGGTACTGCGAAATGTTAAATCGATATCTAATTGAAGAATTTTTGGACATTCTTCCTTTACATGAAGCAATTCTCTTTTTTCAGCAAGATAGTGCTCTCCCTCAGGACCTTTTCAGAATTATTAAATATTAATTTTGGAAATAATTGGATAGGTCGTAATGGACCAGGGAGGTGGCCACCACGATCACCAGATCTGAAACCACAGTCCTCTGGGGACATATTAAAGACAAAGTATATAAGAAAACCGATAACAATATCAAATTTTATAGACGGTATGAACTCAGTATCAAATATTCATATTCATTATGCAATTTGGAATGTTATAAAAAGGTCCAATTTACGTATTCAAAATATAGGACAACAGTTTGAACATTTGCTTTAATTAGAATTTTATTGATATTACTAATATACTGGTTCTTTAATTTATTGTACTTAAAATACATGTAAATATCAAAATTTTTTGCTTCTGACCTGCTGAATGTTCCATAATTAAAAAATTTAAAATTACTCAATATTGCGGAATTATAAAGATACAAATTAATGAAAAGCCCTTAAAGATCAAACGAAAAAACTTTAATTTAGATGACATACGCCTACCAAGATAAAATAATTCCTTATTCGATTTATTAAATTTAAAGCAAAATTTTGAAAAGGTTGAGGATTTACGATAATAAGAAATATCAACTATGATATATCATTTCAAAGGAAAAAATTAATTCAAACTATTAAGCTAAAAATATATAGGGTATTCCATTTAAAAAAAATACAACTTTAAGTCGTATCTCATTTCTGGTAATCGGAAATACAAAAATAAACGTCAATGTATTCTATGCAAAAAAAAGCCCATGGAAAGTTTTTTTTTTCCATTTTTTGATACTTTAAGTAATAATCAAACTATAAACTATATTAGAATTTGGTCAAATTTGAAAATCGGTCTATAGATCGTAAACGAATCAAGATAGCCATGATCTGTTTTCGCATTCATATGTTTTTCCAAAAAAAGAGCTCGAGAAGGGGGGGTCAGATTGTTGTACAGGTTGTGGATTTTAAATTAGAATATAAAAATATCAAAATGTGCCAACCCCGTACATTTTTTTGCAACGTCTGACCCAGAGTGGGCGGTTACAAATAGCGTCGGACCCACAATGGGCGTCTGAAAATAACACACACCAACACGTCTAGCCAGCGCGGTGTTTTAAAGGCTAAATACCCCTTATGAAAATGTCAGTTGAAAACACACAAGTACCCCAGACAAGTAGGAGGTCATCTCCAGAATTTTTCACTATTAACCTATCAGTCTGTCCCACGGATTCTGGGGGGGGGGGGGAAAAAACTGACAAAGACAGTAAGCCACCCGAATAAGACGACATTTTATATTGGAAGATACAATGCATCCTGGAAGTAATTAAAGACTTAAACAGCAGAAATACAACGAAAATTAAAGTAGGCAACAAGACATCGAACCAAATTCCAATATCTACCGGCATAAGGCAGGGAGACAGCCTCAGTCCAATTCTATTCAATGTCATTATGGACGAAATTATCAGAGAGGTGAAAGAGGCCGGTAGAGGATATAGAATGGGAAAAGAAGAACTAAAGATAATTTGCTATGCCGATGATGCAGTACTGATATCGGAAGACGAAGACAACCTCCAACGGCTCCTGTACAAGTTTGAAAAGACCGCTGAAAAATTTAACATGACAATCTCCATAGGAAAAACCCAATCTCTCACGATCAGTAAAGAACCAAGAAGATGTAAGCTCGTTGTACACAATCAAAGCATCGAACAGGTCATGTCATTTAAATACCTGGGAGCAAACATCACCAGCAATAGAAACTTAAAAGCAGAAGTTCAAGAACAAACAACCAAAGCTGCCGTAATGTCAGGATACCTACGTGATATTATATGGAGAAATAAACATATGACGACACAAAGTAAGATCAGAATATATAAGACCTGCATACGACCCATAATGACTTATGCCATCGAAATAAGAGCAGACACATCAGCAACCAAAAGACTACTCCGGACAACTGAGATGAGAACGTTAAGAAATATCACGGATCATACATTACGCGACAGACTGAGAAACGATGAAATCAGAAAAATATGTGAAATACAGGACGTCGTAAGATGGGGCAGAGGAAGAAGGAGAGCATGGACGGATCATGTGGACAGGATGACCGACGACCGAGTGGCAAAAATTGCAAAAGAAGGAATACCAAACTCCTCAAGGCTTCCTGGTCGACCGCCTAAAAGATGGAAAGAGAGCTGGACATCGGTGTCACAGGAACAGGAATAAACGAGATGCATTGACAGTCAATACAGGACAAAGTCCTATACTAAGAATAAGAAGAAGAAGACAATGCACGTTCTCTATTATCAGATGAAATAATTACTGAACTTGAGTGCGAACTAGAAAACATTAAATGGGACATAGTCGGTCTCAGCGAAGTTAGAAGACGTGGCGAACAATTTTTAAAACTAAAATCCGGACATAGTTTTTACCACATAGGTGACGATAATAATTCCGCGGGAGGAAGAGGCTTCATTATATACAAGCGCCACGAAACAAATATTGTATCACTAAAGAAATTCTCCACAAGAGTGATTGGTCTTACTCTCAAATTAAACACCAGGTATAATTTGGGAACAATACAGGTTTATGTCCGAACAACAGACCATGATGAGGAAGAGGTGGATCTATTCTACGATGATATTGAAGCTGCTCTTAAAGACCAACAAGTACATTTTACTTTTATAAGTGGTGATTTTAACGCCAAAATAGGAATGAAATCTAATCCTACAGAAACGCCACTGAGAAACTTTGGCTCGGACGGCAGAAACGAACGAGATGAAATACTGTTAAAATTCCTGCTGCAACATGAACTATACCAAATGAACAGTTTTTTTCTAAAAAAACCACATAGAAGATGGACATGGCAAAGCCCCGATGGAAGAACAAGGAACGAAATAGATTTCATTATCACCGACAAGAACCACATAGTTAAAGACATTACGGCATTAAATAGATTTGCTACCAATAGCGATCATAGAATGGTGCGAGGTAAAATAGAAATATGTTTAAAAAAAGGGAGGTACAGGATGATCAAGAACATGAACAGAGGGAGACCATGGATGAAACCATCAAATGTAGATGGTTTTCAGCAGTGTATTGCCGACCTAATTAGTAGCCCTGAAGCAGAAACTGACACTAACGACCTAAATAATAAATTAACAACTACCTTACTAGAAAGTCAGATTAAATTTTGTCCTAAAACCCAAAAAAAGAGAAGCTCAGTCAAAATACCAGACAACTAATGCGGAAAAGAAAAGGAATGAGAAGCGAAACGGACACTAAAGCTGACGAACTACAAAAAATAAATAAAGAAATATCCAAAGCTGTTAGACAAGACACTCAAAAATACAATCAAGAACAGATCGAACATACCATTGAGACCAATAAATGTATGAAAGTATTGAGAAGAAAACTAATAACGGGAACAAGACAAATAATCAAAGTGAAAGATAAGAATGGTCAGTTTTCAACAGACAGAGAGGAGATCCTTAAAGTAGTCGAAGGTTTTTACAAATTACTATACAGAAGCCAAAATAAAAGAATAGCAAAGATCAAGTACCAGAAATATTGACAAGGAAAAAGGGCATTGTCAACCAAGGATCAGAACAAATGCTGGAAATCACAATAGACGAAATAAAACTAGCCCTAAGAAAAACTAAGAATAACAAATCTCCAGGCGAAGATGGTGTAGTTACTGATGCAATCAAAATCGGAGGTGTTTGTCTACTTCAAAAAATGAAAGACGTTTTTAATATGTGCCTTTTGGACAGTACAATACTCTACAAGTGGCACAATGCTGGGGTAATTTTGATTTACAAAAAAGAAGATCCCCATGATTTCGAAAACTACAGACCAATAAGCCTTCTTAGTCATCTATATAAACTCCTAACAAGAATAGTAACGAATCGACTTGACAAAAAACTTGATTTTTACCAACAAATAAAGCAAGCGAGGTTTCGTACTGGGTTTCGAACAAACGATTACCTACAGAGCATCAAAACGGTAATAGAAAAAACTATCGAATACAATCGACCCCTCGTTCTGGCTTTTGTGGATTTCCATAAGGCCTTTGATGCGGTAGCGCTTGACAAAATTATGGAAGCATTACAAGCATGCCACATTGACTATCGATATACAAAGTTAAGTTACAATATATACACGAATGCAACTATGTCGGTGAAACTACACAGAAACACGGATCATATCCCAATTGGCAGAGGAGTCCGACAGGGTGATACCTTATCGCCTAAACTGTTTACTGCAGTACTAGAATACATCTGTAAAAAACTTAACTGGGAAAAAAGAGGCCTGAATGTAGACGTCCAAAAATTAACAAATTTGAGGGTCGCGTACGACATAGTTTTGTTTTCCGATAATCTCAAGGAGATATGTACAATGTTACATGAACTTCAGCAAGTATGCGCCAATGTGAGTCTTAAAATAAACATATCAAAAACAAAATTTATGACCAATCTGGTACCTAGTGGAAATATCAATATTGGAGACAACGAAGTAGAGCTTGTGGAAAAATACATATACCTTGGACACGAAATAAAGATCACAAGAGATAGTCAAACATGCGAGCTACGGAGAAGAGTAAATCTCGCATGGGCAGTCTATGGAAGGCTTAAAGACATCTTTAAAAGCGATATACCAATTTCTTTAAAACGCAAAGCATTTGATCAATGTGTGTTACCGGTTATGACCTACGATGCCAAAACTTTGACATTGACAACATCAACTTCTAAAACGCTGCAAATAGCTCAGAGAAAGATGGAAAGGTCAATGCTAGGTATATCGCTGCGTGACCGAGTTAGAAATAAAGACCTGAGACGAAAGACAGGAGTTACCGACGTAATTTCCCGAATTGCCACACTCAAATGGAACTGGGCCGGACATGTCGCCTGAATCAGTGATGGAAGGTGAACGAAGAGATTACTCGAGTGGAGGCCGAGATTAGACACAAAAAGTAGAGGAAGACCCCCTACTCATTGGACTGACGATCTCAAGAGAATTGCAGCATATTGGATGCAAATCGCTCAAGAAAGAGCACAATGGACAAGAATGAGGGAGGCTTATGTCCAGCAGTGGGCGCAAAAGGCTGGATGAAGAAAGAAAGAAGAAGAAAGTAAATTTTTTTGGTGTCTATATATTTCACGGAAAAAGCATTCTGCTCATTTCATGATTTAAAATTGAAATGGGTAATGGAAACATTATTGTGTCATGCTGTGCATTTTAGCATCCATGAAAACAATTGTAATGAAAAGAGCATATAACAAGGAAACATCGAAGACAAACTCATCAGTCCGAAGAATTTTTTTTTCTCGAAGAACGAGTGTTACTTTGTCAATTTTGATAATTTTTCGGTTTGAAATTTTTTTCTGAAAGTTACCTTAATCAAAGGATAAAACTGAATTACGTCGATTAGTCATTAAAATATACAATTTTAGATAAAAAAAAACTTTCATTTTTCTTCACAGCATAAGCTCTAAGTTAAACTTTAAATTCTGGAAACTTCTTTGAAATAATTTTTTTCGCAAAACGTCAAAACACTTTGACTTGACTTGACTATTTTCACTGCATGATTTTAAATGGAATCGGCTTTATAAAGGGTGTTTTTTATAGAGGTATAGAACTTTTAAATGGAATAAAACAAAGACGAATTTTTTAAATTTACATGAAATTTACTTTATTCGAAAGATAACCTTCTGGCATTATAATTTAAATATGACTTCTGGCATATGACCGCCACGGCTGGCTCGGACGTAGTCTAATCTGGAGGTCAAATTTTCGATGACTTTTTTCAACATTTGTGGCCGTATATCGGCAATAACGCGGCGAATGTTGTCCTCCAAGTGATCAATCGTTTCGGGCTTATCGGCGTAGACTAGCGACTTCACATATCCCCACAGAAAATAGTCTAGCGGCGTTAAGTCGCACGATCTTGGAGGCCAATTCACGGGTCCGAAACGTGAAACTATGCGGTTACCAAACGTTTCCTTCAATAAATCAATTGTGGCACGAGCTGTGTGACATGTTGCGCCGTCTTGTTGAAACCACAGCTCCTGCACATCATGATTGTTCAATTGATGAACGAAAAAGTCAGTAATCATGGCTCTATAGCGGTCACCACTGACTGTAACGTTCTGACCAGCATCATTTTAAAGAAGTACGGACCAATGATTCCACCAGCCCATAAAGCACACCAAACAGTCAGTTTTTTTGGATGTAACGGTGTCTCAACATACACTTGAGGATTATCATCATTCCAAATACGGCAGTTTTGTTTATTGACGTATCCATTCAAACAAAAGTAAGATTCATCACTAAACAAAATTCGCTTATGAAAATCGAGATCAACGGCAATCTTGTTTTGGGCCCATTCACCGAATCTAGGCCTTGCTAGGTGATCGTGTGGCTTCAATTCTTGCACGAGTTGGATTTTGTAAGCACGCAAACCAAGATCTTTCCGCAAAATCTTCCATAAAGTGAATGGACACATATCCAATTCCTGTGAACGATGGCGGATAGACTGATTCGGGTCTTCCTCTACGCTACGCTCTACAGCAGCAATGACTTCTTCTGTACGCACTGTACCACGTCTCTGTGGATGCGTATTATCATTTAGAGTAAACGTGATGCGAAAACGTTCCATAGTTAATTGAATTAATTGCTCTGATGGACGATTATGTTGACCGTAAAATGGACGTAGTGCGCGATACGTATTTCGAACAGAACCATGATTTTCAAAATAAATTTGCACAATTTGGAAGCGTTGTCCAGGCGTCAGTCTATTCATGTTGAAATGCCAAACCAAACTAAACATAAATCACTTGACAGCTGACACAATGGCCGCCAGTTAAAAAAGTGTTGCCAACTTAAAGTTCTATACCTCTATAAAAAACACCCTTTATTTATTTTTAAGTTATTTCGCTTCCTGAAGTAGAGTTTTCAGATACTATACCTTCTTAAAAGTATAATAATATAAATACTGAAAATTTTTTTATTTCCAATTACGCAATATAAGACAGTTACAAGCAAAAGTAACCCTAGTAACCCTAACATACTTAGATATTTGGAAGCTGAAATATCAGTTTTTCTTGAAGGGAAAATATTTTCGCAGAAATAATAATTTTTAGAAAAAAGTTATTATTCCGTGCGGTATTTTACTGTGGGTTGAAGATGCCGAAATGAGATTTTCGTTTCATAATTTTCGCGTCTACAAAATATGAACTGTATTATGAATTATTTTCTTGAGAATAAAGAAAATATTTTCTCACATTAATATAGATTGAAGGCATATTATACCGGGTGTCAACGAATCTATTAGACAAGTTATAATTTCTAGAGTATTATGTGTATCAAAATGAGAATTGGTACAGGTAAATATTATGTGAAGAGGAGAGTTTTCGCATATTTTCCACTTTCCGGTCACTTCCGGTTTCACCGGAAATGGCCCCGGTTTTGAATTATTAAATAGAACCCTGTATATTTTAACATCTTTGGATTTTTGAGACAATTCTAGATCAGAATGTGACATTTTAAAAACTTTTTACGTCTACTTCATTTTTTTAGAGCCACTTTTAAAATTGCATCTAGGTGGCCATGATCGGACGCAAACTAATAACTTAGACGACGCACTTAAAATATTGGAAAGTACAGTAGCTGAATTTGTTAAAAAGTTTAGTGTAGTAAATGTTCAAAGTGCATTCCTTCTTTTTCACGACTCATTTCAGCTCGTTCAATTGTTTCTCTCAACACGTTTTGTAACATTTGGGGCGTTATACTTCTAAATGCCCGTAAAATTCTTTTTTCTAATATTTCAAGAGTAGCTGGGGCTGCTCCATAATAAACCCTTTCTTTAACATATCCCCAGACAAAGAAATCGAGCACAGTAAGATCCGGTGAGCGGGCTGGCCACCGTACCGGACCATTGGTTGCAATAATTCGATTATTAAAATGCTCTATTAAATAATTAAGAACTTCTCTAGTATTGTGAGGCGGTGCTCCATTTTGTTGAAAGTAAATTCGCCGTAAAACTGCTAAAGGTATATCATTGAGATGATTTTTTGAAGAAAACCTAAGTATCTAATCCCTGTTAACTGACCTTGAAACAATATTGGCCCAATTATTCTGTTTCCAACGATACCAGCCCAGACATTGACGCCAAATCTTTCTTGAAAATTGCCCTCTCTCATTTCATGTTGATTTTGTTGGGCCCAGTACCGAGTATTTCGTTTATTGAACATACCATTATTTGTAAATCGGGATTCGTCGGAAAATAGAATAAAATCGATAAAATTTGGGTTAACTCTATGATTTTGAAGCAGCCAATCACAAAACACTACCCGTCTATCGCCATTCTCAGTATACAAATGTTAATATAACTGATATTTAAATGCTCGATATCCATGCTTTTTCAGTATTTTTCTTGCTGATTCATAACTTATCTGCAGTTCTTGACTAATTTTTCTTAACGAAACTGTTTTATCAACCTCAACCATAGCAAGTACGTTAATCTCAGTCTCTTCATTTATGATAAACCTCTGTTCCGCCTTTTGATTTCCTATTTGCCTAAAACGAGTCTCGACATACGGAAAATACTGATGGGCTGGATGTTGCCGATTCGGATATCTATGAGCATACAACTCGGCAGCATTCCTTGAATTTCTATGACACTCTCCAAATATTAATAACATATCCACTTTTTCACTTTGAGTATACATTATTTTAACGAAAATTTAAACAAAACTTAACCAAAATTAAGAAACGTTTACGTCTGTTCTTAGAGCGTATGTCACTGTCATTATCTACTTAAGTGAGTGCTTTGTTTTCCAAAGAAGACTTGATAAAAACAGTTGCAAATTATTATGCATCAAGGCTGTCCATGGCGCACTTGTCATAAGTAAATAAATTATCCAGTATTTTGCTTAATAATATTTAATTTCTGTTCTGTCTAATCCAATCGCAAATAAATTAGTACCGTTTTTTTTCGAAAAGTAGTTGTCAAAAAGGGGTCGCCATTTGAAAATTAATAGTTAGAAATGAAAACGTAATTTTGTCAACTTGTCTTATTCCTGTCTTTCATACTAGTAACTACAACTTTGCGATTGTATTTTTTTGACATTACCTAAGGCCCTTAGATTAGTTTGCGTCCGATCATGGCCACGTAGATGCAATTTTAAAAGTGGCTCTAAAAAAATGAAGTGGACGTAAAAAGTTTTTAAAATGTCACATTCTGATCTAGAATTGTCTCAGAAATCCAAAGATGTTAAAATATACAGGGTATTCTATTTAATAATTCAAAACCGGGGCCATTTCCGGTGAAACCGGAAGTGGCCGGAAAGTGGAAAATATGCGAAAACTCTCTTCTTCACATACCATTTACCAGTACCAATTCTCATTTTGATACACATAATACTCTAGAAATTATGACTTGTCTAATAGATTCGGTGACACCCGGTATACTAATTTAATAAGTATTGGTTTAGTTAGAATGAAATATTTCTATTATTCTTTCAAGATATTCTAAGATCTTTAGAGCCAGTAACGGAAAACTAGAAATTAAAGTTTGTTATCCATATTATAATTTTATATAATGCACAATAAATCTAGAATCATGAAAATCGAATCGTTCTACTGTGATACTAATACATTCAGACTTTAACGATGAATTTCGTCAATTAATGTCCTTTTCAAATTAATGCATTAAGATGAATTACTCTAGTTTTTATCATAATTGATTAATCACATTATAATTAACTTCATGTTGTATATTTATGCTAAAGCCTTTAGGATCCTATTAAGCATGTTTTTTGAATATCAAAAAAATCTAAATAAATAAACAATTCCGCGAAAGTAATTTAATTAGCTTCATGGGTTAATTAATTCCCTTTTTAAATATTCACTTCATTATACATTAATATATTTTTTCAGATTATTGAAAAATCGCACAAATAATGAATTACTGTCAGCCATGGAACCTCACTTCGACTCTTCAATTTTCTACTTCGTGTTCTTGCAGGAATTCTTTCGCAGAATAATCCGTCAAAGTTCGATTCGAACTTGAATCGAAATTATTCCGGGAATCGTCGACAATACGTCGGAATTGTCCACCTTTGAATTCAATTGGTCTTCTTGTTCTAAATGTCATACCATTTCCTTTCTCTGAAATAACCTCGTAATCGTTTAAGGGAGAATCGAAATGAACATCTATAATATTGAAATTATTATAATTATGGACGTAACAAGGTACTGTATGGGTTTTACCACACACACGGGGTGTTAGCGAGGATCAATCATAACCGCCCGATCAGGGAATAAACCCCAGTCGCCTCACCTGTTTTCTCGCTTCGTCGGGATTTTTTGGAATGTAAGATCCTGCTCTTAAATTTTGAAAAGAAAAATTATTATTATTTGCCAAAATAATAAGGGACTTTTCAGGGATGCATACAGAGAGTGAGCTGAGATGCTCTTGAGAATTAATAATGTCTTTATTTATGAAAGAATTGGGACTTACTAATTTCAGAGCTAAACAATTCGTTTTTTGCAGTTGTTTTTATTTTTTTGCGATAACCCACTTTTAACCTATCTATATTTGTAATCACTAAGAAAATATCTAACCATCCATCCTATGTCTAGAAGTTACTATTAGTCTATCACAAAATAGAGTGTATGTAACTTATAAAAATAATTAACTTTGGCAGTTTACTAAATACCGAATTTTTGTAGGTGAAAATGCAAATAGACAACCGTATTTAGCGTCTGTAATTGTCCTGGTTGATAATTTATTGTTTATCTATTTTTTACGATAAATAAAAATATTAAAGTTTAAGTTAAGTGGCGTCGTAAGTTAAAAAAACTTTCGAACGTGACCTGTCTTAGTAAAACGTTTTTTACCAAATTATTTTTAATCGGTTTTAAAATATCTTTTCATTTACCAATCCGCTAAATGCATGTCTTTTTATGTCTGGAATATGAGTTTGGGAAATTCTTTTATTGAATGAAGTTTTAGTGATCTTTATACCAACCAGTCCCCAACGCAAACTCCTCCAGCTACGCATTGTTGTTAGATTTTAGTCTGGCAACAAAAGTTATTCTGAGGGCCACTGATTAAATGAAATTACCTGAAAGAATCCGTAAGCAGGTAGTGTTTTGTGCAGCATTTTATTTTACGAAGGAAGAATCTCAGAAAAATTATTTACCCGGAAATGTCCTGATTTGATCTTCGAAATTAGTTGGCTTTTCGTCAAACGAGTTATAATTCTAAGACTACTCACAAAATGATCAGCTAATTTCACGACCGTTGGGATGTTGTAGATGAACTTCCCAAAATTCGCACCTAACTAGCTTTTTATTATGGTTTATGAAGAACTTAGAAGGTTTTGAAGGTTTATGCGGTCAACATAATCACCTTTGGCTGTAAGAATGAATCCAGAATGTTAATTTAAGAAGATTAGAGAAGGCAAGAGATAGGATAGGTAAGCAGCTGCTGCTATTTATTCTGCTACTGCCTAAGTCGTGGTTGATTTTTTATTAATCCCAGTTCAAAATCAGGAAAGCACCGGTCTTTGCGCACCCAAATTTTGAAGAATTATGGCTTTATTTTCCGAAAGTACCGTGATGTAACGGTTTTAATGGATGTAGATTAACTGTCAGAAATTTTTAATAAAATTTAAATGTTTAATTCGTTCATTTACAATATTACTTCGGGTCAATAAAAGTAATTAGTCCTTAGACCCTCACGGGGTATGTGCCTTTACGCATTTTATGCACTTTATGCTGTACACCAGAAATAGCTGACATCTCTGTGCTCAACTACTTAAGGAAAGAGAAAAAAAAGGAGAGAGGGTAGTGAGTTTCTGGAAGGCTAATACATTGTATATTATATATGAATACGACTCTTTTCGGCGGCCGCGCTGAACCCACTACTTTTCTATTTTCACGCGCTGAGATGTTTTCGGTCATGTCTGCTAGCATTTTTTACTAATTTCACAAACGGTTTGATGCAAAATGAAAATATAGACTTGTAGAATGATACTTTCACTCTAAAAATCTTTTTACAAAATTAATATCAAGCCATCCATGATGCTCCTACATTGTCAAAAGAAAATTTATTAAATTTAAGGAAAATATACTGGAAGCAAATTTCATAAACGTTTATTAAATGCACTTAATGTAATGTATTAAATTTAATAATTTACATTAATCTAAATTAATTTATTTCATTAAATTTAATGTAATCATATATTAAATTTAAAGTTTGATCATTATTTTTTAAAGTGACTATGGACATTGATTATACAGCCAGTGCTTATTGAATTTAAGATATGTTATCATTAATACGAGTTCAAACTGAGACTACCAGGAAAAAGTAGACATTTTTTCGTAGGTAGCGTCCGCCATCTAGACTGGTTTTGAACTTATTGGTTCCCGTCAATAAGCGGCAGATATGTACACCTCACTATAAGAAAACTGAGTCCTTTAAACAACTTATATCATACTAAACAAAAAGTTTAATACAAGTTGCGCCATCTCTCGGAATCTCATGTAATTAATTAAATCCAATGTAAAATGATCATTAAATTTGCATTAAATTTAAGATTATTTCTAACAATGTAGGTGCACTAAAAATTTCAAATGGCAATTGTGTTATAACTAATGCATCGACAGCAACTGGTTTTAGCACATAGAAAGTATATAGAAATTACTAGTATTTCGCCAAGGAGCAGCGATACAAATTGAAAATTAACGAAAATATGAATTTTTGAAAAAACGCTGAATTTTCTGTTTTTTTTTTCTCTATTACGAATGATCTGATTGAGTCGATCCTGGGCTCATTTCATTGGTATTTTTACTTTCTATGATTCATCTGTTTATACCATTAAAATTGCTTTACTAGTTGTGATGTTATAAACAAAAAAAAAACGAAAAAAACGTAGTTTTTGGTTTTAATTGTTTACAGATGAGTAGAAAATATAAAGTATCACATGGATTATTTTTAATGGGATCACATAGTCGGTATTTTGATAGTAGTTTTGTCACAGAATTACTTATTTCAATCACTATTGATAGACCTACGTTTGTGTGCGATGCCGACGCATTCGCTGTTTAAACAAGTTATTACAAGCTCTCTTCTTGTCTTAACATGCTAGCTAGCTAGATTGCGTAAATCACGTAATAGTTGTCATTACTTACAAACCTGCAAACACTTGTTACGGATAAAACTAAAACGAATTACAAAGGTAAAATTTATTTTTAACAATTTGTGCGATAACAATAAGACGAAAGATTTCTGGGTAATATTAATTCCTTCAATATATCGCGGACCATCTTGACCACCTTAACCCTCTCTTCCAGTTTCTCTTGATTCGCTACCGTCCCCTTGAAAGGCTTCCGTCCCCACGCTATCGCCCCTGTTGGAAAGCGATGGTTTAAGCAGAACTTCAAGCAAGACGACGTATTTTATTTTTCCCGTTTTATCAAAATTTTAATACATTTAATTTAAAAGTAAAAACGTAATTTTGACACGTATTATGCTAAATGTAATGTTGGGAAGAATATTAATTATTTCTATCGTTGTTTTGACGACACCCTTTCATTTCAACTCTTGTTTTTTAATTAGATTATTACAGTATTTAAATGTGAAAATTTTATTTGGTGATTGATGAAAATCGTTGGATCCCAAACCGTTCATCATTCATTCAAGATTAAAAAAAGGGGCATATTAGTTTTTAAACATACATGTATTAATAAACATTTAGATATATTGTTTATTAGATTATATAATTTTTACCTAGAGTTAAAAAAAATCTTTGTGGCTACAAACAATGAACAAGCTGTTACCGTATTAATTTCGGCCTATAATTACTTTTGCTCCTTAGTCACACAACTTTATAATGAATCAATGATCTGGTAGTTATTGAGTAAGTGGAAAAATTTCATTAACTTATATTTATTTTTAAATACCATTTATGTAAGTTTTGCTAAAATAAACTAAGGCTTTTAGATGATTAGCAGGTTCTTCCAAATATTAGGCAACCGCTGACTGTCATCTCTGCTATTTAAGTTGTAGGGCCTCTTTGAAATTTAGATGGCTTCCCTTATAACTCTTGTGGACAGGTTTTCACATCTCGATAGAACTTTTGTGCCTGAAAAATCTATCTTATGTTCTGTGTTTAACAAGTGTTCGGCTAACATAAAATATTAAAAAATAGTGGAAAAATAGTCTTTTTCAAATGAATATAAAATGGCTAAAACCAAATATGAACTCTCTTACAACTATTCTTTAAAACTTACAAAAAGTATTTCCTCCAACTAATAATATATTATTTTAATGTTATTTATTAATTGATAAATTAAATAATATAGCGCGTTAAAGTTTTGAAAAGTTCTTACTCAGCAGTCTGAAGGCTTCTTGTGTTGCCAGCTATACCTGTTCTATGTGAACAGATTTGCTATCTTAATTAGGTTTAGAAGTCTGTAATGGTTTCTTAAGGAATATATCTTCAAGATTGATTGTTCCTTGAAGATATCTCTAGTAGGTTGGAGGTTCGCCTTCTAAGATAATGTGTGATACTGTTTCCTCCTCTTCGTAACATAGTTTCCATATTGGTTTTTCATTTTAAATGCCCAATGTGTGTAGATGTTTTCCGAAACTACAGTGGTCAATTATCAATCGTGGGTTAATTAGCCGGATGGTTTGCTGAGCTATAATTTGTTCCAGCTTTTTTCCGCAATGTAGTTCTAGTGATTTTGGTATTGATGCTTTTTCCTTTATGATATCTAACCACAAATAGTGATTTCAGTGATGCTAAATACCAGTTCTGCTCGATTAAGTGTGATAGCAGATAATCTGAATGGTAAGTTAGCCATTTTTGAACACTTCTAGATACAAAATACCTTTTTTAAATTATAGGTGAGCGCTATTTCAACATCTTGAGAAACTTTGAAGTGAACTATTTAGATAACTTGCCGCTGGTTGATCATAGAAGTCTATTTTATCAACATGATGGGGTGCCTCCACATAATAGTCATTTAGGTAACAATCATCTGCAAAATTTGTTTTATGATCAATGGATAGCCAAGAATCGGTACATCTTTAGCCACCTTACTCCCTGACCTAACAGTACTTCATTGCAACACCGCATTAACCACTATGGAAGATTGCATGCAGCGCGTCAGAATAGCATTTGAAGAACTTAATCCTCAGTTCATAAGAAGAGCCACCTATGAAGAGTTCCTGCTTAGGTGCGAAAAATGTTTGGAAGTTCAAGGGCGTCAATTTTATTAACAACTGTTTTTTTTCTGTTTCTTTTAGCTTTTATAGATCCACAGTTCTTGAAGTTTTTTATGATCTTTTTAGCAGTTGGTAGGGTTGGTTTTTGTTTTTTTGGATATCGGGTCGTGAATGTATCGCATGTTCTTGAAATAACTCTGTCACATTCTCCATAAATAACAAATAAGTTTAAATAATCTTCGTGCGTGTAATTTAATTGCCCCGGTGTTATTGATGAATGCCAAATGGCAAGGAATAGTGACAATTCTGTAGGGTTCGATTGTTTTATTTTCGCCACGCCTCGCTGTCATGGCCAACTAAAAATAAAACTCAAAAGCCGTATATCATTTTTACAATAGAAAAATGTTGAATTGTAAATATTTTGGAAACTACAAATTTTTGGAATAGACAACCTTATACAAAGTTACTCTTATTTTTAATGCTTAATATGATAAAATTATAAAATGGTTGCTTTCTATTTGAAAAAATTGACTTTTCACGATTTTTTAAATATAATTTTTATTCTTGTTTTTTGACCACTCTGTACTAATAATTTTCAAAATATAAAAATACTACTAGAGTCGATCCTCGTCTACAAGAAAACTAACCCAAATCACATAATAAAGATTTCTTTATAGGAAAAATTTATAGTTTAGTTTTGGTCCGCAAACGTCATTTTTGACATAAAAATTTAAATATGTACAAAACATTGAGACTTAGGTATAGAACATTATACATGAAATATGTCTAGAATTGTATGTAGAAATCAAAAATATAATAATATATAGGGACATCTACTTCCGGTATAATTGTAACTGCCACCATATTGAAAATATTTTAGCCGACTGACCCCCATGCACGTTAGTACACTGTCAAATTTTCAGATTCTTCCTAATTACAGTTTTCCCACAATCGATATTCCCAGAAAATCACCCTGCCTAGAACGTAACGTTTTTAAGGAACTAAAATCAAGAATTTCTCCACATACAACACAATAACTCTCATTCGGATTGGTTAATTCTGTGGTTTATTTGCTTTATCAAGATAACCGTCCAGACTCCATCCAATTGAAATACGTATAATAAGTGATCTTTCCGACGGTCAGCTGCAGTTTCCCACGTTGCATTTGCTTAGGTTGTGAAATTTCTCCATTCACTTGTCTATATGGACTTAGATAGAATAGATAAATCTGGCCAATTGTACAAACGTCCTTCCTAAAATAATTTTAGCTTCGCTATCGCTTCCTGAAAATATTAGTTCCGACAATAATGTGTTTGAAAATTTAGACTTATTGGCAACCGGCTATATATATATATATATATATATATATATATATATATATATATATATATATATACATTATGTATGCATATATGTATTAATTGCGTTATGTTCGAGAAGTTGGTTAGGTATAGTTTTGGTTGAAATCAATCAGCCAGATGACGGACAAAAATTAATATTTTTTTGTTTCCGTTCTTTTTTGGAAACACTCATTATGAATTTAAAATTAATTTTTTAAAATTATACATGGCCGATCCAATCAGGAGCCGATCGAGCCTCTCTCTTTGGGAGACGGTGATATCACAAAAGTACAGTATGGCAAGCGACAGCAAGATGTCGAAGGGGGTGAGGAACGACAGCAACATTCCCATTTCTAGTGTAAAAGGCAGGGTCGGGTATATTTTTATGAATTCGAAGTTCTTGAGGTATTCGATCGCAAGAAAAAACAAGTCGACGAGGGGGAGGAGATGCCAGCAGCAAACACATTCCTAGTATAAGACGTAGAATCGGGTCTATTTTCCTGAACTCAAAGCTCCTGGGGAGGGGGGGGGGCGATTGCCCCCACCGTCCTCCCTTGGATTCGCGCCTAGATTCAAAATAGTGGACTAAATATTTTACCTTAGGGTTTTTTGGGTGTAGATTAAGATTTGAAGTTATTTTCTCAAAGTTAAATATACTGGAATAATAAGATAGGACGAGGGCATATTCTATGATTTTTTGATATTTGTTCTAAAGGGTGTTTTTTATAGAGGTATAGAACTTTTAAATGGAATAAAACAAAGATGAATTTTTTAAATTGACATGAAATTTACTTTATTCGAAAGATAATCTTCTGGCATTATAATTTAAATATGACTTCTGGCATATGACCGCCACGGCTGGCTCGGACGTAGTCTAATCTGGAGGTCCAATTTTCGATGACTTTTTCCAACATTTGTGGCCCTATATCGGCGATAATGCGGCGAATGTTGTCCTTCAAGTGATCAATCGTTTCGGGCTTATCGGCGTAGACTAGCGACTTCACATATCCCCACAGAAGATAGTTTAGCGGCCTTAAGTCGCACGATCTTGGAGGCCAATTCACGGATCCGAAACGTCAAACTATGCGGTTACCAAACGTTTCCTTCAATAAATCAATTGTGGCACGAGCTGTGTGACATGTTGCGCCGTCTTGTTGAAACCACAGCTCCTGCACATCATGGTTGTTCAATTGATGAACGAAAAAGTCAGTAATCGTGGCTCTATAGCGGTCATCATTGACTGTAACGTTCTGACCAGCATCGTTTTTAAAGAAGTACGGACCAATGATTCTACCAGCCCATAAAGCACACCAAACAGTCAGTTTTTCTGGATGTAACGGTGTCTCAACATACACTTGAGGATTATCATCATTCCAAATACGGCAGTTTTGTTTATTGACGTATCCCTTCAAACAAAAGTGAGTTTCATCTCTAAACAAAATTCGCTTATGAAAATCGGGATCAACGGCAATCTTGTTTTGGGCCCATTCACCGAATCTATGCCTTGCTAGGTGATCGTGTGGCTTCAATTCTTGCACGAGTTGGATTTTGTAAGCACGCAAACCAAGATCTTTCCGCAAAATCTTCCATAAAGTGAATGGACACATATCCAATTCCTGTGCACAATGGCGGATAGACTGATTGGGGTCTTCCTCTACGCTACGCTCTACAGCAGCAATGACTTCTTCTGTACGCACTGTACGACATCTCTGTGGATGCGTATTATCATTTAGAGTAAACGTGGTGCGAAAACGTTCCATAGTTAATCGAATTAATTGCTCTGATGGACGATTATGTTGACCGTAAAATGGACGTAGTGCACGATACGTATTTCGAACAGAACCATGATTTTCAAAATAAATTTGCACAATTTGGAAGCGTTGTTCAGGCGTCAGTCTATTCATGTTGAAATGCCAAACCAAACTAAACATAAATCACTTGACAGCTGACAAAATGGCCGCCAGTTAAAAAAGTGTTGCCAACTTAAAGTTCTATACCTCTATAAAAAACACCCTTTATTTACATATATTGAATTATAGAATGGCCGGTGGCAATTGTCAAGTATCAATTCAAAAAGTATGTTTTTTTCGAAATTTGAATCTTTATTAAAAAGTACTTATTTACGCCGAAATTTTTTTTCATTTGTATATTTTTTTTGTATATTTTTAAGGATATAAATTTGCAAATAACTGGTTTATTTAATTACTGTATGGAGATTATAGAGCAATAAATTTTAACTTTCTATTAATAACTGCATCATACATTTTTCATAAAAAGCAGAGATAAGTGGTTGTTAGTTAATAGTATACTGATAATAATTTGGATTTATACAGATTAAAAAATATCCAGGGGCGAAATTTATAGGGTGGCAAGGAAACATTTTCCTCTCAGGCTAAATACTTTTAAGCTCACATGGATTTATAAGGGCTAATAAAAACATTTTAAAAATGGTACAACAAAATTTTATATGTAATAATTTTGCTCATGTGTTAAAACCATAGTGAATTATAAGTTTTATTAATATATTCATAATGAGATAAAAAAAACATAAATAAAAGTACATAACGTATATTATAACCCGAATCAATGGAAAACAGAGTAATCCGGATTATTGGACGTTCTTAATTTACTTCCAGAAATAACAGATGAGCTGAAAAAACAATGCTTTCCCTACATATTTAATCCACAGTGTGTTTGATACGAAGTATTTTAAATAATAAATATCAGTAGTAAAGTGCGTGTCGACCACGCATTACTTTAAGTTCCTATGGTAGTTGATTTGTCCGTTGTTTTACATTTTTCATAAATTATCTTACTGTTTTTCCGAAATATTAATCAGAATAAATTAAAGTCTAAGGTTGTATATGGCAAATTTAAAGACAGTCATGCTTTAGAAGCATTATTTCTAGTTACTTGTAAATATTTTGTAATTCTTTTTGGCAAGAGCTGCGCACGCAATTTGACATTTTGAGGGTTACATGCCTGTCGAATCTAGTTTTTCATACTTTTTGGCGTAGTTAATATCCTAACTATAACTTTATTTTTTAGAAATCCCTCAGAAAAAAATGTGGGGTTGAATTGCGAGAGCTTGAAGGCCAATTTACTCTATGCCAATTCATTGATCTCTAAACATGCAAACATTAAATATAGGTTCGTATTAACCTGCCCCACTACTGCATAGTAACGTAAATGCGTTCCAACCAGAGTTACAAACGATCAGCAAAAGATCAGTTTTCTGTTCCATCCAAGATTCAAACCTGTTTGAAAACAATCAGAATGATTTGTGCTTATCTGATTGCAACATACCATACAACTCGCCAAAGTACGAAATGTGTTATAAATTTGTTTGCCCATTGAATAAAAACACATATAAACCGTAATTAGCGATACTTTAATATATTAAACAAGTCCACCCTTGTTTTAGTAAAATTATGTTAGAATGCACAAACTTCAAATAAAATTACCAGTTGTTCCAATCATAAACATAATTAGAAGACCATTTAGCTTACTGATAAGCACGTTAAGAACGATTTGCGATTGTTGGACATCTCTTTGTGGTCTAAGGTTGGAACAAACCTTGTGTCTCTGACTTGTCGCTTACAGCATATTCGGATACAATTTTGCTGACATCACAACTCTTCTTGCTAATGACCATTGTGATTTATATTGATGCAACTCGTTCCTTAAAAAAATATTGTATGTTTCCCCATTTAGGTGGCCATCTAAAAATGTGGCCCAATCACTTTAGATTTGTATTTTTTAAGAAACTGAGTAAAAATCGAAATAATTTAATTTAATAATCTAAAGTACTAAAATCTTTGAAATGCGACATATAATTTCCTTACTTTAGACTTATTAAAAAGTAAAGCACTTGTACCACATATTGCTTTATTTCAAAATAATAATTATTCAGTCAAATTTTATTTATTCTCGATTAAAACATAGAACTTCGATGTTTCGACATGGAAATGGACATTGGTAAATTTGTCAATCTAGTAGTACTCAGAAATTTTTTTGAAATTATTCAGTAACCGTGAGATTAAGCTGAGAATTATCTGTTGATAAAAATTATAGTGACTATTGGGTCGTTTGGACGGGTCGTGCAGAAAAAGTAACATTTTTGAGTGTAAAAAAGGTTGAATTTGTTAATTACCCAATCGAACCTACACACGGAAATAAGACGTAGCTGACGCACGCACTGAGAACGGAAATTAACAACTTTACATAATCCACTTTAATAACTTATTACCATTTCATAATTAAGTAATTAAGTTTTTAACGTGCTCTAAAATTTTATACATCGCGGCTCTAAAGTAATTTGTAATTATCACGGAGCAATTCTAATGTTCATGTGGCGTGAGACATAAATTTCCACGATTTTTTTTTGGCAATTACTTGACAGAAATATTAGTTTCATATTTTACCATTTATTGTTATAGTGGGCCCTTATTTTATGATTAATGTTGGTAATTTATATTTAGAAGTGATTTTTTTATACTTTTTAATCCCCTCTGCTGATAAAATTAATTTAAATCTGATCCACGTTTTAATAAAATACGTAGTAAATTAAATTAATATTTATCTATAACGATTCATAAAATTTGATATTGAGCCGATGTAGCAAATTACTGGCTCATCAGTAAAACTTTAATTTTTGCAAAGATGTTATATTCAAAGTAGTATACTCAAACATATAAAACACAGTAAAAATTCCATGGTTAATAATGATAATAACATAACTGTTATAAATTTCCACTATTTTTATTTTTTAATATTTAAGAAACCATGACAATTGTTTCAGCACTCAGTGCCTCCTTCTCTGAACAAAAATTAAAGTGCGAAACAAGCCTAAACTACCTAAACTATTGACAAGATGTTTTATTATCGAAAATACCAAGTAAGGGTATAATGTTTACAAATTTAATAATGGGGAACTATTCAAATCTGTTATTGTCAACCAAGGATCAGAACAAATGCCGGAAATCACAATAGACGAAATAAAACTAGCCTAAGAAAAACTAAGAATAATAAATCTCCAGGCGAAGATGGTGTAGTCACTGATGCAATCAAAATCGGAGGTGTTTGTCTACTTAAAAAAATAAAAGACCTTTTTAATATGTGCCTTTTGGACAGTACAATACCCGACAAGTGGCACAATGCTGAGGTAATTTTGATTTACAAAAAAGAAGATCCCCATGATTTGGAAAACTACAGACCAATAAGCCTTCATAGTCACCTATATAAACTCCTAAAAAGAATAGTAACGAATCGACTTGACAAAAAACTTGATTTTTAACAACAAATAGAGTAAGCGGAGTTTCGTATTGGATTTGGAACAAACGATCACCTACAGAGCATCAAAACGGTAATAGAAAAAACTATCGAATACAATTGACCACTCGTTCTGGTTTTTGTGGGTTTCCATAAGGCCTTTGATACGGTAGAGCTTGACAAAATTATGGAAATATTACAAGCATGCCGCATTGACTATCGATATACAAAGTTAATTTACAATATATACAGGAATGCAACTAGGTCGGTGAAACTACACAGAAACACGGATCATGTCCCAATTGGCAGAGGAGTCCGACAAGGTGATACCTTATCGCCTAAACTGTTTACTGTAGTACTAGAATACGCCTGTAAAAAACTTAACTGGGAGAAAAGAGGCCTGAATGTAGACGGCCAAAGATTAACAAATTTGAGGTTCGCGGACGACATAGTTTTGTTTTCCGATGATCTCAAGGAGATATTACAATGTTACATGAACTTCAGCAAGTATGCGCCAATGTGAGTCTTAAAATAAATATATCAAAAACAAAATTTATGACCAGTCTGGTATCTAGTGGAAATATCAATATTGAAGACAACGAAGTGGAGTTTGTGGAAAAATACATATACCTTGGACACGAAATAAAGATTACAAGAGATAATCAGACATGCGAGCTACAGAGAAGAGTAAATCTCGCATGGGAAACCTATGGAAAATTTAAAGACATATTAAAAATCGATATACCAATTTATTTAAAACGTAAAGCATTTGACCAATGTGTGTTACCGGTTATGACCTACGGTGCCGAAACTTTGACATTGACAACAGCAACTTCTAAAACGCTGCAAATAGCTCAGAGAAAGATGGAAAGGTCAATGCTAGGTATATCGCTATGAGACCGACTTAGAAATGAAGAGCTGAAACGAAAGACAGGAGTTACCGACGTAATTTTCTGAATTGCCACACTCAAATGGAACTGGGCCGGACATGTCGCCCGAATCAGTGATGGAAGGTGGACGAAAAGATTATTCGAGTGGAGGCCGAGATTAGACAAAAGAAGTGGAGGAAGACCCCCTACTCGTTGGACTGGCGGTTTCAAGAGAATTACAACAAATTGGATGCAAATCGCTCAATATAGAGCACAATGGACAAGAATGAGGGAGGTCTATGTCCATCAGTGGATGCAAAGGGCTGGATGAAGAAGAGAAGAAGATTCAAATCTAACTGAACGTTTAACAATATATTAAAATAAAAAAAAAACAAGTTAAGACTATAATTCATAATAAGTTCATTAGGTAATAAAGAAACTTAATTCTTTAAAAGAAGAAAAAATTTAAAATAGAAGATTAAGCAACCAAAGTAATAACAAATTTACGAATCATGTTTTGTATAATAGATTTAATAACTTATCAAATTCTAATTTTCACCAAATAAAATTAGCATACTGGAAAAGGGTCTTAGTTACAGTTTAAAACCGGTAGATAATAAGACTTGTAGAGATTATCTAGGAGTAGAATGCAAATTATCATTACAGAACGTTCCTAACTCTATGACTGAAAAACATACTATAAAGAATAAATTTACATTATATAACGTCACTCCTTAGTATTTTTTTTAACGATAATAATATAGTAAAGACAATCAAAAATAAAAAACAGAAAATATTTTGATTTTACACGAACTAATAAGGACATTACTGTCACAGTATTGGAGAAAGAAACTTACAATACTTTACAGCCAATTTGCGACTGTAATGTAAAAGGCAGTATTTGGTGAATTTTTGGTCTCTATATGCGAAAATGAAAATAAAAACTTCCCAACACATAAGAATTTTGAGTTATTATTTTTTCAGTAAAAACTAATGAGTATTTTGTTCACATTAATTTGTAATATACCGGAAAGCGACGTTGCTAAATTTGCGTTTTCCATAAATTGGGGAAGTTATGCACAATCTGGCAATGTTGGAGTGTCTAGGGATGATAAGTCAACCACGATCTACTTATAGAAGGCCTCTCTATACGAGAAGTACGTCATCCTTTTCGAATTTCCGATACCCGATATTTCTAGAAAATATCAGAAGTAAAGAATAAAGGCAGCTGGCCGGCAGTCGTATCATTAGAAATGGTTTAGCACGAGAAGTGGTCAGTGTTAGATAGAGAACCGAAGTGTTCGGACAAGCCAATGGTAAGAGCCTTGTATTAGTGTTATCTTTGTGTTGAATAAAGTTAGGTGACACCTGTAAACGTAGTATCCCATCTCTAAAGCGACGTACGCGAGAGTACAAAAATATCTAAAGTACAGAAACATGATTATGTTAACCCCGTGGATGGTTTTTGCTACATATGTGGTCAGTTTAACCCTATATCGTAGAAAAGCACAATTAACAAAATGACCAAGGTAGCCTATCATACGTATTTTGGATGTCTTGTTGGCGATCAAGATCAAGACTAGGCTCTTCACGTATACTGCCAAATCTGTGCAACAAATCTAAGTAACTGGTTAAATGGCACACGCTCTTCTATGCCTTTTGCATTTCCAATGATTTGGCGGGAACCAACAAATCATTTTAAGGACTGAATCTTCATTGAGGAGGTTTACAAGTTTCAGCACCCCTGGCAAAATGGGAGGAAAATTTAGAAATATATGATAATAAAGAAAAACTCGATAATGTAACAGAGAAGGATGATTTTCATTTTCCTGAAAGTGAAGGAGAAACATCCCATTTAATGAAATAACCTGAATTAAATGATCTAGTTTGAGACCTCTACTTATTCAAAGAGCATGCTCAAGAATTAGGGTCTAGATTACAGCAATGGAATTTACTAGCCACTGGAACCAAAGTTACAATATTTAGAAACCGTTACCAGGAGCTATCCTCGTTTTTGTCTGTAGGACAATATGTGTGTTTGTGTTAATCCAAATAGCGTTATGGAAAAATTAGGATTTGCACATAATCCGGACGAATGACGCTTATTTTAAGATCCTTCTAAAATAAGTTTAAAAGCAGTTCTGCTCCATAATGGAAACAAAAGACCCTCTTTTCCTCTTGCAATTGAAGTTGATATGAAAGAAACATACGAGAGTATGTCACTTATTCTAAATACAATAAGCTATGATACGTATAAGAGGCAAATATGTGGTGACCTAAAATTCATAGGACTATTACCCGGAATGCAGGGTGGATTTCCGAAGTGTTTTTTTTTGTCTTTAGGACAGTAGAGCAACACAAAACCATTACCAAGTGAAAGAATGACTTCCGAGAGATAAATATATTCCAGGTCAAGCTAACGTAGAGAATATACCTCTTGTTGATCCCAAAAAAGTACTGTTACCCCAATTACACATTAAACTGGAATTGATTAAAAGATTAGTTAGAGCATTACATAAAGAAGGAGATGCATTTAAATACCTTAAATAATTTTTTTCTAAAATAAGTGATGCTAAACTTAAGGAAAGAACAATTCTTTCGAAGTTTTTAGGAAAAATTTTTATAAAAAAAATTGAACCGACTTCTAAAAGTGCGCTAAAAAGTGAAAAATAACTGTAAATGTTTATATGAAATTGAACTTCTTGAAGTCGGCGCCAAACTAATACCTGACAAAATGTGATTTGCATAAACAGATTAAAAATACCTAATTTGTAATTGCTTTCTTACCATAATTTGTATATATTAGTAGTGATTTATTTCATTTACAAATAATTTGGCGCCGACTTCAAAAAGTTCAATTTCATATAAACATTTATAGTTATTTTTCAATTTTTAGCTCACTTTTAGAAGTCGGTTCAATTTTTTTATAAAAATTTTATTTTTCTATTGTTAGTTTTAGAATTCATTATGATAGCCATAAATTATTTTGAACTAAGTACTAATAGAGATTAGTGAACCTCGCAATGACTCCAAGGTGGTAAAAAAGTACCCATTTTATCCAAACTTATAAATCACCCTAAAATGAACCAATACCACTATCTTAAATTTCAAATTAATTTTAGATTAGTAATATAGGCCCCAAAACCTTCCAATATCGATGTTTAAAAAACCTGAGATTTAAATTCTTAGCTCGATATATTTTGTACTGCATATTGAGTTTGTATACGCCTCAAGAACCCCACAATATCAATTTTCAATATTTAAAGAACCTGAGATGTAAATTTCTTAGCTCGATATATTTTATATTGCATATTTGGTTTGTATACGCATCAAGAACCTCACAATATCAATTTTAGACAAAATCAGAATATGTCAAATTTTCTGTCCCTCATATTGTATCTTATCAACCTAATAGTTGTAAAAAATTAACTTCATATTTGTAATACACGACCCTACAAACCGTCTAATACCAAATCTGAAAAAATGCGAATAAGGTAAAATTTTCAACATACCATATTACATCCGCTATATTGAATTTCAAAAAAAATATTTTGAATATTAATTAAATCTAAATCTAAACTCTTCAAAGCCCCCTAGTAACAATTTTGGATGAAATCCGGAAAGTTTAAATTTTTAGACTTATATTCACTATTGACATCCTCCAAAACGATTCAGTCCCACCTTTGAACAAAATCGAAAAATGTAAAATTTTTAGTTCGCAATCTTGGATTTGCCATATAGAATCCTGAAAAAATACTTTTAAATTCATAATTTACACCCTCAAGAACCCTTTATATCAGTTTGGGAGAAAATCGGAGAATGTAAAATTTTTAGGACACCATATTGAATCTTCCAGTTTTTCAAAAAATATTTTAAATTCATAATTAATACTAACAAAAATACCCCAATATTGATTTTAGACAAAATCGGGAGATGTAGAATCTTTAATCGGCCATCATGGACCCCGAAAACTCCCCCGTACAAATTTTGAAGAAAATATTAGATCCGCCATATTGAAGTTTTTAAAAATATTTTGGATCCGTTATATGCGACCCCGAAAACTCCCCCACACCAATTTTGGAGAAAATCGGACAAAATAAAATTTTTTGTCCGCCATATCGAATTTTTTAAAAATAATTTTAGATTCGTTGTCTACGACCCAGAAAATTCCCCCATACCAATTTTGGAGAAAATTAAACAAAATTATTTTTTTTGGCCGCCATATTGTTAGCGCCATCTTGGATATTACTGCACCAATTTTGTTCAAAGAAATATGAGACCACCGCAGCAATTTCCTGAACATAACGTAAAAAATTTCATTCAAATCCGTGCCGCCGTTCCGGAGTAATCGGTGTACATACGTTAAAAAAAAACATACATACTCGACGAATTGAGAATCTCCTTCTTTTAGAAGTCGTTTAAAAAGTATAAAACTACGAAAAACTTGTACAAAAACTACTTGAAAGCTACTGCAAAATGAGCTGTCGCATGTCTCTTAATATACACTTCTTGCACTCCCATTTAAATTTATTCCCAGAAAATTTAGTGACGAGCAAGGAGAAAGGTTCCACAAGACATATAAACCATGGAGCAACGTTACCAAGGCAGATGGGATCCAGCAATGATGGGGATTATTGCTGGTTTCTTATGAGAGAAAGCGATCAGGAATATAAACGAGAGTCAACATTTGCAAAAAAGTCATGCACAAGAGACTTACTATAAATGTATTTTCATGTGTATTTTTTTAAATAAATCGTGTTATCTTTATAATATCTTGCTTTTTATTGCGTTGAACTTATGTATAAATATTATACAAAAATGTTTCTATTAAATAAAAATAACTAATACATTCTGTAACTCAAAATCTATACGTGGTGGAAAATTTTCATTGTTGAATTCGCAATCAACATACTTTAAACTCCCACGGACAGCCATTATAACATCAGTAGCATTTTTTTTATTTTTCAACTAGTGTAATTAGACGTATAATGTTTTTAATAAAACTATTTTTGTGTTTTAGTATCCGTTTTTTAACGAACTCCCTGTTACTACTCTTAAACTACCGCTGTTCTGTTAACAGTTTTGGCAATTCTCTATAAATATAATTTTGTTTACTAAAGCAACAATTTCATAATTTATCATAATCAAAGGAAAATTATTCAAGAAATTCCGGCAATAAATTCGAGGATAGAGTGTTCTTGACATAAAAGCAGCGGGATGTCACTTATCATGAAGGTTTATGTCGTTGTGCTCAAAATGCACCTCGTCAGTCTCGCTAATATTTAATCATTAATTTTGGAAGACCATCCTAGTGTTTTGTGGTCGTCTACAAATATAATTTATTACTTTCTGTTTTGCCGATTCTGTTTCTTTGTATTTTAGCCACATTAGATAATACGTATTGTGAACTTGGAGACGATTATATATTTTTTTATTTCCACTATTACAATCTTTAATTTGAGGACTAGCTTATGTCCTTCTTCTACCGAGCCAATACTGTCGTGGTGCGGGTTGTTTTATCTTCTTTCCGTACATGACTGGTGTGTGGAGGCCTCTCAATACAGGCAGCCGTTCTTTTACCGTACTGAAAACCCATATTAGAGGTAGAGTCGACAACTTTCCTCATCCCAGTCGGTCGTTGACCCATAGTTTGGGCGCACATTGTTGTGAATCCGTGATTCAAGCAGTGTTGTTCTCTTGCTATTGATACCTGCATGCATATGGTATCATTGATACGGTGTAGCTGACAGGAACGCAAATTGATCGACAGTTGCAAATCGGCATTGGTCGTTCACTGGACCCGAATTCATGTGAAATGTGAACGTTCTGATGAACTTTCCTGACAACTGCATTAAATATCATCCATGTAACAACGACGTTCGTTCATCTTCGTTTGAAGATATCCTAAATCTGACCAGACCCGTCAGGATAGGGTTTTTCGCATCGTTTAATAAATGACGTGCAAATTAAACCTAACTATTAAATCATAAAATTTTGTGTTATCATTGAACTGATCAGAATGTGAATGATAAAATTGAAATTCTTCTTTTGTTTAATACTGGAATAATCCTGTATTCGAGGTAGCGTTTATCTGCTAGCCGCCTTGTGATCATATAGCAACGTAACTCTCTGATAAAAACTCAGGTAGTGGACGCAGTGAGGCATGCGATTTCTGATGAAACAATTCGTCAAAGTTCAGAGATTTTTATCGTCCGTCAAAGCCCCCGATCGTCGATAGAGTTACCATCACCGTTACCAATATTACTGGTAGCTTTTCCGCCATTCCATTTTCGAGCTACGCGTCATTTTCGTTTGTCTTTTTTATTATACACGCATCCTCATTTTCCAGTCCGGTTATTTTTTTATCTGCTGTAATATTTAAGCTTAAGTTAGTGTTGGAGATGTTACTTTGTGAAGTATATAATACAGGACTACTTTTGTTGTGGGGAGGCAGCCGACAACTAATACCTAACATGCGAAATAACCCTTGGGGTGCGTTATTCTAATATGTTGCCCGATCCAAGTAGGCCCTTTACCACTTTAATCTAAAAGGTGGCGCTAAAGATCGTTAAGCTTTCACTATCATAATCGATAAATAACTTACAGATAAATATCTAAATACCGTTGAATATCCCATTCCTGATAAGAAATGACCATTACAAAAACACCCCTTTTAAACCGAAAGGGGTTATAATACTATTATCTTGGTAATTTTCAGCATTTTAATTTTGATTTTCATTCCGTCAATTTAAATTATATTTCAGTGACTCGCGAATTTTATTTCAAACTTTCAAACAATTTTCTTTTTTTATTTAGGAAAAAACATATATATATATATATATATATATATATATATATATATATATATATATATATATATATATATATATATATGTTTATGCGGCTTTCATGGAAACCTCCGTGTGAGATGCAATAGCAGTGGATATATCTACATTATGCTGTTGTAGAGCTGAAATCACATTCAGCAAACGTACAACTATATGCAACTCCGTGAATAAATGAAGTAAAATGCGAATAGTAAATGCAAACTTCGTTCCATCATATCCTTTCCGTGTTGAAGGTTGCACAGTTTGAATAAGTTGCTACAGAACCCAATTTATCCTATTTCACCACCATCGAGATGATGGCCTACCTGTACCATCATATCGAGAATAAGTCAAAACTTACTTTCCCCGCCACAGTGACACGGCAGAGGTACATGTTTCGTCGAAACACGTCAATATATTGAATTTTAGACCGTTATATTGGATCTGCCATGTTGGGTTTCGTCAACCTACCACACCAGCTTTTTAGGGCGTCCATCAGCTACACTTTGAGTCAAAAAGGACCCGATGGGTTGCGAATTTTTATTTTTACAAGCTTTTTTTGCTAGACACTCGATTTTTCTCCGATTTTCGGCCGCCATATTGGAACCACCATATTGGATTTCTCAAAGGCATACTCGGTATTTGAAAGTAGGTGCTCTAAGCTTTAAAACGAGCCCTTGGTCGATTTTCTTGGTTGTTTCTACCATACCGAGAAGAAAGTCAAAACTTGCCCTCCCCGCCACAGTGATATGGCAGAGGTACAAGTTTCGTCTGTACTAGACTCATCAGGGTACCGACATGCACCTGGCCGTGCAAAGGACAGATCAGAAGGAAGCATGCAAATATTGAACGCGGCTTCGCCGACCTCCCGCCGTATCGCGTATATATGTTTATGCGGCTTTCACGGATTCCTCAGTGTCAGATGCAATAGCAGTGGATATATCCACATTATGCCGTTGTAGTGTTGAAGTCACATTCAGCAAACGTACAACTATATGCAGCTCCGTGCATGAATGAAATAAAATGCGAACAGTAAATGCAAACTTCTGTCCAACCATATCTTTTCCGCGTTAGAGGTTGCACTGTTTGAACAAATTGCTAAGGAAAACAATTTATCCTGTTCCATCACCATCGAGATGATGGCCTACCTGTACCACCATATCGAAAAGAAAGTCAAAACTTACCCTTCCCATCACAGTGATACGGCAGAGGTACATATTTCGTCTCTATTGAACTCATCAGGGTACCGACATGCACTTGGCTGTGCAAAGGACAAATCAGAAGGAAGCATGCAAATATTGAACGCAGCTTTGCCGACCTCCCGCCGGATGGCGTATATATGTTTATGCGGCTTCCTTCTGATCTGTCCTTTGCACAGCCAGGTGCATGTCGGTACCCTGATGAGTCTAGTAGAGACGAAACATGTACCTCTGCCGTATCACTGTGGCGGGGAGGGTAAGTTTTGACTTTCTTCTCGATATGGTAGTACAGGTAGACCATCATATGGATGGTGGTGGAATAGGATAAATTGTTTTCCTTAGCAATTTGTTCAAACTGTGCAACCTCTAACACGGAAAGGATATGGTTGGAACGAAGTTTCCATTTACTGTTCGCATTTTACTTCATTCATGCACCAAGCTGCATATAGTTGTATATATATATATATATATATATATATATATATATATATATATATATATATATATATATATATAACATGCCGAATTGTTTTTGTCTAAAATCTGGGCATTTTTCAAATTTACATTATGTCAGTGTTTATATAGAATTATATTTCATATAACGAAAACTAATAATAGGCTGAACTGTTACTGTATATTTTTATTTTAAATTTGGTCATTTTATGTAAGTAAGTAAAGTATTCAGCGAAATGGCGGCCATTTTACACATTTGAATAAATTTGTTCTATTATTACAGCAAATTGTTGTACGCATACAACTGTTTTTTGAAAATTTGGAAAAAATTAATATTTTCTTTAAACTGCGGCGTTTTCTGCAGCGTAAACGAAGCAGTATCGGATATTACCTATTATTACGTCATTAAAAGGTGTACACGTATTTTCCAGGTAACCTGTATATTATACAGATGTTTCTGGAGCAGAGTATTTAAATTTAAGTTATGCCAAAGCATTTTCGTTTTTATTATAACAGTGAAGTTTGTAACTTCGATATATTTTCAGTGTATTATAAATTAGTCATAATTAAAGTCCAATTACAAAGAGAGGTACAGTAATAAATTCGGGGGCGCAGAAGTGTTCTTGACATAAAAGCGGGCGAAGGTGTCACTTATCAAGGTTTATGTCACTGCGCCATAATGCACCACGTCAGTGTTGCTAAATATTTGCTCATTAATTCAGAAGCTCTAAATTATGTTTTGTGGTAGCCGTTCTAACAATTTATTAGGGCTTCCATTTGGCAGTGATGTTAATCTTTAAGTTTAACCACAAATTACGGAACACTCTTAGAGAGTAAATGGTTTGAATATGGGCATATTAAGGAAAATTGCATTCTAAATTTATTTGATAGTGAAGAATGTTAACTTTGAGCATTACACTAAATTACATGGAATATTATGTACACTGTTAAAAATAACCTTAAATTTAATGTCCACTCTATATTAAATTTAATGATTTTGTACCAAAAATTGTGAATAATTTACTTTTACTTTAAATTTAAAACAATTGATTCAAATGTCATTGTACATTAAATTTGATTAAATGGTATTTGGAGTTTCAATAAAGTAACTGAAAAGATATTTCAAATTATGTATATTAAAATTAATTCACATATATCCTAATACTAAAGAAATTTACATTATTATTCAATATACATTGCATAAAATTCCGGGAGATGGCGCAACTTGTATTAAACCTTTTGTTTATTATGATATAAGGTATTTAAAGGACTCAAATTTCTTATGATGTCGTGTACATGTCTGCCCTATAGATGTCAGACACTACTTGTGGGAAAAATGTCTACTTTTCCTGGTAGTTTTAGAATTTCTTGAACTCGTATTAATGTTGGCGCATTAAATATGTGATAACATATCTCAAATTCAATGAACACTGGCTATTTATTTAATGTACATAGTCACTTTAAAAAGTAATGATAAATTTTAAAATTAATGAATGATTACGATTAATTTAATGGAATAAATTAATTTAGATTAATATAAATAATTAAATTTAGTGCATTTCATTAAATGCATTTAATAAACATTCATAAAATTTACTTCCAGCCCATGTACATTAAATTTAATGCATATCCTTTTTACATTGTAGAAAAATCATTTCTTTCTGGTGAAAATAGTGAAAATTTTAGAAAAAATTTTTGTTTTATAAATTTTTAACATTTGGTAGGTGCATATCGGGATAACACGCGTGTGGAATGCATACGTTTAGGATGGACAGCATTCAATAAATTGCAGAACGACTTTAAAGTGTGGCGCCGAAATATTAACCTTAACAAATCGTTCACCAAAGAATTATTGCACATAAGACAGAATACCCAATGGAAATAAAATACAGAAAACAAGAGTAACAGGTCTCATAGAACGAATTACACAATTAAAATGGGGGCGGGGTCACATAGTCCTAACAACTGATAAGAGGTGGACCTGGAGATTAGACCCAGACAAAATAAAGATTTTGGTAGATCATTGACTTAATCTAGTGAGGATATAAAAAGAATACCATATATTTGGATGTACAGCGCTAAGAACAGGAATATGGGAAGACTTTTTGAGGAGGCTTGAGTCTAGCAGTGGACATAAATGGTGGATGATGATGATGATGATGATGACATAGAACGAATTACACAATTAAAATGGGGGCGGGGTCACATAGTCCTAACAACTGATAAGAGGTGGACCTGGAGATTAGACCCAGACAAAATAAAGATTTTGGTAGATCATTGACTTAATCTAGTGAGGATATAAAAAGAATACCATATATTTGGATGTACAGCGCTAAGAACAGGAATATGGGAAGACTTTTTGAGGAGGCTTGAGTCTAGCAGTGGACATAAATGGTGGATGATGATGATGATGATGATGACATAGAACGAATTACACAATTAAAATGGGGGCGGGGTCACATAGTCCTAACAACTGATAAGAGGTGGACCTGGAGATTAGACCCAGACAAAATAAAGATTTTGGTAGATCATTGACTTAATCTAGTGAGGATATAAAAAGAATACCATATATTTGGATGTACAGCGCTAAGAACAGGAATATGGGAAGACTTTTTGAGGAGGCTTGAGTCTAGCAGTGGACATAAATGGTGGATGATGATGATGATGATGATGACAATGCTGTTGCAGATATGCATCATCAGTGTTATAAGGTGTAATTGTATATGAAGGAGGTATAAAAAGAGTTGACGAATATATGTGTCAAAAAAGTGATGGATTCGTCCATTCCTTTTTATTTTTCACACATATTAAATTTTTGGCATTACAGCCGTTTTACAGTAACAACTATGTTTTTAGATTTATGATTAACAAACTAAGTTAGTGCTTATATATAAATATAGGATAGCAAATGGTGTAACTATTTAAAGTTTTCCAATAACCTGCTTTAATGTCGGGTTTTTTGGTTGATTTGCATTTTGTGGCAATTATATATACTCCCGTCAACGAAATTATCTAGATTAGCTTGTAAGTTATTGTGATCTGAGCTAACTTGGTTGTAAAATTTTGGATCATTGGGGTATAAAAAACTAAACAGAACGTGACGTCATTGATGAACAAAAAAAAATTGCCGTTATATGAGATCCTTGAGGAATACCAGAAACGACCCATACCTTACCTTACAGTGAGCCCTATACCTCCACATGCTGACGCTGGTTGTTGAGATAAGACTAGATCCATATTTTAGATAATTCCCTGAAATTCCAATTTTAGACAACTTCCTGAGTAGCAGTTGGTGGTGAACACTGTCAAAGGCCATATACAAATTAGAGTGAATTGAGTCGACCTGATGTCATTGTTCAACGGATCTGGCTGTAAAATTCTGATAACGACAAGGTTAGTTGCAGTGAAGTGTCCCTGGTAAAACCCGTGCTGTTCAGGTTTAATGTGTACCTTGTAGGTATTAAATATTTCATCGGTCAGGATTTAGTCGAGAAGTTTAGGAATGGCAGATAAAATTGAATTTCATAGATTGGCAGAGGATTATATTAACATGGGCAGTCTTTGGTAAGCTGAATACATTTTAAAGTCTGAACTTCCTGTCCATGTGAAGAGAAAAATTTTCAAGTAGTGTATGGTGTCACTTTTAACGCATGGTTCGGATACCCTTTCTTTGTTTATAAAACGGCAAACTGAGAGATTGAATAAAAATATAGAAATACGCAACAGGACAAAGTTGATGGATGTAGTGAAAAGAATAGCTACTTTGAACTAGAAGTGGGTGAGACACATTGTAAAAACAAGGGACAATAGAATAAACAGAAGAGTAATTGAATAAAAATCATGATAAGGCCTCTTTCAACATAGAAGCCACCTTCGACGAGAGGGCATGACAATATGAAGCGAATTCATTATAATTAGATTCACATAATTGGAAGAAATGGGACAATTTATGTAGGTATACACTCAGCAGCGGACTTTAGATGGCGATGATGAGAAAAAATGTAGTATTTAACTGATATTAAATGTAAAAGTTTATAAAGATAGCGACATTATTTACAATATATATGAGCACAAGAATAAAATCTAACAGAAAACATTTTGCAATTTCTCAGCTACCTTCGAACGTAAAAGAACTTTGCGTTCCCTCAACTGAATCTTGGAATTGTTATAAAACGAATAACAGTTTAAAAAATGTGTGTATCATGTTTTTTACAGCATAATCGATAAAATCGCTTGTTTGTTGACAACTTTAAATAATTATTTACTTGTTTTTAAAGTACCTTAATCCGTTTAAATTAAAGAATAAATACCATTTTCACCAATATCTCCGTAGAGACAATAAAGTAGAAGCTTTTTTGTTTTTGTAAATAAAAGAATCATGAGAAATCGCAGATGGCTGGTCAACAGGGATACCAGACGAATTTTCTTTTTTATTTGGATTAAATATACAGACAGTTTTAATTTGCAGACGTAAATAGAAACCGTTGTAATGAAGAAAATGTATTGAAATATATATGAAAAAATTATATTATTTGCATTCTGAAATAATTTGCTCGGAATTTTTTCACATTATTCTGAATAACTCGGATTATAAATTCACGAAGCTTGTCCTGACAGATATTTATTTCCAAATTAATGAATTTTTTAAACACGCAACTTTCTCGGCAGATTAGGTAACGAATTTGGAACTACACAAAAGTAGTAGAGCTTCGATACGTCCTTGAGGTCGGTTATTAAGATCATTTTAAACCTCTCATGCATGCAAGTAACTCAAAAATGTTGCATTACACATGAAAGTATATCAAAGAGTCCTAGAGGCCGCTGGCTTCAAATCCGGTGTCAGAAAATTCAAAATGGCGGATACAATATGGCAAACCAAATTCCTAAAATGTGAAAGTCTCGGTATCAATTTTTTTTCTCATTCAACTTCGAATTATGAGTAAAAATGTGTTTTTTGATTGGACATAGCATTCTTAAGGAGAAAAAATAATGAAAATATGAAGTTTGTCGGTAATAAGATATAATAGATAATTTTTGTCTCGAAAATGGCGCATCCAATGAACAGATTACAAGTGACAATTCTATACAAAATTCTTCGTGAAATATAATGTCTATCAAGCTGCATCTTAAAGATTACAAGAAAAAAACTTTTATATAAAAGATTCCGCTTGTTTTAAAAAAGTGACTCAGAAAATTATAAACTTGTCTTCCTGGATGAACGTTCCAAACGATCTCTTTAAAATTATAATATCTGAAAAACGAGAAGTGCTAAAAACTATACAACTTTGTCCAAGCATAATTTTATAGAACCCGTAATTTTGATGATGTTCACAAACTACTACTAATATGGCAATAAATTTAACAGACAAATTAATGGTTAAACAATAAAATTACCTATATCATCTATAAGCGCCCAACTAGTCCTGGAATATTTAGAGGAAAGATTAATTGAAAACCTAAATTTGGACTTGATCTTCTTTAAATGTTTAGTTGATGATTCTTTAATTGCAATTCCTTATAACAAAATAGATTACGTTGTGCAGCAACTGAGTAATTTCCATAGATAATTAAAATTTGCATCAGAATCAAAGGTAAACGGGAAAATAAACCACCTCTAGATATAAATCTAGTTCGCAAAAATGATAAAATTCTAACGCAGTGGTATACCAAACCAACCAGGTCGGGAAGATACCTTAACAACTTTTCAAATCATTCAAAAGAACGAAAGAATAAGTGTAGTTACTAGCTGGATTGACAGAGACATTTCGTTAACATCTCCTTGACCTAAGGAAAGTTAAATAAATCTTTTTCACGTTTCGGACCCGTGCATTGGCTTCCAAGATCGTGCGACTTAACGCCGCTAGACTATTTTCTGTGGGGATATGTGAAGTCGCTAGTCTACGACGATAAGCCCGAAACGATTGATCACTTGGAGGACAACATTCGCCGCGTTATTGCCGATATACGGGCACAAATGTTGGAAAAAGTCATCGAAAATTGGACCTCCAGATTAGAGTACGTCCGAGCCAGCCGTGGCGGTCATATGCCAGAAGTCCATTTAAAAGTTCTATACCTGTATAAAAAACACCCTTTATATATATATATATATATATATATATATATATATATATATATATATATATATATATATATACATTATTTTCATTTCATTTTTATGTCTAGAAAAAAAGTTTTGCATTTCTACCCTTAATAATTAGTCTAGATACTTTCACACCTATGAAAAATTATTTTAAATTTTGGGCCTGCACGTAAACATTTGAAGTATATGTATATGACGTAGTAATGTTGAAAAGTAGTAGAAATGTTTTATCCACAAGAGAATAATATTTTCACAAGAGAAAACAAAAGACAAAGGGTTTTAAAGCGAAAACATCCATGAACCAAAAAAATATGAGGTTACCTTTGAGATCATATGAAAGGATAAAAATAATTGGAAACACCAACAGGAAAAGAAAACTTTGTTAACTAAGTACTTCACAAAATAAAATGTATCAAGAAAATCTCCATATCGTTTTATTTAAATGTATGCTAAAGGTACATTATCTTCTTCTAGGAGCCGTGAGGCTATCTGACGAATAGATGAGGTCGTTCTTCTTCCAGCCAGATATACTCTCTTGTCCTAGCATGAAAAATACTATGGAAACTTGGAAATATTGCAGAAACATCAACTAACAATTTTTATTGCTTTCTTTACACTTAAAGAAGTAAATCCGGATTTTAAAATAATTTTTTACATATGGGCCTTAACAAAATAAATGTGATCATAAGACATACCTGCAAAATTTAAATCGAAAGGGAAACTGGGAATAAGTTAGTCCAAATCTCGTTTCAGATCTGCCCTAGTATGTTAGGATTTTGAGATATCCATACATGAAAATTCCAAAAAATGCTGTTTCTGACCTTTTCAAGTGAGGTATAATGGTGTGCCGAAAATGGGAACCAAACAAGTACGAAGACCTATATTTTACTGTTGAATCCAATCTCACTTTCAGAATCAGCTTAGTGCATTTGAATAGTGATATCCTCACCTATAAACCTAAAAGATATTATTTTTAGCATCATTGAGTGTCAATCTGTGGTGGGTTTAGAAGAAAAAACAACAAATTCAGAATTGTTCTCAGCATCCAAATTATAACATCTAAACATAAAGATATCTAACCTGAAAATGGGAAATAGGAATTCTAAAACAGGTTTAGTTAAGTTTTTTGTTTCCTTTTTACCCATCTTCGGCGAGACTTTCAACTAAATAAAAACTTTATGCGTGCATATTTAAAATGCGGTTGAATAAATAATATCGCTGCAATGAGGCATTATGCCTATTTTTCTGAATCGCCCCTACTTCTGTTAGATTGAATTACCTAGCAATAACAATCGTAAAAAAAGAAACTTCAATGAACTAGTTGTCGATGTTTTCATCCCTGAAACACTTCCAATGTAGAGGATGTCTAAAGAGATTGTTAACATTCGCCATTTTGTCAAGAAATTGAAAATCCTTGTGTCATCAGTATTATGATGTCTGTTCTCAAAACTATCAAAAATTGAGCTCCGTATCAGTCATTTCTGTGGCCTATAAAATAACTATACAAAGTTTCGCACTAACGAATTAAAAACTAGCTCCTGAAAATTATTGAAAGACAAATGGACAAACTCCTGGAAATTATGTTTAATGATGTCGAGTCTACTGTTATTCTTAAGGAAGTTTATTTTGTTCGGCATATAAATATTCTGGATACAATTTCAAGATAATCCATATTGAAACCAATATACTTTATGTCTATAAGGTATGACTTTCATATGAACTATGAATTAGTAACTGACTGCTACCAATTGAACGAGAGGAATTACTTCGACTAGGGACATATTCAGTATTATGGTTTACTGATGAATCCAAGACGAAAGAGGAGTTTGGAGTGCTTTCTAAATCCCTAGGAAATACCATCACCATCATCCAAGCAGAAATGCAGAGATGTATGTATATGCTTAAAGTTGGGATTTGTACGCTGCGACCTGGTAGAAATATTGTAGCCCCCTACTACTCCCCAGTCGTAAGAGTTACCTTGTCGGCTAGAGCAGGTGCTCCAGTCCTATTTCCCTCAGGAACCTTAGAATGTTGGACGGCTTCAAAGTGGGTAGCTACTATTTCATTCCCCTCTACCCCGGTGTGTCCTGGTATCCACAATGGTGGTGATTTTATTATTCTTACTCAAATCATTTAATTCCTCTAGGCATTTCCAGACCATCTTGGTGTAGATAATGTATTAATTAGTCTGTCGCCATTGTCGTTTAATATATTTTCTCCGAATCGTCCTACTATTTTGTCGTTCACTTTTTTTCCAGTTCTTGCATTTAGGTCTCCTAATAAAAGTAGCTCTCTGGAGGTCCCTATTTTTGAGATTTGATAGTTGTTCGAAAAACTCTTTTTTTCCCGTACTAGAGCGTCCTCGTTTACACCGTATACTCCTATAATAGTGACTTTATTTCCGTGCAAGTTTAGATTTACTTTTATGACGCGTTGGTTTATTGGTTCCCAAGATGTTATGCTTCGTCGTAGACTTTTTCGGATAAGTATAGACACTCCTTGTTGGGCTCTTTTATCCTTTGGTATTCCGGAAAAGAGATGATCATATTCGCCTAGGTTTTCTGACCTTTGCCCTGTCTTTTTTGTCTCGGTCAATACTAGGATGTCAAGGTTGGTCTTTTTTGTTTCTGAAATTATGTCGTTAATTTTTTGAGATAGGCCTTGGACGTTCTAAGTGCCAATATTCATAGTCCCTTTTCTAAGCGTAAGTCGTCTGCATTTCTTCATTCGATTCCGAGGCTGGTTACTGAAAGTTTTAACCTTTATTGTCTTTCACGAGTGCCAAGGGATTAACCCGATGCCTCAACCCCCAACCTGGAGGACCAGAGCTTTGATTTTGGAGTGTCTCTCTCTTAGACGGGTTGCCTTCTCTACGGTTTTAGGAGACCTGTCTTCCCTCTTCGACCGTCATCCTGGTCAAGGAGCCCTCACAGGGTGCTATCAGCTGAACCCTGGTTTTTTTACGAGGTTGTTACTCCTCCCCCTCCTCCTTTCCCTGGATGGGATCCCAGGCTTAGGACTGGTGTAGCGGAGTTCGAAACAGCCGAACATTGTTCTAAAAGAGACTCATTTTTCTAGACACTCGAAGAAATAAAACACTTACTCCCAGAAAAATAATAGATTTCGTAATAAGTCTAAATAAATATCCTGGGCATATATAGTTTTAGATAAGGGTAACGCACAAAAGATTTGTAGTGAGGCAAGAAACTCCTGAATGACCCATTCACAATCTACAATCTACAATCTAGGGAGGTTTTTAATTATCCACTGTTTGTAAATCTGAAGTTAGTATTCTGTGACGATTAAAACGATTGTTACTAAGAGCATCACAGTCTCGCTCAGACAGAAAGGCATCTTGGATATAGGATGATATTCACTATTTATTAAGATGTTGTGGAGGAGGTGTTGACATGGTTTTAGTGGTTAAATATAAGATACAAAAAACTCTAAATTAATGTATAATAAAACAAATCTTTAACATAAAATAAAATCTTTCATGAGATTAACCGTTAGAACTCAAAAAAGAGTTAACCCGTCAGGTATCCTTTTAGTACGCTACAGAGAAGACCTTATTTACGCACAAAGGGCCTTATTAATTACTTTAATTCTGGGAAAGCCTATTATTTTGGATGTTGTGTATAATGTTTCGGAGGATTAACACAAGATGATGCCAGGGATCTAATTAACTTTTAAGGTAATTATAGCCTTTATTTTACTTAGCATTATACAAAAGGAACTTTTGTTACGCCAGTTTCAGGTATTCTTATACCCCGTGTTAGCTAAGTGTTTCGAGTCACGCTATATTAAAATGATATTGTGACAAATTAATGAGAAATGCTGGAAGCTGGGTGAAAAAAGGATTAAGGGAGAGTGTGCCTCGCGTACTGATGCTTTCCTACCATCAAATTTTCTATTTGATCTTAAACATCAAATCGGCAGTCAGCACACATAGGAAAAGATTAGCCTCACCTCAAATGAAATAGAACTGAATGTTTATGGTTTAGCGAGAATCAATTGGAATGTTGACTGTTTTCAAATAAAAATATAATTTTACCGCGAAATGATAGTTCTCATAATATAAATCCTAAAAAACACAACATTTTTCTTTATTTTTAAGGAATTTTATTTTTATTTAATAATAAAAGTGTACTTAAAACTCCTTCTAGTCACGTGAAAACGAATACCAATCAAAGTAAATGATGTCACTCCATACTAATGTCATCGCTGGCACTCCGTCTTGATATAGTTATTATTTTGAGACCTTATTACTTGAAGTAATCATGATCACTTCGACCTAATGACAAGTAAATGCATATTCAAAAGAACATGGTTATCAGTTTCACTTTTTTCACTTTGATCATTTGACAATTGCTCTAACGAATACAGCCAACGTCATCGCTGTCACAAAGTTGACATAAATTTTTTTTGTTTTATGTCACATATGTGCCTAGTTTATATTTTATAGTCATTTTCATGTAATTTCTTCGAAATTTACTTACTTTTCCCTTTGAGAACGATTCTAAGAAATTTTTTCATCAAGGAAAGTGGATTCATTAAGGCAAATAGTTCGAATTTGCCGAGAATTGATTGTTTTATGCTGGCTATTTTTTTCGCAACAAACAGTAACTTTTGCTCTGCTGAATTTAGAAATATAAAAACCTCCATGTAAGCAATTTATCAAGAATTGTTACTTATGCAACCGATAATAAATACATAATAGTAATAATCGGTATTTAAAAGCTCAAAACTACAATAAACCAAGTAGTGATGGCCTAGTGGAAGGCACATTTTCCTATTATTTTCCGAACGTGGAGAGTGAGTAAATAACTTTTCAGGTGTTTTAGTTGTAGTTCTTGTACACTGAGGTACCGCACAACACTTAAAATAATTTAGAACTCATCTTATACCACAAAAATTACGAAAAAAATGTATATATCCTTTTTTGTTTACCAGTGTGACGTCACATCGGTCAAGTGAACGTATTGGTGTTTTGGCGGGAAATTTTAAACGGAATTTATAATGTACGAATTTTAAAGTACTAGTTGTATTAAAAATTTTTTTTAAATATTTTCGGTTACATTAGGTTACTTATGTATGGTTTCAAACACTTTCCTAAAAATGGTCAACATCCCAATTATACGAGTAATTCTTCTTCTTCTTCTTCTTTGCGAAAGCCTAAGGCTTGTTTCTACCCATTTCTTTGTCCCTCCTGAGATGCCGACGACCAGCTATCCTTCCACCTCTTGGGGGGCCGTCCCGGCGGTCTGCCGGATGCTGGTTTTCCATTTCTGGCGATTTTTACCAGTCTGCTGTTCTCCATCCTAGATATGTGCTCGTTCCAGAAGCGTCTCCTAGCGCGTGTCCATCTTACCACGTCTTCCGTCTTGCATTCTTCCCTTATTTCGCTGCTTCTTCTTTGATCCCAGAGTGTGTTTCCTGTGATCGTTCTCAATATTCTCATTTCATTGGTTCGCATCATCCTCTTAGTCTCCGCTGTGTCAGCTCGTGTTTCTGCCGTGTATGTCTGACACATGCTTTATATATTCTAACTTTTGCTGGAATTGATATGTGTGCATTTTTCCATATGGTTGTTCGTAAGGCTCCCGCTATCCTGGTTGCCTTGTTTACCTGGTCTCGTACGCCCTTCTTGAGTTCACCATATGGTGATATTGTTGTTCCCAAATAGTTGAATTCGAAAACCTGGTCTATTATTGTGTTGTTCAGTTCTAGTTTGCATCTCCGTGGTTCCCTGGCGATCACTATACTTTTTGTTTTGATGGTAGATATTTCCATGTTGAATTTCTCGGCCTCTTTTTTAAATGCCTGTAAAAGCCATTGCAGTCCGTCCTCGGTGTCCGCGAATAGCGTTGCATCGTCTGCGTAGCATATTATCTTGATTTTTTGGTTTCCCATCTTGTATCCTTGCTCCACCCTACACACTCGCTCTATTATTCTGTCCATTATTATGTTGAACAGCAGTGGACTGAGACTGTCTCCCTGTCGTATCCCTGTGCTTTGCTCTATTTTTTCTGTTGTTGTTGATTTTGTTCGTATTATTGTGGTGTTGTTTGTGTTGAGCTTTCTAACCGTCTCTATGATGCTTAGAGGCACTCCCCTGCGGTCCAGCTCGTTCATTACGTCCTCCAGCCTTATTCTGTCGAACGCTTTCATCAGATCTATAAAGCACAGGTATGCTGGTTTGTTATACTCTATTGCTTTCTCTACAACCTGTCTGACAACGAACACTGCGTCAATCGTTGAACGGTTTTTCCGAAAGCCTTGTTGCTCCTCGCTGATTGTGGTGTAACTGAGAATACGCTGCTGTAGTATACGGGTGAACAGTTTCATGGTCGTGTCTAGGAGTGATATTCCTCGGTAGTTCGCCGGATCTGAGGTTGTCCCCTTTTTAAATATCGGGACTGTAATGCTGTGTCTCCATCTCGTTGGTGTGTTTTCGTCCTTCAATATTTTGTTGAATAGTTCGGCCAATTGTCCAGCCAGAGCCTCTCCTCCGCACTTCAGCAGTTCGTTTGGGACATTGTCGGGGCCTGGAGATTTACCGTTTTTCAGGTGCTTTAGTTCGGCTGTTACTTCCTCCACCGTGCACTGTTCTACCTCCTCGATGTCTATGGCTTCTCCTCGGTTCAGCCTCCCTCGCTCCCTGGGCCTTAGTTCTTCCTGTTTGTCCTGGTCTTTATACAGGCCCTGAAAGTAGGTGGTCCATTCGGCTGTCGAGATGTTGTTTAGTTGCACTGTCTCATTTATTTCCTTCCTTGTTGCTCTGAGCATTTTCCATATACGTTTTTGGGTTCCATAAAGGTCATTCTCCATTTCTCTACTAAAGTTTTCCCAATGCTCTCGCTTTATTTCCCTTATGCGGTTGTTTACTCTGTTCCTTGTTTCAGTGTATTTGATGTAGTTTATTGGGGTCTTGTTGGCTGTGTATGTTAGGTGGGCTTTTTTTTCTCTTGAGCCAGTATCTTCACCTCTGGTTTGAACCATGGTTTTTTATTTCTGTTTGTTGTCGTTGTGTTGATTGTTCTTTTGCCTAATGCTTCCTCCGCTGCTTGGTTTATGTTGTTTAGTAGGGTGTCCCAAGCTTGGTTTACTGTGTGTTGTTGGAGAATGGGTTCCGTTTCAATTTTCTGGGATATGCGCCGTTTGTACAGATCTAGTGTGCTCTCTGTTTTTAATGACTCGATATTAAACTTTGTTGTTGGGTTGTGCGGTTTTTTCCTATTGGCTGGCGGTCTTGCCATGGTAATTATTCCCATTACTAAGTGATGATCCGATCCGATATTTGCCGATGTTAGTGATCTTACGTCCTGTATTTGTTCTGGTTTTATGGCTCTATTCGTTATTATATAATCTATTGTGGACGTGGCCCCTCTATTGCCCTGAAACGTGACTTTGTGTTGGGGTTTGTGTTTAAAGTATGTGTTGTTAATCCTTAGTTCCTGGTAGGCGCAAAATTCAACAAGTATCTCACCTCGCTCGTTCACTGTCTCCTCGTTAAATCCATTCTTGACTCCAGGTATCACCTCTCTCCCTACTCGTCCGTTCAGGTCGCCCATTATTATTATGCCCTCATGTTGTGGTATTGTTTCTATCATGAGTTGGAGTTGTTCGTAGAAGTCGATTGTCTCCTGGACCGGCTTTCCAGTGTCCGGTGCGTAGACGGACACTATATGAAGATTGTGTTTGTCTAACTTCAGGGTTGCCTTCATTATTCTGTCGTTTGTGTACTTAATATCGGTTATGTAGTCCCTGAATTTTTCGTTGATCAGCATTCCAACTCCCGACGTTGCTCTTGTGTTTTTTGGTTTGCCTGAATAGATCAGAAAGTAGTCTTCATATTGTTCTGTTCCTTTTCCTCTCTTTTTTGTTTCCGATATACGAGTAATTCGGAGAATGAAATTTGGAAAAGGTCAAATTGCTAAAAACACTACCCTTTGTTTGGGAAAATTGGATATATCACATGCAAAGCAAGGAAAAGGGATACGATTTTATGAACATGCAATGAACATAACAGAAAATAAATCAAATAATTAAGAAACTAGAGAAGATATAGATTGACTTGGCAGCCTTATCAGCCTTAATTTATTGGAAGACATCAATAGTCGAACTTGGCCTAATTGTAGGAACCTTTGGAGAAGTTTCCATTAAAAACAATTGCCAATGATTAATCGACCTCTATGTTTGGAACGAATTTAAAATATCCAACGGATTTTTAAAATCCAAAATTAGAAATATACGCATGGGGACTACTTTATCGAAATAGAAATAAAAATACCATTTGTATTACAATTTGCAGATCATTAAGCCGTATTAGCTTGAGAATATCACCCAAAAGTTCAAAGATATATGGATGAATATATAATTGAAAAATTAGATATTTATAGATAGAAACAAAACTAACTTACAAAATAACGACACCAAAGAAATATTTATTTAATTATTTATTTTACACTACCCTACAGGACCAGAGTCGCTATTATTATTCAGGAAAAAGAAAATTGTTACTTAATTTTATTTTATTTAATTTAATTAATAATTGATATATATATATATATATATATATATATATATATATATATATATATATATATATATATATATATATAGATTAATAAAATTTAGTTAATATTACATACATAATACAGACATCACATCACAGATATTCGTTCGGTAAGATCTCGATACAATATCATTAATATGAAGGACTCTTTTCAGAAAAAAATGGACTTTGAAGAAACAGAAGATGTCGTAATCACCTTTAGGGGAACGAGCCTCCTTAGATATATCAGAATTTATTTTTTTGAGGCAAAAGTTAGTCTATAGGTACCATCACCAATGCAAGATTAGCATTGAGAAATTGAAGATAGGGAAGTTGAATGGATATATTGTAACTAAATTATGAAGCTATTAACAGGAGAAGATGTATGCAATATAAAGGACAAAATGATATAAAAAAAATTATGGCTGTAAATAATTGTATCTCAAAGAGTCAAATGAAGGCCCGGGAATCAATCAATTAGAAAAATAGGGGAAAATACTTTAAAAATAATCGCAGTCTTGAAGATTTTCCGAAGATCCCATTGTCTCCAGAGAAGCAAGGATACAACAAGGACGAGCATGAAGGATATCTATGGTTGTCACCATGTAGATCTACAACCCGCAAATTTAGAAGCAATAATGGAAATGAAAAGCTACTAGCTCTAAAATTTTTAAAGGATATTATATAAAAAACAGTAGCAATGCAAGAATTTAAAGATCACACATATAAGAAAGTACGAATAGCACTTAAAGAAAAAATACTACTAACAAGCTTAAGACAAACCGTAATACAAACTCTAAGGAGGCAGATGAGATAGAGCTTGTTGAAGCAGTTAATAATTTAAAAAACATTATAGGCAACAAAGGAGGTCAGGAGCTGAGAGTCCTACAATTGAATATTAGAACCGTAACACAAACAAATATATACTACTTAATAATAAAGTGCGGTATTACTAAGTAAAACTTTTCTAAAATGTCATAATATAATTCATTTAAAAGACGTGACATCAAAAGGAAGCATATAATATTAATATGTAAATGAGATCCTCACATTGCATAACATCAGTACACCTTTTAAAAATTAAAATAACAATACTCCGTAATGTAGCCGTGGGAAGTGGGTGACTTGAAGTTTCTAATTCTGGGCTGCAATGAAGATTGAAATGCTATAATGATATTATTCCTAGATTTCGAAGATGGCAAATTGACCTATACATATTCTATCCCTTTAGTGAAATAGCACTAGCCTTGTATAAAATTTTGGTAAAACAAGAAAGCAAAATCTAACGCTAGACTTCATGAACAAATTATACTAGTGAGAATAGCATGATATTAAATCCTTACTAACCTTGTCATCATAGAAGAAAGAAGAATTTAAAAGAAAAGGAGATAGGTAGAGATCAGTCTCGAAGCACGCTAGAGGTCATATGCCTTCTGATATTGTTATCACACAACACAAGTTTGATTCGATGTCGACAAGACAGAGGCCATTGGAAACCTTCGAACAGGACATAATTTTGTCCTTCTCGCAGATTAAGATTTGGATTTTTTGGAATACTCTCATAATTGTCTTGTCTTGACTTTTTGTAGTCAGGCGTGTTAAACCACGATCTAGAAGATGATAGACATTTTTTTCCCGACCATAACTTTTAATCTACTTCTGGGAGTAAAATACATATTATACCCTTTTGTATATTTTTTTAAGGCAGCATAAGTTGTTTTTAGGTCTTTTTCGTGCCTACACAGAAAAACTGTTTCGAATTTTTACGATATTTCGCATTCATTATAAATACATCTGATTCAAACAAATGATTACATTGGACCACAAATTAAAAAAAATTGACCAGAATAAATTCATGTCTTCTATACGTATTTTTTCCCGAACCCGAAACTTTTGTACATTTACCTCCAGCACATCAGGATTTTCTGTCAATAGTAAAAAGGGTTAAAAATCGATTTTCTCACATGCAAAAATCTGATATTGCTAAAATCAACAAAAAATTCTCATTCTCTAAACCCATAAACCATCAAATCATATAAACCCAAATTTAAAACTCGCAAAGTTATAAACTTCAAACCCACAAGCCCTAAATTTAGAGACCCCAAACCCACATATCACAAATCAACAAACCACAAACCCAAAAGCCTATAAATTCAATGAGTTTAGAGTTTTTAGGATTGAAGTTTGTGGATTTGGGCTTTGCTTGTAGTTTTAAGGTATGTAAATTTGGGATTTGTGGGCTTGAGATGCTTGGTTATATACTTTGTTGGTCTATAGGTTGAGCATTCCGTTGAGAATTTTGTTGATTTTAGCGATATTAGATTTTTGCAAAAGAGGAAATTGATTTTCAACTCTTTTCTGTGATTGATGGAAAATCCTGATGTGCTGGAGGTAAATGCTTAACGGATTCATATTCAGTAGCCAAAATATGTATAAGGAATGTTCAATTTGTGGTCCCGTGTTATCTGTAAAGAGCGCGGAGTTATTTACGGGCTCGAGTGTTGGATGTACCAAGTAAATAGGCCCAAATATGTATGGTATTTAAATATACATTAATGCGTTTTTATGGCGCATATGCCAAATGTGGGTTTGCGATTAACACATGTTTTGGAACCATATAAGCTAATGTCTTCCAGGACGGTGTACGCATCGTAATGTAAATAAACCATCCTGTTTCAATTTGTATTCTGATCGTATGAAATGCAGCCTTAATAATATCCTTTAGACATTATTTTATATGCCTTTTGGTGTACCAATTTCCACACCATCAATATGGATGCTCTAAATATTAATTTTTTAGGAGATTGGATAAAGTGTTAACAGAGAACATAACTAATTTATTCCACGTTTATATTTTAGTAAGTCCAAATTAACAAAAACAAAAGTAACGACTAAAACGTTGTTTAATTCTGTTCTCAAACAAAGCGAATAAACCAATATTCATTCTGTTAAATCGACGGAAAAGCGATGAAATGTGTATTATGTGACCCACGATTTGTTAGCGAAACCCCTGTGCCGCTGAATCTTTGGATATTAACTTAAAATTGTGTACAACTGTGCGATAGAAAGTAATTTATGTTTTAATAAACAAAGCAGTTAAATACCAGTGTTTATTTAAAGGTTATGTACACCAATGTTTGTTGAGTTAAATAAAGGTTTATTGATATTTCAATGGAAACTTATGGATATACGTATCCAGAGAGACTTTGTGATTATTTAAGAAATATATTTCATAACAACCTACAAGTCATCTTGAATTTTTTTCACCAGAAATACGAGTAGTATCATTTTTGTTCTATGACCACTAAGAACGTTTATAATTTTGTTATGTTCTTCGCCAGTCTGCTTGTCTGTCGCAATCTTGTAACTTCGTCATTTTTCCTTCCTTTGTGGCGGAACCTTAAAGATTTATGTTTTCAGACAGATTCTTCTTCCTGTACTCTATCCATTTCACATGTTGGCTAAGAACATGACAATTCCAACTTTGTTGACAGCACTTCTAAAGAACTGAACTGGCATAAGTTGAAACTAGTTTCTTAGATTGTACAGCCAGGAGTATTTTCTTGTTCAAGATCTCTTCTACTATATTTCTCTGTATGATCAAATGCAACATGGCCCTTTTTATAGTTAGAAATTTTTTTAATCCCATTCTGCCGAGGATCTCTACGTTGGTGACATAATCGATCACCTAATTGTACTCTTACGTTTCAAAATAAGCTATTGAATGATCACCTATGACTTTTTCCTGCAAAGTTATGGACATTTTAAATTATGAAATATATCCTAACAACGTCATGAGCATTCACATCAACTCTTTGAGGCATACATTTTTCTACTCTATACGTTCCTCTCGACAATTTATACCTGGAGTTTTTGCGGTCGTTAAGTATGAATATTAAAAATAAAAATTTTCATTTCCAAGATGGCCGATACCAGAGACAAGTCGAATAACCTGCTTCTGTATTCAAAAAATGTGAATCGCACCAGCACAGCAACCGCAAAGGTGAACACCATACGAAATATGACAATGCAACAAGGAATAATAAACAGAGAAGGGTGCCACAGTGAGGAGACCCACGAAGTTGCCAGAGAACAAAAATAGAGGATGCCAACTTATTCTTTAATAATGTGAATTTCAGTTCAGACCATCGTTCAAACTGACACCCAACAATACAACCGAAGAACCATCAACCATCCAACGTCCATTTGAAAAAAACAAGTTTCGTGTTTTCTCTTCAATCAATTTAAGAGAATTATTAGCAATCCAATATCTTGTACTCTCTCCCATAACATAACATTATGTGTTTCTACTTTTACAAATTAGCACCGTGGTAAAGGCGTCAAAGGTTTGACCAAACAGACACTTATCTCTTTCAGAATAGCGCTACTCATATCAAATATGTCAGAAGTGTTCGACTTCTTGAGAGCATGTATACAAACATCACACTCCGTAACGGGCAAAAGAGCAAATAAATTTGGGATTGTCAAAACAATAGCATCTTATATATATTAATGAAGAACTCACCGAAGTTCCCAGCAATGAGCAACACACTATAAGTTGCTGATCAATTTCTCTCATAGTTAATAACATTTCTTGCTTTGTAACAGGAACCTTCTGTTTATATTTTTTGTTCATAAATTTCTACAAATCCCCGAATTTTTTGCACCCACTGCTCAAAAGCTTCACCACAGATAGATAATTCCTCATTTTCCTTAATTTATCATTAAACCACCGAACAGGAGACCTATCGCTGAAGACATCTCTCATAGGAGGATCTGCAAGCATCTTCCGTTATATTGTTAACTATAATAGGCTAAAACCCATGGATAAATACCTAATAAATTAAATTGATTCAGCTACTTGACTTTCACCAATTTATGAAAAAACATGTTCTACTTCTCGATTCAAAAACATAATAAAAAATATTTGTAAGTTAATATTGGGGACAAAACAATAAGAGACAGAAGACATAAAAAAAAGTAACAACTACGGAACATGTATATACATATACACATATACATATACACATATACATATACTACGTATGTGGAAATGGTGGTGGTCTTGCACTTCTGCTGCCAAGTTGTTAGGTATACCATGCCGACTAGAGCAGGTCCTAATCTTTTTCAAAACTTTATTATGTTGGATGGCTTTAAAATGGGTAGATCCGACTCTTATTTGGTATGCTCCCAATAATCACATTCTAGGGTTATCTAAGGCGCTGCATTTTGAAAGAATGAGGTTACAGGTTTTGTTTTTTTTTCTTACAAAATCTACATTCTTCTCTCTCTGCCAAGTCCAGTTTTTAAGGTGTCGCTTTAGGTGGAAATACCCCGCCAGGATTCCTGTCAGAACTCTAAGTTGGTTTTTACTTAGGTTGATGCATTCTTTGAATACCTTCTGGTTATAGTTCCCAAAAAAAATCTTGTCTCATTCCTTGCAGATCTGTCCAGTAATTGGATCTCCTGCTTTCCTCTTCTTTTTTTAGTTCTCTCCACATTACGCAGTTACTGACTTCACAGAAAGTTTCCGGACCCAGAAATTGCGTCTCCACTCCTTTTTTTGCCAGCACATCTACTATTTTATTTCCCTCAAACTCAGTGTGTCCCGGTACCTACAGGAAGGTGACATTATTATTTTTGTTAAGTTCGTATTGTTAGATAATCTTGGAACTTATTACGTGGAAACTCAGCACACTGACAGGTGCTTGACTATCCAACATGATAATACTTTTCTGTCTGAGATGGTTTTTCGCTTTATTAAACTGGATACATTTCCCGATAGTGTGTATTTCTGCTTGACAGAAGCTTGGTGATACTCAAGCTTTCGTGGTGTCTGATAATGAGTCTATACACATCTATGTCAGGTTTCTCCTTTATTTTAGAGCCATCTGTAAACCATTTAATAGAATTCCTGTTAAGTTTTTCAATGGTATTTCTTTCCCATTCACTTTTACAGTTCAAGTTTTCATAAAACTTCATTTTCATTCCATCTTGAGCCATGTTTCAGATTTGTTGATTTTTGGATAAGAAATTAGGCCTTTGTTTAGTGGCATCGTCCTTCATTATCCTAAATGTTGTCTTCTTCACCATACTCTCTACCTATATATGTAGAGTGATAAGGTTTAGGATTACATTCATGGCGGCCGTTGGGCAGGTTTTTATCGTTCTAGTTACACATGTACAAGCTACTCTTTGAACCTACAAGGCTAGCTCTTGTATTGGCTAGATTTTTTTTTTAATTTCAGATCACTATCTTATTTATAATGATTTCTCTCTCTACCGCAGTGTACATTCACTGCAGAATTTTTGGATTTGTGCCCCAACTTTTCTAGCGAAGGTTTTACTAACCGTCAAGGCTTTTGAGAGAAATTTATTGCCCAGGGTCAGTCCCAAATATTTAACCTCTGACTTCCACCTTTATATAATGCGTATCAGACATCTACATGGCCATCTATTTAAGTTACTCTGTAAATATTTTCAAATTTTCTAGTTGAATTGCGACAAATATTTTACATAATGACATTCATTGTCCAAAAGTATTACAATAAAGTTAATCTTTACAACATTTTATATCTATCTAATCGAGATAGGTGAGGGTTTAATTTAGTCCGCTTTGTTAACTGATAATGAATAATAATTTGAGATGTTGTAAAGTGTCATTTCAGGAAACTAATTTAAGATATTGCCAGGACCCTAATTAAAACAGTTTTAGCCTTTGTTTTATTGACCATTACCCAGAAGAAACCTTTGTTACGCTAGTTTCAGGTATTTGCGTGCTAGTAAAATATTTTCGTTCACGCTATATTGAAATTAAAATTACATTGTAGTAATTTAAACCAGCTTGAGTTAATAGCATTTGGTATGAATTTTTTATTTAATACTGCGAAACAGAAATAGGCTAATATTTCATACTTTGTATTCAAAAAGGGAACGTAAATCAAAATATATACTACCAATATTAGAAATATGAAAAAATTACTCCAAGAATTTTTTATTAAATACTTTCTACAGATCATTTATTAATATTGTAATCTTACGAGTAGTGCAATGAATAATTTTATTTTAAATTAATTATTTTAAGGTTCTCAGTGTATCTCAGGGCCTGTCAAGTTAAATACATGAGTACACAAATATTTTGATGTAGCTACCGCACTATGGTTTTCTTGGTACTGATATTTCAATGAACTAGTCAAAATGGTTTAATTCTTTTGAGTTTTATAATGTTGATGTTGTCAAGAAACTGGATAGCCTCAAAGTTTCCGTGGTGGAGAAGCCGTTGTTTGCTGTTTCTGGAAAATTTAAAGATAGTCAGATCCACTGTCTATTCTAATGTCTCGATGGAAATCACTTGGAGAAGTCCCAAGGTTCGTTAACAATATTCTTTGAAACTTGGTTTTGAAATATTTGGCTAATTTGTAAGTTGCTTTTATTGAGACAGCCCCAGAGCTAGATGCCGTATGTGTAGACAGGTTTCAGGATTTGCTTAGATAAAAGCAAACTGTATGTTTTAATCCTTACTCTTTCCGTTTCATTGTTACATAGACTTTTCGGTGTAGCCTTGCATTAAAATTCATGACTAGCTATTTTGCTGAGCCAATATGTGGGATCTGAACATCATTAATTCGTATGAGTATATTCTGTTTTTTTCTTGTTAGTTTTGATATGCTAAGATTTTGTCCAAGTATTATCAATGGATGTTTGTAGTTTTTCAGGAGTTTCCTCATGATTTTTTCCAATGGCAATGATTGCTAAAGGTTGCATTTGAATTTTCTTCTGGATCAGGGATGTTACTAGTATATAGCAGGTAGAGTACTGGATTTACTGCGCTTGCTAGAATTTGTTTTTCAATTGAAGCTACTTTCTTTTAAATGGGCAAAATTGCAAGTGCCGATTGCAGGTAAATCCTTACTGGATCGAAGGAAGTTACACCAAATACAAATAAATGGGATAATCAAATCATTCTTCTTTGATGAAAGGCTCAGTAGAAATTGATATTTATACATGTATCTTCTTGAAGATAATCCAGTTCCAGCCCTAGCTATTCTATTTTCAGATGATAAAGATCTCGATTTTCCAAGTTTAACCTTATGATTTCCGCAAGTAGTATTCTTCCGTATTATATAAATTAGTACTTACAAACAACTTTTCCGTGATGATGAACAGATACACAAGGGGCAATAGAGTGGCCTTTATTTATGGGGCCATGACAAAAATCTAGTTCACAAATCTAAGCCCTACTCAGTAGATATGCTTAAGGAATTCATTCGACAAGTGAAACGAGAAATTTTCCTACAAATAGTACAAAATTTACAAAATGGATTTTTAGACCGATTGATTTAATGCAGAATAGTTGCTAAAGATATTAAGGCATATTGAAAATCTAGCTTCTTGGCTTTTAACCATTATTATCAGATGTTTCGCCTACGATTGCAGTAGGTATCTTCAGGGATCTTTGCCCCATGAAATTAGAACACGAATGACTATCGGGGAGCAACAGCTTGGTTTTATACCAGGCTGGTGCTCAGCGAACCATGACCGAGTGTCACAATCGATTATCACGTGTGATGTAGACTGTAAGCTTTATCCCTATTAATATTACTTAGATATCTACAAATTTCTATTGAATCTCTTTTACGTTTAAAGAAACGAGACACTGATGCTAAGACCTTAGTTTCTTTAACATTAAAGGTGTGACCTGAGCAATGTTGATGTTGAGCTACTGCACATTGTAGAGTTTGTTTCTTTTTAATACGTCTTTCATGTTCCTTAAGCCTAGTGGGTATAGACTATCCCGTTTCACCCCATAAACTTTACCATAAGAGCAATATATCTTATAAATGCCTTCTGTTTGTAATGGTATTGCGTCGTTTAGTGACTTTAAACATTGTCCAACTTTCTTACATGTGTTGAAAATGGAACCTTGTTGTCTTGCCTTATATATACGGAACCACTGACAAGATTGCTAGATTGCTCCGAAAATCAAACTTTCGGACAATTTTCAACTCATGCAAAAAGGTTGGACAATGTTTGAGGTCACCAAAGTATGCAATACCATTACAAACAGAGGGCGTTTCTAAGATGCCTTGCTCTTATGGTACAGTGTATGTGGGTGAAATAGAACGGTCTATATCCATTAATCTTAGGGAGCATTAAAGATATATTGAAAAGAAATAAATTGTATAATCTGCGGTAGCAGAACACTAGCATTGTTCAGGTCACGCCTTTAATGTAAAGGCAACTAAGATGGTAGCGTCAGTGTCTAGTTTCTTTATATGTAAAATTGGAGAATCAATCGAAATTTATAAATATCCAAATAATATTTATAGGGATACAGCCTACAGTCTACATCATACATGGAAATCGGTTGTAACGCTGGATCACGATTCGTTGAGCATCAGTCGAGTATTAATGTCGGGCTGTTGCTCCTTGATGACAATTCAGTGTTCTAATATTGTGGAGTAAAGTTCTCTGAAGATACCTCGTGCACTCGTAGGTGAAACGTCGGGTAATAATTTCAATTTAACATGGTCTAAACTTAAAAACTATGGTTTTCAACTTCACCCAAGCCGTGAAAATGTTCGTTCTTTATTGTAAGTCATATCTATTTATTCTGGAATCTAAAAATTTGAGTTCCTAGGAGTAGTAATTCTCAGATCTACCCTGTATAACATTTTTCTAAAAAGATACATTTTAAACAAATAAAATTCATAAGTCCATGCGATTTTCAATCAAATAAGTGATGTTCTATATAAACGGCTTATCCATTTCTTTATCACAATACCCTATGACTAGTAAAATACAATATTTTAAAATAATTCACAGTATATGTGAAGCGTGTGGCCCTGTTAAACTTAAACTATGTTGCGATTAGGAATTTCTTTATATATATATATATATATATATATATATATATATATATATATAACATATTATATTTGAAGATAAAAAAGCAAAAAATCTTTTAATTTATTGCAGAAAAATTTCCACGACATTCGTACAGTATTTTCCAATAAAAACGCCAAAATCAAAATATTACGAAACAGTTTCGAATCAATGGTGTGTTCATTGTTTATTGATGGCCATGTATATGTATGGAAAATATGAACAGTTGGCATTTTTGAAAGTTTCAGAAAAAAATAATATAATGGTAAAATCAAAAAATTTGTGTCAGGTATCGATACGAAATTTTATGCATATTTCAATATTGCTGTTGTTTAGTCTGGAAAATTACAGAATTTTCCGAATAATGGAATTTAATAGATCAGTGCACTTTATCCCGAGGGGTTTCAGATGAAAATTTTTCCCTTAAATTTCATTTTATCTCGTTATAAAGAGATGCTACACGATCCCTTCATTAAAGGAATCTCCACGAGTAGAGTTTCTACTGTGAAAATTTAACGCCAAACGCGGAAAATAATTTTCCATAGAATCAAATGATAAAAATCGAAAGATAAATATTACAGAAAGAGCTTTTTTTCAAGGGGCTTAAAGCTTGTGAATATTTTGTGAAATATATTTGATGTATGTGGTAAAATATTGGTCTCGGCGATAAACGAGTAAAATATTCTCTTCCTAAAACCCAGTCAGTCTATAAATGATGTTTTGAAAAAATATAAATATCCGGTACACGTCTAACTTGAGTATAAGAGCTACGAGGATCTTCCTGTACTGATAATAATATGTTAAATTTTTCCTTCTCGGGAATACCGGGACGACCATTTTTAATAAAAAGTATTTAAAAGTTCTCCACTTTATTGGTTACCTAGATATTGTCGACTGATTAATATGCGTGCGATTTAGGTATTTATCACTGAACATATTAGGGACTTTTCTATGGTTTAACACTACAACAAAAAAATCAGATTTGAGTAACAATTTGACAATATTGATTTTATTTTAATTAGTTGATAATTCCAAAATTATAAATAACTTAGACTATTATAAATACACATAAAGCAGTATATAATTTTGAAAACCAAAACTATTTCGAAAACGGTTAAGAAAAGCTGTAGGACGTGTTTTCTAAAAATGTATTATATATATATATATATATATATATATATATATATATATATATATATATATATATATGAAGTAAAATGCGAACAGTAAATCCCAACTTCGTTCCAACCATATCTTTTCCGTGTTAGAGTTTGCAAACTTTGAACAAATTGCGAAGAAACACAATTTATCCTATTCCACCACCATCGGGATGATGGCCTACCTGTACCACCATACTGAGAAGAAAGTCAAAACTTACCCTCCCCGCCACAGTGATACGGCAGAGATATATGTTTGTCTCTACTAGACTCATCAGGGTACCGACATGCACCTGGCTGTGCAAAGGACAGATCGGAAGGAAGCATGCAAATACTGAACGCGGCTTCGCCGACCTCCCGCCGGATGGCGTATATATGTTTATGCGGGTTTCACGGATTCCTCCGTGTGAGATGCAATAGCAGTGGATATATCCACATTATGCCGTTGTAGTGCTGAAATCACATTCAGAAAACATACAACTATATGCAGCTCCGTGTAGGAATGAAGTAAAATGAGAACAGTAAATGCCAACTTCCTTCCAACCATATCCTTTCCGTGTTACACGTACCGACATGCACAGCCAGGTGCATGTCGGTACCCTGATGAGTCTAGTAGAGACGAAATATGTACCTCTGCCGTATCATTGTGGCGGGGAGGGTAAGTTTTGACTTTCTTCTCGGTGTGGTGGTACAGGTAGGCCATCATCTCGATGGTGATGGAATAGGATAAATTGTGTTCCTTAGCAATTTGTTCAAACTGTGCAACCTCTAACACGAAAAGGATATGGTTGGAACGAAGTTGGCATTTACTGTTCGCATTTTACTTCATTCCTACACGGAGCTGCATATAGTTGTACGTTTGCTGAATATGATTTCAGGAATTCGTGAAAGCAGCATAAACATATATACGCCATCCGGCGGGAGGTCGGCGAAGCCGCGCTCAGTATTTGCGTGCTTCCTTTCGATCTGTCCTTTGCACAGCCAGGTGCAGGTCGGTACTCTGATGAGTCTAGTAGAGACGAAACATGTACCTCTGCCGTATCACTGTGGCGGGGAGGGTAAATTTTGACTTTGTTTTCGGTACGGTGGTAGAATTAGGCCATCATCTTGATGGTGGTGAATGTGATTTCAGCACTATAACGGCAAAATGTGGATATATCCACTGCTATTGTATCTCAAATGGAGGAATCCGTGAAAGCCGCATAAACACACACACACATATATATATATATATATATATATATATATATATATATATATATATAAAAATTTAGAAACAGAACAGCAAAATGTCAAGGAGGAAGGAATTTTGAAAATGCCTTGAATAAAGGGCGAAACGTCAATCGTTTTATGTATTTATTAAATATAGAACCTAAACCCAAGAAAAGACAAAATAAAGAAAAATTATATATATATATATATATATATATATATATATATATATATATATATATATATATACGTGCATTAACTTTTACTTATTTAACTGTTTGACTTACACCACACTTTTTAGTAATGAGTACCTTTTAAATATATAATATTTTGCCTCTTTATGTGGTCATTTGTGATATTTTTGTCCATTATTATTATTGTTGTAATGTTATTGTATTATCTAATTTTTATTTTTTTTTTGTTTTATTTGTCTCCTAACTTGTGAGTGATGTTAAGCTTTTATACTTATATATGGACAACAATTTTTCTTCTGGCTTTTCTAGAATAATTTTTTTATTTTACCTCGTTTTATTTTTTATATTTACCTTAAAAAATTTTAAAATATGTGTTATTTAAAAGGAAATTTGTTTCCTTTGTTCATGAAAATTTTAATTATTCTTTGGACAATAAAGAATTTTTTATTGTTTATTATCGTTATAATATGTGTTTCTATAAATAAACTATAATACTTTTCTTTTATTTATCGTCTTTTCTATCCTAAAAAAATACATTTGAAAGCAATTGACCATTGTGAATGATTTTTCATTAAATAAGAGGTGCTCCATATAAAATACTGATCCATTACTTTATTGTAACCCTGTATGCAAATTAAGAACTCCCTTTAAGAACTTTCAAAGTACATATAGAATAACGAGGCTCAAAATTTTCGCAGAAAATTGGACGACAATACTCAAAATTCCATTTAACAACATTGAAGCTAAACGCTATAAAAAAATTGTCTGAAAATTTCTGTAAAATTTGTAATAACTTATATAATATATTTATTTATGGGTTATCTTTAAATGGTATTCATAATAAACACTAAAGGCAAAAAACATTAATATGCATACAGCATTTTTTGCAGCTATATATGGTTTCTAATTTTTTTTGGTATGTAAATTCCCAATCCGGTGTAAGGTCAATACTGTCTAACCAAAAATAAAATTTTCAATATCAACTATGTTTGTTGGTATTGATATAAAAACCAGAATACTTTTTTACAATAGTATAGTGTAAAAAAATCATCAAAGCTATAAACTAAACAAAAATTAGCTGCTATGTATTATATAATTCTTATAGTTCTTTTAGCTTGTCTAGAAACAAGCTTAACAGAACCTCCACGTCGGGCATCCAATTCAAGATTTTCCAAATTCCAGAGACTTCAGGCACCTGCACCAGCTGCATCTCAAGGGAAACCGTCCGCCGGCGCTTCACAACCAATACCACATACCGTTTATGGACCTCCAACACCAGCACCAAGTTACGGACCTCCACCTGCACCAAAACCTTCCTATGGTCCTCCATTACCTTCTTTAACCACCGAGGGATCAGTAGGTACTACTACAGGACTTTCAATAACAACAGAAGCGAATTCGGAGTCTATTACTGAGGGAAAAACTGGCAAGTTGAAACAGAAACCAAATACAGGAGTGTATTTTATTTATCATCCAAGTGGAGCTTTACAGAAAGTCACTTTTTCGACAAATGATGATGTAAGAAATATGGCATTTAATGCAAGACTGAAGTACCAAGACGTAGAACCTATAACGGGACCTATTTATACTTATGATCCGCAAACTTTTGGTTTTCAGAGAATTCACAAGTAAATATGAAAATGTACCGTAATCTTAAAAAAAAATAAAGAATAACTTGGAAAATATAAAATTTTAATTTAATTTTCACATTCCAGTATCAACCACTAAGTTCTCCAATAAAAAAAAAAAACATGAACATTTTGGATTTAAAATGAAAGATTTTTTGTGAATGTATATTCCTTGTGAGCGCAAAAGATGCTGACAAACGGCTAGCATATAACAGTAAATACTATTGTTAACCACATGAAAATTTATATTTGTGGAAGTTAAATCGCTTAATATATATTTTCATAGAAAAATAATGAAATTTATTCCCTAAAAGGGCCATATTGGATCTATCAATTTGAAAATATATTAACTGAAATTTGGTTACTGCAAATCGATTCAACTACTTCATATTCTTAATAAGCAACGGCTAAAATCCCTTTATTTGAATTTCTGTTTTAAAGTGATTAGACTGACAGTCTAGTATAAATCCGCCATCTTGAATTTATCATTTTGAAAATTAGGAAATTTCGTTGGTATTATTAAAAATTATTCAACCACATGAAAATTTATATTTTTGGAATTTAAATCATCTTTAAGTCCGCCATCTTGCATCCGCCATTTTAAAAATCAAATTATGAAATATCATTGTATTGAGAAATAACAAAAATCATTTTTTATGAGTTTTGAAACAAATTGACAGAGTTGATTAGTATGTATAGAAAATAATTAAATATTAGTTAGGTTTTGTTCATATTCATTGCCAAATTTGACCCTCCATATTGTTTTTTTAAAAAATTAAGCCCCATATATATATATATATATATATATATATATATATATATATATATATATATATATATATATATGATGGATCTCATAAGTACAGCTGTAATCGAACGAAACGCTAGTCAGCGCCAATCAAATCGTTCAAAAAGAGTTGGCAAACTGTCACCTGACCATTTTTATAAATTTTAGTTGGCGGTGACTGGTTTGTGATTTCTCTACAAACAGGCCTAATATCAACTTGCACATGACAGAAGCAACTGACTGCGTTGCTTAGTAACGTTCTATTCTATCTTTGTGTCAATCATCATCATCGGTTAGCCATTTACACTACATGACATAAGTTTTTCCTAGATCCTGTCCCTTATTTTGATATTGATCCACTCTGATTCAGTTCATTTGTATAAGTTTTATATCTTCCATCAATCTTGTAGGTCATCTCCTGCTTCAAACTGCCTTATGACTTTGTTGCCATTCTAAGGGCCTATTCATCCACCTTTCATCCTTTCTTCTCGCTACTTTTGTATTACAATCGACATTGTTGGGCGTCCGATCTCACATTCATTGTTAGGGGCTGACCGCTAGGAGGCTTCTAGGGGCGCAAAACTCCAAGGGCGCACCCACAGAAGTTAACTTGAAAGTTATTGTATTGTTCATTTTTCTACAAAATAAGTAAAAACTAACAAATCTAATGCCTAAATGTATAACTTAAATTGCATTTTGAAGTTATTACATTGTTTTTCTTCTTACAAAATAAGTTTTGGGAGGCGTTAAATTCAAATCTTGACCTGGACGCTCACGATCTTAGTAACGACACTGTATATATTCAACATAAACCTCTCTTTAATTCTCTGGACAGTACACAATTTGTTTATATGTGTATTAAACATGTTTTTTAATTTGCGAAAAACTACTACTAAGCTTCTCTTTTACTGAGCTTGCAGGTTTGGTTATCTCCTCCTACTAGTGTGATACAACCAGTTCTATAGCTTCCCCTTCTACTAATATATTTTTACTAAGTACTGGATTGATTATTATTTGTGTTTTTATAAAATCAATGTTTATTCCGACTAGCTTGGACGCGTTGTACAATTTATCTAGCATTAGCATAGAGTGGTCTACCAGGTTTGCAATAAGGATCCATCTTGTTCCGATAAATTTTCGTACATTCGAGCGGTATCTTTCCGCTTTATACGAAAATTTTCTGTGAATTTATGAAGTTTTACGCGAAATGTTGCTTTTCCCTATATACCTTTAATTAGTGTTATATGTACCTGTGGTCAATCCTGCACTCAGCCAGTTCTCCTATTATTTGTTTCTGACTTACGGGGTCAAATGCTTTCTTGTAATCTAAGATAATTAAAACATGGGGTCTGTGTAACTATTTTATCATTCATTCCATATCTCGCTCGAAAACCTGCCTGGCAAAAATCCAATCTTCGAGTTAAATGTTTGGCAATGACTTTTTTAAACAAATTATACTTAGGTGACAGCAAACTAATAGATTTGTAGTTACCAAGCTACTCGATAGAAGTTTTTTGTGCATATTCACTTGATTTCAAATCATTCATTATTTAGTATTTTGTGGAGTATTTTGTAACAGAAAGTAAGTTTGGCGCAGAAATTATATTACGAAATAAAATTATATTAAACCAATACAAAATATTTTATTGTATGGTTAGCGAGAAAACTTTTTCAGTGGTCCTGGTAATTTATTCGGACTGCCCATTTACTAGGGGGCATATAATAAAAATTTAGTCAGTAAACATGGCTTAAAAAGATAATTCTGTGGTGTGTAAAGTAATTACAGGTTATTTTCAATATCGTGCTCTTTAACCAACCCAGAGGTTAAATTGACTAGACAGCTCAGACGATTTGTAATAAAACGCTGGTTACTGTAGTTTTGCAATGCATTGTAATTAGTTCTACTTTTAATGTTGCAGTTCAGCAGCTGTTTATAATAATTATTCGATGTATATTCCTATTAAGCATGGAGAAGCATAGGTTTTCTTAAAAACATTCATTTGTATTTAATAGACTTAGTTAATTGTACACAAAAGATTACAGAATAGCAAGAGTGACCGCAAAAATCGCCTATTTTTCTGTACTCGTTTGTGGATACAATAAAGAGGAAATCGAAATACTAATCATATCATTTCAATTCTTAGGCAATCCTAAGATTTTTAATCATATATATATATATATATATATATATATATATATATATATATGTATAGGAACAAAATAGGAATTTCTCGGCTATGCGGACAAACCGTTGATAAATATTACTTTCACGGTAAAAAGTGCAGAAAACTTCAACATCATGGAAAAACTCCGGGTCCGAAAAAATGACGACAGCGCTGTTCCGTTCTAATATGGGACTTATCAGGCCATTGCATTCAATTCAAACCATCATCTCGCCTCTGTGTTCTATAAAAAAATTTCACTGTTGAAAAGCAGTAAATAAGACACAATGACGACATCTCGATGGCTTATTCAAACACACAAGAACAACACAAATCAACAGTGTTGTATAAAACCGCCCTATGGTGGCGCGACGGTAAATCAAAAAAGGAATACAGGGTGCGCCATCTTTTATGTCGGTATGTAAACATTGAATAACTTTAAAAAATAAAGACATTTCTATATATAAGGTATTTTTATTAAATTTGGCCCTTTACAATTTATTGGGACTAGTTTTTGAATACTACATCGATCGATTGGCCACCTTTATTAGCCAAAGCAAAATGTGATCTTTTTGCTGTGTTTTCCATTACCTTTTCGAGCATCTCGGGTGATATAGCAGTGATTTTGGCACGAATGTTTGCTTTGAGCTCTTGAATGATCTGAGGCTTGCTAGCGTACACTTTGCTTTTTAAATAACCCCACAACAAGAAGTCCGGAGCTGTCAAATCTGGAGATCTGGGTGGCCAGTCAATGTCGCCTCTTTTTGACATCAGACGTCCAGGGAATTCCCGTTGCAGTAACTGGATTGTTTGATTTGCAGTGTGGCATGGCGCACAGTTTTATTGAAACCAGTAACCATCAAGAACTTTTTCACGCATTTGTGGGCAGAGGCGTTTTTTTTTTTTTTGAAAAAAAAGGCTGAATGATAGTTTTGGCGCAAACGCCGGCCCAAAAAGTCACTTTGCGGTCACGCAATGGCATTTCGTGGATCTCGTGTAGATAGTCCGTCCCCCGCGACAATTTTGCTTATTAACGTCGCCAGACGTGCTAACAGCACTTTATATGGAAACAAATTCAAATCATTCTTTAAAATGCGCCGCAAAGTGGTTCCACTGACGCCAAAATGCTGAGCGCGGTGACAATACGACACTTTTGGGTTTTAGGAAACGCTCTCTGACCGCTTCAACCAGTTCATTGGAAAGTCTTGGTCGTTGATGAACGGTATGTTGATGATCTCCTACTGTTCCGTACTCAACAAAATTCGATACCAAACGACGGATAGTGTTGTCAGAGGGGGCCTGTTGGTCACGATGTTTTCGACGATATGCACGTTGAGTTAACACAACTGAACGACTATTTTCGATGTACTCTTTCACTATTTCGGCGCATTGTATCGGTGTAAAGCGATTCATGGTTAAAATTGTACTGAATTGACGTTTCAAAAACACGTATAACCAAATCAATCGGTTGGTAAAATCTAAGTTATTCAATGTTTACATACCGACATAAAAGATGGTGTACCCTGTATATCAAACTTCAACACCCGAAATGTGCTACTCTAAGAATAGAGCATTATTTGGCATCGGCAACCAAACTAACTGTGGATTCCATAGTTTAAGTAAAGTGTCGCACCGACGATCTCCTTAAGACAGTTCTCCGCACTTTTTAACATGAGAGTAATATTTATTAACGGTCTTGGTCCGCATAGCCGCGAACTTCCTATTCTATTTTAAAATTACACGAACGATAACTTCTCTCTTTTTTAAATTTGTTGGCTTAAAAAATACATAACAGCTCTCTTAAGGAGACCGTTGGTGCGACACTTTACTTAAACTATGGAATTCATAGTTGGTTTGGTTGCCGATGCCGGCTAATGCGACCTCTATCCTTAGAGTAGCCCGTTTCGTGTGTCGAGTTTTGATATATTCATTTTTTAAATTTACCGTCACGCCACCATATGGCGATTTTATACAACATTGTTGGTTTGTGTTGTTCTCGTGTTATTAAATAAGCCATCGAGATGTCGCCACTGTGTCTTATTTACCATTTTTCAACCGTAAAATTTGTGTATAGGACACAGATGCGAGATGATGGTTTGTACCGAATACAATGGCCTGATCAGTTTCACGCGAGGACAAAACAGCGCTGTCGTTATTTTTACCCGGAGTTTTTTCACGATCTTGAAGTTCTCCTCATTTTTTAACATGAGTAATATTTATCAAAGGTCTTTCTCCCCATAGACGAGAATTTCCTATTTCCATATATATATATATATATATATATATATATATATATATATATATATATATATATATATATATATATATATAGATATATATACAGAAACCTGATCTAGGCAAAAGTTGCTATGAACAACAGGAGTCACCTATCTGTGCTAGTGACTTTGATTTTGAAGTCAATTTAAAATATCATTCGAAGATTAAATCATAAGCACATAATTGCTCTGTAACTCATATAATAGAAAAGCAATGATGCAAATGAATTCTACACTCAACTATTTAATAATCGTTACAAAAATCCACCTTTAGAGCAAAGAGAGAGTGACTTATAATAATATCTGAATGTAAAATTTTGCGCTTATTCCATTCTGGACGTTGAAAGTATGGAGTTCCACTAAAGAAACGTACTTGACCTTCAAATGACCTTAAAGGTTAAAGTTGAGGTCAAATTTAGGATTACCCTGAGATGTACCGTTTGATTTCATGAAATCTCTGTAGAACAAGTTTTTTTCCATTACTATTAGTTGTCGCGTTGTTATATAATTTACATTAATACATGGTATAAGAATATTTGACCTTCAAATGATCTCCAGAGGCGATTTTACCCATATGGATTTATACTGTTGGATAAGAAATTTTCTCCGCTTTTCATTTCCTTAATGAACAATCGCGATCTCCCTTTAAGAACTCGATTTGACATTCAAATGACCTTGTAAATTGACCTTAAGGTCGAAGTCACTAGCATAGATAGGTGACGCCTGTTGTCCTAAATAACGTTTGTCTGAATCATTTTTCTGTATCTGGCTTACTTACGGGCGCATAAATTAAAATGGCTTAACCTCTAAGTATAATAAGCTCAAAGAGTGACCGCAAAATAAGTCTAAAATTCAGCGAGTTCAAAGACCCATTAATACCAATTTTGATAAAATGTATTGGATTCATCGTATCCAATTTAAAAAAAAAAAAATTAATTCTCATTCTCAAAAATCCCTCAGTATCAATTTTAGAGATGTAAAATTTTGAATCCGCCATATTGAATACTTTAATAATTATTTTAAATTTTTACATTGTACTCTTAAAAAATTCCTCGATATCAAATTTGGAGAAAATCAAGAAACTCAAAATTTTTAGACCGCTATATTGAATTTTTTTAAAATTTATTCCCCGAAAACTCCCAATAACAATTTTAAACAAAATCGAGAAATGTAAAATTTTTAATCCGTCATATTGGATCTTCCATATTTTTAAATTCCTAATTTATACCTCCAGAAAATCCCCTGAACAAGATCGAAAAATGAAAAATCTTTAATTCGCCATATTGGATCCGTCATAATCGAATTTAGAACTTCGTTCTTTATAGAAGTCAGGTAAAGAATGCGTAATATATTACACAAAGATCTTTTTAAGATAAAACAATATTTTTTTTTGGAATGACACTTTCGAAAATATTTTACTAAATTTTGAATTCTATTTACGTTAAAACAATTTCGTTAATAGCACTTGTCATGTTAAACGCATAATAGATAAATTTCATAATGGAGGCATCCGAATTTACTCCTAAAGCGAAACTTCCCACGAGATATAAATCAAACGGTTGTGCGTATAATAATTTTACATAAATTTCTGTTTACGGCGGTATTTTCCTATGTAAATTGTTTAACATAAATTTTCATATATTATTAATATTTTGCTACAAATTTGTGCGAGCTTGCTGGCAATTTAGGTATTTAACATCGCAAAATTTGAATATAATTAAACTCTTGGGTATTATAAAATAAATGAAATATAAGTGAAAATTATATTCATGTTTTAATTTTAACTTAAAAGCTTTTGCATACCCCTAATTTTTTACCCCAAAATACGAACATACCAATAAAAGAATTCAGTTATTAATAAAATTTTTATAAAAAAATTGAACTGCCTTCTAAAAGTGCGCTAAAAAGTGAAAAATAACTATAAATTTTTAAATGAAATTGAACTTTTTGAAGTTGGCGCCAAACTAATACCTGACAAAATGTGATTTGCATAAACAGATTAAAAATACCTTATTTGTGATTGCTTTCTTAACATAATTTGTATATATACTAGTAGTTATTTATTTCATTTACAAATAGTTTGGCGCCGACTTCAAAAAATTCAATTTCATATAAAAATTTATAGTTATTTTTCACTTTTTAGCACACTTTTAGAAGTCGATTCAATTTTTTTATAAAAATTTTATTTTTCTATTTTTAGTTTCAGAATTCATTATGATATTCATAAATTATTTGAACTAAGTACTAATCGAGATTAGTGTACCTCGCAATGACTCCAATGTGGCGAAAAAATACCCATTTTATCCAAAGTTGTAAATCACCCTAAAATGAACCACTAAAAATTCTTTGATTCTTAGAGTTTTCTAAATACCAGTAAAATTATTTCAAACAAATATTTAGTCTGTCATAGTAAATCCACTATCTTAAATTTCAGATTAATTTTAGATTGGTAATATAGGTCCTAAAACCATCCAATATCGATGTTTAAAGAACCTAAGATGTAAATTTCTTAGCTCGATATATTTTATACTGCATATAGAGTTTGTATATGCCTCAAGAACGCCTCAATATCAGTTGTAGACAAAATCGGAATATGTAAAATTTTCTGTGCCTCATATTGTATTTTATCAACCCAATAGTTGTAAAAAATTAACTTCATATTCGTAGTACACGACCCCGAAAACCCTCTGATACCAACTCTGAAAAAATGCGAATAAGGTAAAATTTTCTACACACCATATTGCATCCGCTATATTGAATTTCAAAAAAATTATTTTAAGTCTTAATTTAATCTAAATCTAAACTCTTCAAAGCTCCCTAGTACCATTTTTGGATGAAATCCGGAAATTTAAAATTTCTAGACTTATATTCGTTATTTATATCCTCAAAATCGAAAAATGTAAAATTTTTAGTCCGCTATTTTGGATTTGCCATATTGAATCCTTAAAAAAAATACTTTTAAATTCATAATTTAATCCTCAAGAATTCCCTATACCAGTTTGGGAGAAAATTGAAAAATGTAAAACTTTTAGGACACCATATTGAATCGGTCAGATTGAGTTTTTCAAAAAATGTTTTAAATTCATAATTAACACTAACAAAAATACCCCAATACTGATTTTAGACAAAATCGGAGATGTAGAATTTTAATCCGCCATCTTGGATCCACCATATTGAATTTTTTTAAAATAATTTCAGATTCGTTGTGTACGACTCCAAAAATTCCCCCATACCAATTTTGGAGAAAATCATACAAAATTAATTTTTTGGCGGCCATATTGTCAGCGCCATCTTAGATATTACTGCACCAATTTCGTCCAAAAAAATATAAGACCATTACAGCAACTTCCTGAACATAACGTAAAAAATTTCATTCAAGTCGGTGTACATACATAAAAAAAACATTCATGCTCGACAAATTGAGAACCTCCTTCTTTTAGAAGTCGGTTAAAAAAGTATATAATATAAAATAGTTTGCAGTATTTCAAATCAAAAATATTTTATAATACACCTAGAAATACACTTAAATTTGCTTGAAATATATTCGGCAAAAAAAAATTCTATCATAGTAATTAAAAGTACACACGTATTTGCCAATATTAACTAAAATTCTGTAGTTCTATACAATCAAAATAAATTCAATAAAATAATAAATTTTGCTGGCCAATGCATTTGACATCGATGAGTAACCCGTAGATTTTCATTAATATTTATCACCAAACTCTTTTGTTCTTAAAACAACAATTTAAATATAGCCATCCTTCGATTTGATGGATAATTTCTGGGTCAGTGTTAAATCGATCATTTTTAAAAAATACTGTATTATTTTTTAACTATAAAAGGAAAATGAACCGGTGTTTAAATGTACACAAATCAGTGTAGCCGTTCGACAACAACATTTACCGGGATAAATTAAAATGTTCTCAAAAGTGTTTTTACTGGTAGTTACAGTATTTATAATATCAGCTTTTGCGGAACCTCCTGTACAAAATAATCAAAATCAAGAAGAATTTGGACCTTATCAATCTTCTGGATGGAGACCTGCAGGCCCAGCTTTTCGTTTACCCGAGCGACCACCTTTACCTATAACATTTTATAATTCACCACCTGAAACTTATGTCGCACCCCAAAGAGGATTTTCAACATCAGAAAATAATAACAGAGTTGGGAAAAATTTGGAACAAGAGAGGAGTACTTTTGAAAGGCAAGTCGATCTAACCTATAACACTCCACAAGAAAGTAACCAGTTTCAAAAAGAAAAATATGTTTCTAGAACAAACATCAGGTTTAATCAACCTACTTCAACCAATGAGTTCTTTAAAAGAAATCAAGAAACACAAAATGTGGGAAGAGAAAACCAAGGGGATTTAACCAATAATGTTCCTCAAGAAACTCTCTCCGCTCCTGGTAATCAACCAGCAGTAACTTACGGACCACCTACTGAAGGAACTACTTCTGAACTTCCTCCAGAAGGGTCTGGAAATGGAGAGACTCAAGAACAAGATGATTTAAAATACCGTGTCATTAAACCAAATTCACAAAGAGGTGGAATAGAATATCAAGTCGATCTTACTTATGGTGCACCTCAAGAGACTCTTGTTGCTCCACCAAATCAACCAGCAGTGACTTATGGACCTCCACAAGAAGAAACTAGTACTACTGCTCAGCCTGAATCGACCACAACTGAACTACCCACTACAACTGAAAGTGTTACCGAAGAAACTACTGAGGATAAAGACGAAAATAATGAACCCGAAGAAGAAAATGTAGTTAAAAAAGAAAATCTAAAAGAAGAGGTGGACCAAGTCAATGAAGAACAAAGTGTATATTATATTTATCATCCTACTGGACTGCTTCAAAGGGTAACTTATTCTGGTAAAGATGACCAAACCAACATGGCGTATAGTGCCCGATTAAAATATGAAAATATTGAACCACTTCAAGGACCTGTTTACACTTACGATCCTGAAACATTTGTATTTAAAAGATTATACTAAGATTGTTGTAAATATTTTTGTATATAATAAAATTTATTTATTTCTGTTTTAAAATTTGTAATATTTATTATAGAAAGTTATTTTTTAAATAATTTTAATTTAATTAGTATTTAAGAACTTAAAATAGCAGATAATTCTATAATTAAGTTTCTTCTAGAACAGATAATTATTTTTTAAAAAAATAACCTTTGATAACATTTTTGAGGAGTTATAGTTTTGTTTTGAAAATACTGATTTTGTCGTTTTAATCTTTATAAGAATGGTCTCAAAAATTGATAACTAGTTTTTTCTGATATATAGCTGATATTTTAATTATGTAATATTTAATAAATAAATAATTTAGATTTTAGTAGACTTTTGTTATCTGTAGCATAATCAGCTTTAAATCGGGACTAGTTTTAAGTGATTCATTTTGACGCTTTAAAAGCATCTTCTGCTACGAGATAGAAAATGCATTAAAATAAATTTTCATTGATATATATTTTAAATAAACTAGTGAAACATGAAAATTATTATAGATTCATTAAAAAAATTTTAAATTGGTAACGTTTAACTTGTCCTACTTGGTTATTTTAACTAAAAACCTTTTTATAAGTTTATTAATCTTTCTTCATAGCTTCTCTAGTAAAACCCCCAACAAATAAATCAGTATCCATTTTCTGAAGAAAATATGGAAATATGGTGTGTTTTTATCTTAGCGGATATAAGATTCTCCCGTTATTTTTACGTCAAAATTTAATAATTGGTCTAAGAAAATTAAAATTTCAATTTTTGTTTGTACAAAAAATATCATTGAAAAAAAATTTCATAATATGATCATTTTTTTCATCTGATAATTATATACGTATTTATGGAAAATTTGTTCACTTAAGGATAGAGAAATAATTAAAAATAACATATTCAGAAATAATTTATTTAAAATGTTACTGTAATCTTCTAAAAACATAAGTATTAGGATCATATGTATACACAGGACCTGTAATAGGTTCAACATTTTCATACTTCAATCTCGCAGAAAAAGCCATTTGCTTAGGATCATCTTTAGAAGAGTAACTAACTTTTTGAAGTAAACCTGAGGGATGATAAATATAGTATAAACCTTCACTAGAATTCTTTTCTGTCAATTTTTCCTTCTGTCTCAATTTTTCGTTAAGTTTCCTAGCTCTGGTTACGTCAATATCTTCTGCCTCTTTTTCAGTGGTTATTTCAGGAATTTCAGTAGTTGAATCATTATTTTCTTCAGGCTGAGGTTGAGGTGGACCGTAAGTATCTGGTAGTTGTTGTTGACGACTAAATTGGAACTGGTTTGAAAATTTTGAGTTTCTTCTTATTGGAGCTTCAGCACGAATTGCAGAGATTGCTGTAGCTAAACAAATCAAAATAATAATTTTCATATTGACTTACTGAAATTATGACTAATACTGTTACTATTAATAGTATTAAGTTTCTATTTATATGCACAAAATATTATATAATTTGATAAAATATTCTTAGTTTGTTCCAAACCATGTAATAGTATTAAGTGTTTACAATGACCTAGTACTTTTATAGTTTAGGACATAAACAATGGTAATGGTATCACGTTTTAATTGTTTGTTGCTTAAAAGGTTATATGTACAAGAAATAATTATGGATTTTTAAGATATGATTTTTATTTTAATTTTGATTTAGCCAATACCAAGATAGAATAATGCTTTAGAGTCAGTTGTATGATCAGTTTAATCACAAAAAGAAAATTGAATTTTTTGTGTCATCTTTATAGAACAAACTATTCTACTGTATGGTAATGCAAGTTGGTTTATAATTTAGAAAACTCCTTCATAATTTGCAATATTCATAGAAAGCGATTTTCTGCATGTAGCAAAGCAAAGTTTTATGTTGGGTGCATTTATTGAGAGAAATTTGATCTGATGTAGTCTCACTGCAAATGCTGTTGGAAAATTTGATATTATATAGGCAGACAAATAACAAATAGATTGTTGATTTTGGATATGAAATATAGGATAGGAAAAATCCTCTGTACCTACATAGGATGCTATAGATTCAAGTTTTGTGCCTAGGGATTTCGGTACCTGTAAAAGGCACGAAGTGGGTTAAATTAGGAGGAATTAGCCTATTTATGTTCAATCAAATGCTTTTAAGACATTTTGAAGACTCCTATTACTTTTTAACATATTCGTAAAAAGTAAAAATCGGTTATTTTGGATGCATTAAAGAGAGAAAGAAGATTTTATTTGAGCGGAATACCTTCAAAGATACTATTTTTTAAATTAATACGTAACTTGATAGTTAGATACAATTTTATAGTCTGTCATAGAAAATACCTACAGGTATTTCCTGCCGACATGTCTCGAAATATAGATTCAATACAGATAGTTATTTTTTGTAAATTTCGCTATTGGTTCATTACAGCTTCACTGATGAGAGCAGTCGGTGTTCGAAACGCGTACGAAGATAGAACCAGCGCGGAATATGCAGAAAATAACTGTCACTTTTTCTCGCACGATCTGAAGGAGAAATTGGTAGCTTGTTAAATTTAATTGATAACCGCCAAGATTTCTTTTTGTTTCATTTAATTTTTTATGTTAAATTATGACAAACTCTCATTTAATGGCAAAATAGTTAATTTTCTGGAAAAACTTTGATTATTTCAATATATTTTTTACCAGTTTCTTTTTAGCTTAGCAAGTCCTTTTCTTAGCAAAACTTCTATTTTATATTTTAAAACACGTTATGTAATACAGCTTACACATTTTTGACATGCCGTGATCATTTTTCTGTTGTTCATTAGGGGTGTCACTTACATAGCGGCAAATTAAACAACGAAAAATATATCAACCTTAATGTTAAAAATCTTATTTTAATATCTTGCAATATTAATAATGAAACAAGTAACTAGTCCTTGATTGTTTCAGATTTATGAATCATTTATAAATTTTTACTGTTAATCAACACAAACTGTCATCTGAATGGAGTAAGGGTTCCAATTTCCACGACATACACATTGTCACTTTCTATAATAAATTAATACCTTTAACAATATTTACCCAGTTAAATACCATTTATTAAAACGAATTTTGTTAACCCCAACCACACAACTTTAAAATTAATTTTCTCCATTTCCCCGTGCGGTTTAAAACGTGTATGTATATCCAGTGTTTGTAACGGGCACAAAACCGCTGAGACCCGTTTTGTGTAAATATGGTTGTTACAAATATGTCGGTTACATGTTTTGCGTTTTCCTCCATTATATTTTATTGTCTGTTTAAAATTTCATACTATTGGGTATATTGGTTTATGGAACAGTAAAATATTTCAAGAAGGCAATTGAAGTTGTAAACTTAACTTGTGTCGGTTTAGGTATCAAGCAGCGCTGCGATCTTTGCTGAATTACATATATATATATATATATATATATATATATATATATATATATATATATATATATATATATATGAAGTAAAACGCGAACAGTAAATGGAAACTTCGTTCCATCATATCCTTTCCGTGTTAGAGGTTGCACAATTTGAATAATTGCTACAGAACACAATTCATCCTATTCCACCACCATCGAGATGATGGCCTACCTTACTACCATACCGAGAAGAAAGTCAAAACTTACCTTCCCCGCCACAGTGATATGGCAGAGGTACATGTAGTACTAGGAGAGACGGTATGGTGGTACAGGTAGGCCATCAGTAAATTAAACTTTCTAATAATATTTATTAATTTTATAAAAATGTTTATGAATATATTTTTTAAATAATCTTTAAAAGTAAAAGAAGATTACTTTTGACTGCATTTGACAAATTCCACTTTCAATTTATTATAGATAATTAGAATTATATAAAAAATCTTACAGTACGAAGTATCACGTGATTGGTTTCAAAACCCCCTCTTCGGTTACTTGATCGACCAGGATGTTTTTGTGAACCCCCTCCCCTCTCAAGACGTTCACGAGAATTATGGACGACCCCAAATATTAGATCAGGCTAGATTTTCGATTGGCTTTATTCGAATTTGTCGGACAAACACGAGGTATGTGGGTTATCGGTATTAAAAGACGTCCGTTTGGTCAGTAGCGTAGAGTATCAGGGTAACTAAGTGCTATTCTACGAGTGCTGATGCAAAAAAAAATGACATAGCTATAAAATCTTATAAAAATATCGGACTTGCGTCAGTTCAACTGAGATTTTATGTTAGAATCCGTGGTAAAATCCGCTAAATTTGAAAATAGAATAAAAAAGAATGAGGTCTAGGAATAGCTGCTTATAAGAAAGAAGAAAGAAGTTGATCCAAGGGCAAATATTGTCTGAAACAATAAGGAAATTAAGTTATTACGCTGTAGTTTCCAAAAATAATTAAAAAATAAAGGTTTCAAATAAATCTTACAGAATATACAGGGTGCTTCCAAAAAGTGCGAAAAATTTTAAGAAGTTATTTTTGAGTTAATTTTAAGCATAAAATTCATATAAATATAGTTCCCATAATATTTTCAAAAATTTTAAAATTTAAAAATAATTAAATTAAGTGTGGTACACGTAACAATTTTTGCAGTTTCCATAAAACAAATTTATTATCATGTGATACTTTTACATTTTACTCCCTCAAACTTTTTTTCTTTTTTGCTCGCTACTGACTCTATTTGATTTTCCAGTTAGTTCTTCTATTTTATTGTAATATTTTTTGTCCTTAAGTATATCTCTAAAAGTTAATAATTTTTGAACAAGAAAATAAAATAAAATATGTATACAAAAATCATAACGTATTTGTGAAATTATTTTTATCTTTTTGTCAAGTAATAATCTATACAAAACTTAGTTGAAGATCTGAATATAATTTTATTTGTTTTGAGGAAAAAATTTTGTCTTTCGGGGGAAAACTTAAAGAGATAAAAGGGTTCACAAAAATATGGAAAAATTATCTCAGTGCTCAACTTGAGTCAGTGGCTGACAAAAAAGAAAAATGTTACACCACCCAGAAGAAAGCATCCTTTTGTACATTCTTTCACATATGAATGAATTTGTTCGATGGAAACTGCAAACAGTTTTACGTATACCAAAACTGATTAAATTGTCTTAAAAAAAAGATAGAGATAAAAAACTAAAAAAAATAATAATAAATTTTCATTCCTGTATTAGGCATCAGCAACCTATGATCCGTGGGTTATCGAGTGACCGTTTCTTAATTTCAAGTGACCCACTTGAGTTCAGAAAATAAAAGTGTAATATATAAAAATAAATTATAAAACATAAATATGAAATGAACACTTAAAAAAAACAAAAAAAAATCGAAAATTAATAATATCAATAACATTTCTGTTTGATTACAAATTTGCAGGAACGGACAGACATTTTTATTAAAAAAAAAAATAAAAATCATAACATATAATAATCAGAACTACACTTTTATTTTTACGTTTAAAGTCGAAAGCGTATAGTAATTATTTTCTCAATAAAATTAATCTAATTATTCATCAAAAAAGAGTATTTTAAAGTAAAAATACCACTGACCCGAAATGTTTTTTAATATACAGGGTGAGTCAACGATTGAATGAAGTAGCTTTGTGCCTTTCTGGTGAAATTAACAAAGAAACTATATTTATTGTTTGATACAGTTTATTTTTACGCAGATTTTAAAAATATTTAGGACTCTACAGGGTGAGCCAAAAAACTAGGACAGCATAAAGTTGTATTTTTTTAAATAGAACACCCTATATACGAATCGTATTTTCAATTTAGCTTATAATTTTAAATCTTTTTTATTAAGGATTTACTATAACAAAACTTTATAGTTTCTGAGATAATTAAGTTTAAAGAAAAAAAGTCACATTTTCAAGCAACAATTCAATCCTAAATAACGTTTTCAATTTTGTGACAAATATATTCAAATTTGGAATTTAGCAAGGCCAAGGACAAGTTAACATAATTTTTACCTAATATTTGCAATAAAAGCTACAGGGTGTTGAACACATCGGCTCAAATTTGAACAAGTGTAAATGAATAAATATCTTTTTTTTAAATGGTACACCCTGTATATTTTCATGTTATTTCATAAAGTAATAAAAACCCTAAAAGTTTTGTTCAATATATCCTATACCTATTTATAATAGTTTTTGAGATATTTCAGTTTTTCTTATTTTCCATACTTTTTTACAGAAATAGTCTTCATTATCATAGTAGCCATGGCAAAAACAATGTAAAAGAACATTTTTCTGTGTGTCAAATTTATAACCGCAATCGCTTCTTTTGGTTTTTATGTAGTGTAGTTTGTTTTTTTTTTGCATTCATCTTATATTGTAAAATGAATTTTCCAAAGAATGAGTTAATAGATATGATTTATACTATAGGAGAGGCTCAAAAAAATTGCCTTCTTGCTCAAAGAATTTACAAAATGAAGTATCCTGATCGACGCCAGCCTAATACCCATACTTTTCAAAACTTAATGCAAAGATTTGATTCTTCTGGTACTGTTGATTATCCAAAACGTAAAGTGGTCAACAAACCAGTAACTAATGAAATAAAAGAACTACAAGTATTGTTAAATTAACAGGAAAATCCTTATATTGGTAGCCGTCAGTTAGCAGCATTATGTGAAACATCACAAGACACCGCTAATCGTACTACCAAGAAATATAGGTATCATCCATATCACATGGAATTACACCAAGAATTGCATGGACAGGATTTTGAAAGTCGTGTAAACTTTTGTCGTACAATAAATGCGGAGATTCAATTAAATCCAAATTTATTATGCAAGGTAATGTTTAGTGATGAAGCTACTTTTAGAAGTAACGGTGCCGTAAATAGACGCAACATGCATTATTATGCCACAGAAAACCCATTTTGGATTAGAGAGGTGCAACATCAAAACCACTGGTCATTAAATGTTTGGTGTGGTATTCATCATAATCGAATTATTGGACCCCACTTTTTTAATGAACCACTAAATGGCCATAGTTACCTGAACTTTCTACAAGAAGAACTACCCCAACTGCTTCAAGGTCTCGATAGGGATGAGCTCGACATTATGTGGTTCCAGCACGATGGTGCGCCTCCGCATTACCATCGTGAAGTTCGTGCGTTTTTGGACCAACGATATCCGCAAAAATGGATTGGACGTAGGGGTTTCATTGAGTGGCCACCAAGGTCTTGCGACATCACCCCATTAGATTTCTTCCTATGGGGTTATATTAAAAATAAGGTGTATGTTAATCCACCAACAACAGTGGAAGATATGCGAAACAGGATTAGGGATACCTGTAGAACAATAACGCCACTAATTTTGTCCAGGGTCCGAGAAAATCTGCAAAAAAGACTAAATTTGTGCATTGCACAAGAGGGTCGTTTATTCGAACACTTATTAAAAAGAAATAATTAATCTCAGTATTTAATAGGTATTTTTTTTGTTTCAATTTAGTATAAAAGTAAATATGTATTTGCCTTGTCGTTATTGTTGTGTTAATTTACACTACACTACGTAAAAACCAAAAGAAACGATTGCGGTTATAAATTTGACACACAGAAAAATGTTCTTTTACATTGTTTTTGCCATGGCTACTATGATAATGAAGACTATTTCTGTAAAAAAGTATGGAAAATAAGAAAAACTGAAATATCTCAAAAACTATTATAAATAGGTATAAGATATATTGAACAAAACTTTTAGGGTTTTTATTACTCTATTAAATAACATGAAAATATACAGGGTGTACCATTTAAAAAAAAAGATATTTATTCATTTAAACTTGTTCAAATGTGAGCCGATGTGTTCAACACCCTGTAGCTTGTATTGCAAATATTAGGTAAAAATTATGTTAACTTGTCCTTGGCCTTGCTAAATTCCAAATTTGAATATATTTGTCACAAAATTGAAAACGTTATTTAGGATTGAATTGATGCTTGAAAATGTGACTTTTTTTCTTTAAACTTAATTATCTCAGAAACTATAAAGTTTTGTTATAGTAAACCCTTAATAAAAAAGATTTAAAATTATAAGCTAAATCGAAAATACGATTCGTATATAAGGTATTCTATTTAAAAAAATACAACTTTATGCTGTCCTAGTTTTTTGGCTCATCCTGTAGAGTCCTAAATATTTTTAAAATCTGCGTAAAAATAAACTGTATCAAACAATAAATATAGTTTCTTTGTTAATTTCACCGAAAAGGCACAAACCTACTTCATCCAATCGTTGACTCACCCTGTACATATATTATATGATTTTAACCCATCGCTATTAGGCCAAAATTAAGAATTAAACTACGAAATTGTGCGGCCGTCAACTTCTTAGTAGTTAATTTATAATTCCTAATTTTTATAGTTGGGACTATAAATAAACAAAAGTAAAGTGTAACATTTAACTCGCAAGTGAAAATTTTTAGTGTAACTCGTAGTGTTAGTTATTAATGTTTGGACGTGTAAACCGATCATTAAAACTGGTCTAAGTTGAATATAGGGTTTAAATCAATAAGGGCACTAAAAAGTCAAGCAAGTTCTGAACATTAAATAAACAACGATAAAAATTACTTTTTTTATTAGTAAACTGGTAAAAATTAAATATTCAGTTTGTTTTCGAGAGACCACTATTCCTATCATTGATATAAAGGCTTTATCTCCAGGTTTATATTCTTAATATTTTTATATAAAACTTTATTTTTTGACATAATAGAAGCTGTAGCAATGCTTATGAAACCAAACGAAACTAGCAGACTAGAAGATCTATCTATCATAGTAACTACACCGAATCTAAGTCTCAAACCTTTTTAGTGAATTTAGCTTTTAGCTTTATGCTATCATATTTTTTTGACGCTCCTTGTATAGTTCCAATATAGTTAAAATATCTAAATTTAGTAACTATACGGGCATTTCTTCGGATGATAACATACATTCATAAAACTTTTTGAGGCACACGAGTTTTGTAGGTTTAAAAAAATGAATCGTAATGGGTGTCAGAAGTTCTGAGCTTACACTCATTGCTGGACAATACTACCATTATTTATGATTTTTGTTTCGCTATTTTTTTGGTATATTTTGTATATTTGTTACAGCAAAAATGCAAAAAAAAATCGAAAAAACTATTTTAAGTGGAAAATTTTTCGCAGAATCTTATTTGAACAACGCTATAGTTTCTTGTACTATTTGACCTGTTTTTCTCACTCTAAGATTCACATCGATATACAATAAGCAATAAAATCGATACCAAAAAGGTAACATATTTTTAATATTATCGGGTTCTGAATTTGTGACCAATTCGATAAATTCTTGTGGAAGCTGTAAAAGTGCTCATATCACAAAAATGATTAATTCTCATCAGCCGGGATTTATATATATATATATATATATATATATATATATATATATATAAATATATATATATATATATATATATATATATATATATATATATATATATATATATATATATATTTAATTATAGGGAAATATCTTTCATTTATTTAATATGTTCATTTTTTCAAAAAAGTGATGCAAACTAGTTCGATTGCATTTTGTTAGGCCACTGTGACTGCTCCACAAATCTAGTGTAAGACGAATTGGAAATAAGTCTTAGAGGGGGGCTGGTATCAGAGGAGAGCAAAGGAGCAGAGCTAGAGGTTGACTGTCTATTCCTTGATTTAATCCATGGAAATTTTCAGCGCTATCTGCAATATGTACTCGCAGAAGACACTAAATGAGTTCATGGCTCCACTGTTATACTTGTCTACCACCTGGTTCGGTGTCTGTGACTTTTTGCCTAATTAGGAAATGTTCTTGCTAAGACAATATTCAAGACAAGAAAATATTGTATTATTCTAGACTAAGTAAACAGCCCTTGAAGTTGTATTTCAAGAAAGCAAGATATGAAGACAATAGTTATTTTCGTGTTTTTCGGTATCTAAACCGGTGTGAAATAGATACGCGATACCTCCGAGCGATTCTATTGAACAAATTTTTAAAAATTTTCTATTAAGAATATATTATGGAAAATAAAATAATGAAAAATGAGAAGGATTAAAATTTGGCTTCATTTTTTAAAACAACCATCGCTCTGTTTAACTGCTAATGTTTTTCTGTCTTCTCTCCAGGTTTTCAAATTACGACAATACAACAACGACGAAAGATTATCTTGCGCAGACAGAACGATGTTCTATCTCAAAAAGTAATGAAAAGTCAATTGTTATGTCCTTAAACTACATGTTTACATGTGGACAACATTGTCTGATCACATTTTAGTGTTCTCGCTATTGTCATTCTCAACTGAACGTTACTATAATTTAATTCTTCGGGTCTTTAAGTCACACTGGCGTATTCTAAGTATATATGATTGTAGATTGACTGTGATGCTTGGAAAAACAACTAAATGGTGACGGTCAAGAATACTTTGCTCAAATTTGCGCACATAAAAATTTTCAAATGTAATTAATAGAACAAATAATGTTATGAAAAATGAATGTTTTGAGCGTCAATATATCAATGTGCCTCTAAATGACGGTCAGAAAAATTTTTCAAAAGTTTCCTTTTGTAAATATTAGAGGACCAATGGATCATATGTATATATTTGACCATAGAATATAAAACTTATTTATTACGTTGATGCACCCACTCTAGCAGTGTTGGTCGGGAAAATCGGAAATGAAAACAAATAACATCTCTGGTGTGTACAATTTTAAAAGGCACATCTACGAAACTCATCTTTTTTTCTTTTTATATTGCATTAAACTGATTTTACCAGATTTTTTCTATAATGTACACAAAAGTAAATAAGACTGGAATGAGACTATATACAGGAAGATAACACTATCGACTTTTTGAAAAGCCGTTGTACAGTTTTGCTAAAATCATTTATACAAATATTATAAATCATGTGAAATATTAATGCTATTGCATTTTATAGTTAAAATATAAACTTATTTGATAGAACCTCTATTTCTTATTCTTATATCAAAATATCAAGTTTTGAATTTTAAAACTTAAAAAAAAAGCGTTAAACCAGGTAAAAAGTACTCTGATTCTTATATTATCATTTTGTAGGTAACATAATAATATCACTTAAATCTAACACCCTCTTTATTTTATGCAAAAACCAAATTTTATTCCATCCCGAAAACCATCATTTAAAATCAACACACTTTCCATATTATTTTATAAAGCTCATTGAAATTCATATCCATAATATATCCTTTAAAAATACCATTCGGCGCGGTGTGATGGTCATATGTGAGTTGGGGTCAAATGTGTATTTAATATTAAACCCGAATGTCAATTCGCTAATTAGGCAATGTATCAATACCGCACACTAATCACTAAATGTATAAATAATAGTCAAATTAAAACCTTATCATTAATTGCATCATGTTAGGTCATACAGCAATTAGTTGTGTTTTGTTCAGTTGGTTTGTGGGAGTAGCTTTTGGTGAACCTGCGGGGTATGATTATACGCCGACAAAAAATGAGGAAACCGAAGTTGAAATTCAAAAAGTTGAGGTATGTATTACAGTGAAAGTTGAAATTTTTTCATTGGAATAACGAGCGAAAAAAATATAAATCTGGGATTTAGTTGGACCATATGTTGGAAAATATGTTTGTTTAAAACGTCTACCAAAACTAATATAAGATCATTGGTACCCTAAGTCAAGTCACTTCAGTAAATTCATAATGTACTATCAGGACTCACTGGTATACCTCGACTATTTGAGAAAAGTAGAGTTGTGTATATATGTAAATGCTTTTGCACGGTTTAAAGATTTTTACGCTCGATAAAGTGAAAAGTTATAAGCGAGTAACAGTACCAAATTGTTTATTTGTTTATTTATATATTTATACTAGCAGTTACTTGTAGTGGCTTTGCACGCACTCAAAGCCCTCGGAGATTTGCAGAAAGAAGACCAATAAAAAATCTTAATGTACCCCATTCTGACGTGCCTTTTCATGCATACCTTCCACTGAAATACCTTTATTACCTTCAGTAGCTTCAGCGCCAATAGGTGAGATGTAGTTACCTTATGCAGTTTTCAGTAATGCAACAAAATCAAAGGAGACCGTTCAGACATCATAAATTGATGAGAGAGAGAGAGATGTATGGGTTAAGGATGCATCGACTGCTGGGTCTTTTAGCATCCATTGTTTTGTTCCTTTTTTATGTTTGTTCTTTGTCTTATATTAGATTGAGTATTTCAATGTTCTTAACGAATGATATCACATTGTTGGAGTTTTGGAAAGAAAGAAGAGTTTTAATTTTGTTATTTTGTTGCTTGCGAAAGGGATGTCGTTCGTATTTTTTCAATGAGGTTATAATGTGTTTGACCGATAAGCGGGCTTGACAAGTTTCAGAGTAAGAAATGGGGGATTTGTTTAGGAGCTGTCTGTGATTTAATTTCCTATGGTGAATTCGGAGCCTGGTCATTATAGTTCGCTCTTGTCTTGGTAGAAGAGGGGAGGCATGTCAGAAAAACAGTCTTTTTGATTGCTAGTAATTTACTAGAGGCAAGATTGTCACAGTTTGTATTTCTCGGAATTTCAGTGTGGCTGGAATCCAAAAGAAGGAGAAAGATTTGTTTTTGATATGAGAGTTTTTTTATTAGTGTCTTATTCTCACGAGCTATTAGATGATTGGGGTTATATGATTTAATTAGTTTAATGAAGTTAAGGGAGTCTAAGATTATTAGCTATTCTGGTTTAGTGGTGCTAAAGCAGTACTGTATAGCTTTGAGCATTGCGAATAGATTGGCGGTAAGTATAAAGGTCGTTTCATGAAGCGGGTAAATTTCTTCAGCGTTTGTTGTATAACATGATGCGCTGACCATATTATATTTTTGGAGCTATATGTAAATGTAAGTTCATGAATGTTATATTTTTGTGGTATAATTTAGTGGTACCTTGATTGGATTAGTGCTGAGTTTACTTCTTTTTAATTTTGTAGAGTGAGTCCCAAGTTACAATTGATAGGGTTGTGGCTCCAAGGTAAAAATAAGTAGGTATTTATCTCGTCTTTTTTGGGCAGAGTTATTGATAAATGATTTTTGGTCTGAGCAAAATTTTTGGAAGCCCCCCGGGAGTTTATATACTGCCTTTACGCAGTTTACGGTATATACCCGTTGTTGATATTTTTGTGCCTTGCTACCTAAGGAAAGAAAAAATGGGCGGAAAGGGGTTAGTGAGGAAGGGTTTTGGAAGGCTAGTAAATTACGTTGTAATTACTTTTGTCATTATTCTTCTATTTGTACTTATGGTATCAATGAGAAATCAATTTTATACTATTTTTGCAAATTGCTGCTATATGTTAATGAAGTTTCAACTAAATTTATGCAATAGTCCTAGCGTTATCTACCAAAACAGTGCAAGCACATTTTAACCATTTTCAACCTAACAAAAGCGAATTTCGAAAAATTCATAAATTACTTTTCGGATTATCGTATGCAAAATAGGTGAAGTCAGAAATCGTAATCGTATCGTAGTTCAGGAGTTACAAGTTTTCAAATTGTTTGTAGTATAAGTCTTTTAATTTTCTAATAGCAGATTTTGAAAATTTGAAAAAGTCGATATAACAGCACATATTACTTAATTCTTTTAAAGAATATTGGTAAGTTATCTTACAGTTACTATGTTTAGCTTGTTGAATTAAAGTGTTTTTGTCATGAAATATATGGAGTTATTTGTCAACTATCGCCAATTTTTTTCGGAATTTTGAATAACTATTTTTCCTTAATAAAATAAGCACTGCTACAAGTATTACAGAATGTGAACCATTTCAACTCCAATAATATATCAATATTTTAAACTAATTCAAAGTAACGATTCTTATAAAAGAAATTACAAAAAATTAAAAACCTTTTGTTCAAATGTAGAAGTAACTAAGAAATAAAATTCTCGGTCAATTTGATAAACTCAAGTTAAGAATATTTTTAGATGTTACCTGCCTGAGGAAAATTAATAGAAACATTTTCCATCGCTATATACAATATTTTTTATACTGATCGGTTGTTCCAAATTTTTCAGTTAAATTCTGTTATATATTTAGAATTAAAAATTTGTTTTGAAAACAGGAACATTGTAAAATTACATAAACTTAATTTGACTGTATATCGGAGTCCTTTACATAAATATAGGATATGCCCATCAGTACTTTTTCTTTCCAATTCAAAAAAACATCATGATAGAGGTAAAATATACGTAGTCTCAGTTAAGAGGAATATCTCAGCTTATAAGCACTATCAGAAATTTTTTGTTATTTGATATCAGATAATTAGACTATTATGTCTGTAGATAAATACGTTTAAACACGATCAAGAGAACATGAAACAATACAAATTTAAAAGATATACGGGGGACGCTCAAAAAGTTCGTTCTGTTATCTTAAAATATTAAAGGCTTACAATTTTTTTGAGTTTTATTTTTTTACATAATGTTACTTAACTTAACCCACCTATCGTATACTAATTTTAGTTAATCAGAAAATATTATTCCTCTTGTTGGAATCAATCTTCACTTTTAAATGGTTATCTCCTGAAAATGTGTGTCCTCCGATATGTTTTTTGAAAATTTCTTAATATAAAAAATCAGACAAGGGCAAATCAGGATTATATGACTGATGATCCAGTTTAGAGAAGTTACTCTTGCGAAGGACGGATTGATCTTTGGCTTCTTGGTTAACTCGAGCATTTTCATTGTGGACATTTTTTTTAAATAATATTCTTGCATACTTTTGTTTATGTATTATTGTAGATAACCACTGTTATTATACTTCCAATACCCCATACTTAGTTCCCAGAGATGGTGAACCTTTTAGATCAATAGCCGTTTCTAATTCTGTTAATGAATTACTGTAAAAAACTTTTCGGTGTGCATTTAATAACAAAAACTTCTGCTTGGTTTTAAAAGATGGTGGATATGAATTTCCCAGCTGAAAATTGTATCAATTACATTGGTGCAACCTTCTTTCTGAATCCAGCGATATTCCCTATAATCACTTCTTACTAAGTTATTTATTAATTGAATGGTCCATAAGTGACTTCAAAGTGGATCAGATAATGATGTTACTGTCCATTTTTAGAAAAAATTCACTGTCTTTACTGTCGTGGCAATTATAAATGGGCGGGGTTATAATGATCCACTTGCTAAAAAATGCAAAAATAACACCTTCTGGGGTTACTCTTATCGAAATTTCAAATTTAAGGCGCCATTTGTAGCTCCAAGAAGTCTCTACAGATAGACTCTTCAGATTATCCAAATTAAACTTAAAGCATTTGTATTAAATGATTGAAATTTACTTTAATAAAATGCTTCTTAGCTGTAGTTAAGGTATTAGAGCAGAAAATTACATTAATATGATAGGTCTAACTATAGATAATAAACAAATATGTCAGAGTTTTGTTAATTGTAGCTATAAATATTAAAGAAAAAATGAAATGGATACGTCAATGAAAACTGCAATTTTCTTTAAATTAAAATTCTATGTATCTTTTTATTATAAATTCAAATAATACAGCTACTTATCTGAAACTGCTAACTGACTGTAGTCACTAGAATTCTCGGGCTAGTTAATTACTTGCATATTGGACTGCTCCAAGATGCTCTAATATCCCCTTGTGAGTTGTTCGATATATGTGGCCAAGAAACGATCAAACTCAACGCATTCACCAACAGGTGGTTTCGAGGAAATAATTAGTATTTCTATTTAAAGATGCCAGAGTCTGAGGAATATGGGATAATCCTCATATAAAACAAGGATTAAAACTTGGATAATAGCTTGTTAATGCTGAAGTGAAGTCTGAAACTAATTTAAAAATTGCTGGGATACAATTTATAAAGACCGGAACATAGTTAAAAAAATTGTTTCACGATTGAAAATACTGTTTAGTGGTTGAAAATTCTGTTATGTGGTTGAAAGAACTATTTAGTGGTTAAAAATTGTGTTAATTGGTTGAAAATTTTGTTACGTGGTTGAAAATTCTTTTTGGTGGTTGAAAATTCTTTTTGGTGGTTGAAAATTGCAGGCACCTATAACAAAAAGTGAAAAATAACGGGTTCAGTAATCTGAAAATTCCTGAAGTCACTGGCGCATGTAACATGGAAATAATTTACTTTACTGAATTTGATGATTATAACAAAAAATATAGAATATAGTTACCTGATATAGATATAGTTTGATTAAAACAAATGTTAAAACACAGAGATGATCACTGATTTTACTTTTAGTAGTACGATGAACAGCAAAGGACAAATAGCTGAATAACAGAACATCAAGCTAGATTTTTCGACATGAATATATCAAGAGGTTAAATGTAACAGAAAGAGATGAACAATTCATAGTTATCCGTGAGGCAAAGTTCCTATACAGAAAACATAGTCGAAATATGACTTGATTAAAGACGGGGCTGTTTGGTAACGTGAGGCATAGAATCTCTGGCAAATTTGCGAATTTAAACAGACGTAAAAATGAGTAAAAGTTTGATAAATCCCAAGGCTCATCGGTTATCTCCATTTCAAAGAAGAAGTCAGGGCCGTATCCAAAACTTTCAAGTAATTATAATAAATTTGTTCCTACGGAATTCAACAATATTGGAAACCACTGCCGAAATTTGTCAAATATATTAAATGCTTTAGTAATAGTAGATATCATTAAATAAACCACAGAAACAATGGTTTCAACTTTCCTGCAAACATCACCACTGGTGATATTTGAAGGTCTTCCACCTTTTAAGTTTTCTTCGATGGATTCACGACTTTGTCAAAACAATTTTAAGGGATATTTTACTTTAAAATATGATGAATCCTCATTCCCTATAACCCATTCATTCATTCGAAAATATTTTTGGGATAACAATGTTTTTTTGATAAAAATTTAAAGACACATTGATCTTATTTCTCAGAACTCTTTGTGTGTTACACAACACTTCTCACACTTTTTAAAATACAAAAAAAATTAACTAATTTAAATTAAATTAGGCAAAAAATGTTTAATCAATTGTTTTTATCTTGGGTATATAGATATTTTTTCTAGCATACCTCGTAGCAGCCAATGCTAGCTATGTTATTGAAGGGCAAAGTGTCATATCACTTTGTGAATGATAAAGGTCCCTACGGTGTTATGAAAATAATACTCTCATAGGAATAATACATAAAAATGTAATGTCATAACTTCATTTTCAATGTTTAAAAAATATTTTTTGAAATGTTTTTCAGAAAGAAATATAACTCTGCGTGGAATTTAGAACCGTGCCTAAACATTTTACCGATTCATACACGATATATCCTTAAAATGACATTTTTGATACAGGGGCGTAGTCAGAAATCAATAAATAAAAATACACAAAACGGTTCTAAATGATAAGTCGGTAATTTTGTATTAAAAAAAGACTGAAAATTTTTGCACAAGGGCATTAATATTAGAAATATCATTCACTGCACCAATTTTTAAGGCAGTTTCCAACTTTAAAAATTGAAATTGTTCACTAAGTTTACTTTCAAAAATTCTTCCCTGAATTTCTCCTGCTCTGGTTTGGTAATTTCCAAGATAGTAGTTTTAAAATCATAGCTACCTTAACTTGAAACAGACTTCTCTTAACTCTTAAGGTTCCATACTAATCAACTTACACTTTTTCATTACTTACCAGATCTACTTTAATAATATTTTGACTATACACTTGAAATTTTGTCTATTTCGTCCTAAAAGCTGTTTCGATTTTTTATGCAAATCCTGAACCTAGGTCTGTTTACTCTGAAAAAGAGCACTGATTGGTTAATATATATATATATATATATATATATATATATATATATATATATATATATATATATATATATATGTATGTATGTATATATATCTCATAAAATATACTTTAACAGAATATTTTAAAAAAAGGAGTATCCTTTCTCAGTTGGGTTTTCCAAGCTTGAAAATATATTTTTAGCTTGTTTTAGACCATCTTCAACAATAGCCAATCTAAAAATAAAAAAAGGTATTGCAATTATACATAAGAGAGAATTTAAAAATATTTATACAGTTAAAGGTATAAAAATATCTACCTGAAATATTGTTAATGTTTCTCAATTTTTCTGTATTCTTTCAATGCAGTGTTACATGGATAGCCCATCTTGACCAAGGAAGTTGGAAGGGGTAGAAGGAAGGAGAATACCCTAAACTAAATTTGGTTCCGCATGCAACTCTGTACTCCCCTTAATGTGGCTCTGCTGCACTGGCGCAGTAGATCAAGGGACAGGACTGGACTTGAGAAACCTCTTATTATGTTATTATATTGAAAAATTACAATTTAAAGTTCAGGCTATAAAACGACTAATAAAATAAACACTGTCTAAAAAGAGATTTAAACATAATTCGAAATATAATCTTATCTACAATGTTAAAAAGGATCTGGCGAGAGGGATTAACTATATGTTACTCTTCCTTTATGTTATTATTAAGTAAAGTGTTTTCCATGTACCTTCTAAACTTTAAAATAATTAATTTCTAATCAAAACAATGAAATGAAAAAAATGATAAAAACTGCAGATTACCGCAAACAAAACTTTAAAATCGCCGATCTATTAAAAGATCTTCAGTATAATCTTACATATTGATGTAATACAAAAAAACGTAGGCACTTACCGAAAATAATGAATTTCCGGGATCGAACCACGCGATTTACGTTAATAATTCGGATTACAGTAAATTTAGAGGTGGGTGTCATTTTGGTTTTGTTTGTTTTTATTTGTTTTTGATAATTTTCTTGATTTTTCCGATAAAAATTTATAAGATTTTATATAATACAGATGCTTCTATTAGTGTGCACCTTTTTTATCAGAATAATCAAGAAAAAAAAATATAAATAAAGAATATACAAATATCTTGACAATATACACAAATATAAATTCCGAAATTTAACTAATGACACACCGCACGACAAAGAAAATAAGCGTCGAGGACGATGACAAACAACCGCATGAAACACCAATTATACGCCGGTACGCCGATCGTGTCGCAAGCCCTGCTCTTGTTTCCGGTTCTCATATTGCCAACTTCATGCAACAAATTTACTATGAAATTTCTTTTTTCCCTGGCTCCACATAGCCAGTCGATGTCAATTTAGGAAATTTATTTTCTGCATGGTGAAACACTTTTTTAAGCATTTTTTTGTAGTTTTCCATATCCCTTCCAACTTCCTTGATCCTGACACATTGGTGTAGACTGACTTAACAAGATCCCCTTCAGTTTTGGATAAGTTATATTAAGCTTTATTTACTATTATGGTGGCACTGCGATATATACATTTTCTAAGGATATTATGTGAGATTTCAGATTTTAAATGAGGAAAAACTATTGTTACCTAAAATAAAAGAAAATTCTTTTTTTAAAGGTTGGAATTTCTACTTGAACTATAAAATTATAAGACCGATATCTGCAAAATCAAAAATATCCCTTTAAATCTATATATACATATATATATATATATATATATATATATATATATATATATATATATATATACATATACATATATATATATATATATATATATATATATATATACATATACATATATATATATATATATATATATATATATATATATATATATATATATATATATATATATATATATATATATATATATATATATAGTGTTACCAGTAAAGTCCACATTATATGAAATTTGACTTTAGCAACAATTTCTACTTCAATCGAGATGAAAACTAACCAAAAAATAGTAGTCACGTGATTGACACTATGTGTTAAATTTCAATTCTTTCCCCAAAAAAATTCAAAGGTGGGGTTATATCTTAAGATATCGAAAAAAGGTATTAGAAAAAGTTTTTCTAAATGCAATTTTTATTCTACATACAGAATTTCAGCTGTATAAGATCATTTAGATTTTTTCCCCATTTTTTGTAAATTGCACCACTGTTGCAAAATAAGACTCAACGCAACCTACATAAAACTTTTTAGTTTTGACAGTGCTTCATGTGTGTTTTTCCACAAAATCCAAATAGGGCTAATAAAATTTGGTAACGTGTGCAAAGTTTATTTATTTTTGACCCTGTATTAGGTAACTTCATAAAATAACTATTTTTGAAAACGTAGTTTGTGTCTAAAAGTAATACACATTAATATTAAGAAAATAGTTTAACTGAAAAGACTCAAATTTTCTAATATAAAAAAATTTTAAGATAAAAATTAAACGCATTTAAAATTTCACTTTTTTACTTGCTAACAAACTGATGACACTGTGTACTTGTTTGTCTTAATTATAATAGACACAAACTATGTATTCAAAAATAGTTATTTTATAAAGTTACCTCATACAGGATCAAAAATAAATAAACTTTGTTTCACATGTGACCAAATTTTGATAGCCCTATTTGCATTTTGTAGAAAAACACACATTTAACATGGCGCTACTTTAAACAAAATATATCTGAAATGAAGCATTGTGCAAACTAAGAAGTTTTATGTAGGTTGCGTCGAGTCTTATTTTGCAACAGTGGTGCAATTTACAAAAAAAATGAGCAAAAAATCTAAATTGTCTTATAGAGGTAAAATTTTGTATATGAACTAAAAATTGCAGTTAGAAAAATTTTTTCTAATAACTTTTTTCGATATTTTAAGATATAACCCCACTTTTGAAATTTTTTTTGGAAAAAAATTGAAATTTGACAGATAATGCTAATCATGTGACTACCATATTATCATAAAATATACAATAACAGACGTTAAATTTTTGCCAAAATAGGTTTACGAAGTACCATGGATTGGAGATAAACAGCCTCAAAATAGTTACGGACCGCCACAACAACAATATGCTCCACCGCCACAATCTTATGGCCCACCACAACAAGTTTACGGTCCACCAACGCAGCAATACGGCCCGCCACCTCAAGAATATGGTCCTCCTCAACCTGAACCGACTACCACCGAATATCCTGCTTTAACGACCACTTTATCACCTGAATCTAATACAACTAACACAACTGCCTCGAATAACTCAACACAAAATCAGACAGCAAAACTCGAAGAGATAAGTGGCCTAACCAATACGGGCCAATACTACATTTACCACCCAAATGGACTGCTACAAAAAGTAATTTATCTTACACAGGATGACAGCAAAAATATGGCAGTTTCAGCACGGCTTAAATATAAGAATGTGGATCCCATTAGAGGGCCAATTTATACGTATGATCCCGAGACGTATGTCTTTTCTCGATTAAATAGGAAGTAAGATTTATTTGGGTTAACGTATTTCGATTTTATTTATGTGACTGTTTGAAATTAGATTTGTGATATTTTTTTATATATAATCGAATACCTTTTCGTATTTATTGTGTATATATTTATGAAAATATATATTTCTAATAAATAAAGAGGGAAAATGGTTTGATACACGACCAATACAATAATTATTTTTACATGTGATATTTTGTAGTTTTAATAATTATTTTATGCCGAGACAGAGCATAACAAAAACAACAAGTAGACTTGCTCTACAAAATTGCACTCATAAATTCGCTTAAATTTCTGTGACTTAATTGGCGCTATAATGAATGGATTTAAAAATAATGTAAAGTAATACTACTACACAATATTATTAGGCATTTTTAGGTGGGCCGTTATTTATTACTATTGTTAAGTATTTAGTTAAAGTACATGATGCCATATTTTCTTCAAATTAGATATATGTTGGAAGTTTCAATTATTTCTTCTTAAAATCTACGTACTTTCGAGAATACATTGCTGTTTTACCTTCTCAACTGTTATAATCCAATCAGTACTTAGCGAAACTGCTTTTTATAATATTAGTTCAGGAATCGATGGGACCTACTTTGCGATATAAAGGGGGATGCAAAAAGATTTCCCCATATATTTGCCGGGGCAATTTGGGTATAGTAACTGAGGCACGAGCATTCAAAGTTGCCAAAATACGATTTTTGTCAGTCAAAGTAATAATTTTAGACAAAAATGTTTCAAAGCTAAAAAACTCGAAAATTAATTTTTAATTCAATGTCAAATAACACTAGTTTATAGGGTTTTTATTTTTAAAATGAAAAGTGCTTCTCCTGAACAAATGAGGTGTCCTAAGTAAAAAAAAAAATATATTTAAAAAATCCAATACGTCACGTTTCCATAATATTATTATTTTTATTTACAAAGAAAATACATATAAAAATATACAAAATGATTAAAAATGAATTACTTTATCATTTTTCTTGTATTTATTTGTATCCGTGACTCTTACAGTATCCCTGATAATTCTGCTGAAAAAATTTTAAGTCCTGGTGAAAACGCTCATCATGCTCGTCGCTCACGTGTCAGAGGTTTTCAGGAAAGAAATCGAGATATGAGCGAAGGAAGTGAACTTTCAGTGACATGTTGACATCCATTCGTTCCAACTTATGTAATAAGTCTGCAACTAACTGTCGGTAATTTTCATTTTCTTTTTGTTTTAAAAGAACTCTTGGGTAACAAGTCTTAGTGAAATTCAAGCAGCTCTTTCAGTATTCGAAAGACGTTTTTCAAATTACTCATCGCTTAACATTTTTTTAATTTGTGATCTGATGAAAACATCTTCCTTTGGTTTCGCTTCAGAAAGACTAGGAAAAGCAGAGCAAAGATGCCTAAAGGCTACGCTAGTTTTGTCCAAAGCCTTGACAAAGTTTTTTACTAAACCTAATTTTATGTGAAGCGGCGGTAAAACAATTTTTTGCGGGTCTATCAGACATCTTTGGTTTATATTCAGTTTATCAGGTACATATTCTTCTCTAACTGGCCAGTCTCTTTTTTTATAATGGTTTGTTTAACTCTTGAATCCCACAAACACAAAAAGCAACAATATTTTGTGTAGCTGCCCTGCAAACCCAAAAGTAAACTAAGTACTTTTAAATCGCCACAGACATCCAATTGCAATCTCTGTATTTAATGGGTTCAATTGGTGTAGACATTATTTCATAAGCCTGTTTGGTATTTACTGCGTGATCTATCGAAATGGATGGCTTCTTATTACAGGATACCACTCATATTTGTTAAGAATTGTCAAGGTGTTTTGTCTGCAGTGTTGGCTCAGATTTTTAATATTTCTTTATCAATGGGTGTTTTCCCAAAAGTATGGAAAACTATTTACATTACGCCAATTCATAAGAGTGGCGACAGAGCTAACGTCGAAAATTATCGTGGAATTTCGAAATTCTCACTATTTAGTAAGATTTTTGTTTACCAAAAGATGTGTCCTCTTTTTAGGCATGTGTTGGCAACTTCACAGCATGTCTTTATGGCAGGTCGATCGACTACTACTAATCTGCTTGTCTATGAGTAGTACTTGGTGGAGGCTTTAGAGGGGAGGTGTCAGGTGGATGCTATTTACACTGACTTCTCCAAGGCTTTCGACAAGGTTAACCATCAACTTCTTATTTACAAGCTGGAAGGCTTGGGCATCCACGGATCATTTCTACTATGGATAAATAGTTACCTGTCTGGTAGAGGACAGCGAGTAAAAATTAATAACTGTGAATCACCTGATATATGTGTTACCTCTGGTGTTCCTCAAGGTGCTCACCTCGCTCCGCTCCTTTTTAACTACTTTATTAACAATATTGAGGACACCGTAACTTTTAGTAGATGTCTTCTTAAGATGATTTAAAGATATTTCGGGTTGTCAGGAGTAGCAAGGATTGCGCGGGCATTCAACAGGATCTAGCTCGATTCTCTGAATGGTGTACGTTAAATTTTATGCACCTCAATGTTAATAAATGCTCTATTATAAGTTTTTATCGTAAAAGGGATTGGATAACTTTTGATTACTTTCTTGATTAATCGCGTTGAATGTGTGAAGGATCTGGGTGTTACATTTGATCGGACCCTTTGCTTCGACACACATATTGATAATATTGTGAATACATATTGATAATATTGTGAATAGGGGTTTGAAGTTGCTCGGGTTTGTGAAGAAAATGCTTACAGATTTTAATAGTGTAGACTGTTTTAAAGTGATATACTGCTCTGTAGTTCGATCAATCTTAGAATATGCGTCCCAAGTTTGGTCACCTCATTATTTTACATACAAAGAAAAAATAGAAAGAGTACAAAGAAAGTTTTTAAGTCTCATTGCCTTTAAACAGGGAATGCAGCAGGAGCGGTCTGTATATGATGATACTGCCGATGCTTTGGGGTTGTTACCATTGTGTGTGAGACGCATATATCTTGACCTCGTTCTACTTTATAAGATTGTTAACTCTTGTATTGATTCTCCTGAACTACTCAATAATATTGGATTATCGGTTTCTCAAAGAACTTTTAGAGCGCACAATTTATTTGATGTGATATATCACCAAACGAATTATGGCATTAACAGTCCTATTTCTCGAATGTGTAGGGAAATGAATTCAGTTCCTTCCGAGATTGATATTTTTCGTTTGCCAATTAATGTCTTTAAATTAAAAATTTTACAATTCTTGAAAAACTAGTTAATGTTCTCAATTGTCAATACTTGTCTTTTGATGCACTTTGACGTATGTTTAGATACGTACCTGCTCCAGTGCCCCAGGTAACTGAGAACTGCCATAAATAAGCTCTGTTGAGATGTGTTTCAACATGCCAGGAGTTGGAAAATCTAGTCTGTACCGAATATTGAAGGAGAAAAAAACGACTGGAATTGTTAGTACTTCCAAGCCACATTCGATCACAGGTAGACGAAAAACCTCATTGGAAGAAGAGATGTAAATTGCAATAAAAGGAGTTGTACATACATTTTATTATGAGAAGCAGATCCCAACCTTCGACAAAATTCTAACTAAAATCAATGAAGATCGCGATTTACCTGAAATTTAAAGAACTGTGCTCTGGAAATTGCTCAGAGAACTTAATTTTTGCTGGGAAAACCAGACAGGAAATATGTTCTTATAGATTGTCCGGAAAATGTCCGTTGGAGAAGGAAATATCTCTGTCAAGTAAAAGGTAGAGTTGCTAGAAATAACATAATTTACAAAATTAGTAATTTAACTGAACTCTTGAAAGATTTTTTTGAATAAAGTTACTGCAGAAAATTGGAAAAAATCCATATAATAAAAGAATAAAAGAAAATGTGGAAACACGATCTTATGATCGGTGAGATAGAGGAACCAATTATAATTAATTTGAGCGAAGATAGCTTCACTGACTTTGATCACGAATTAGATACGTAATGTTTACCAGCGTAAACACAATTTATTATTTAACAAAACATATAAAAATTAATTACATTTGAATCCCTTTGAGTGTTTAAATATAATTCTACATATGGTTTAAGAAATAAATAAACTGAAAAGTCAAATGTCCTAAAAATGTTTTTGATTAATAATAAAATGACCAATAGCCCCAAAATTTTTTTAATATTATATGGACAAATTCCTTTTTTTATATATGTTTAACTGCTTGTATTTTCGACAATCGGTATTTTGTAAGTATTTAAATTATAACTTAGAATTTTTTGGGAGAAACAGGCTACGTTTTAGTCTGAATGTGCCTAAAACGATTTCTATGCCAAAATTTAAAATAATAAAAATACAGTTGGGATTTGTGTTAAATATGTAAAAATTATCTATATTTTCTAATGTATGTAAATTATTAAGAAATCATAAGAAGTAAAATAATATTATAAAAACTTTTTATTTTAAGTTTATTACCGAAATAATATTCTATTCTATAAATACTTAGTGATAAAATAAACCTCCTAACGACGCCTATGACAAGGATTAAAATCCTTTTTAATATTTCACACATCCAAATATCTATTGTTATCCAACCCAAATAGTCTATTATTATAGACCGGTATTTCTGATTATAAAATTTCTAACCCATTTCTATTAAAAATATATATGTCTTACAGATTTTGCCAAAGACACCTGACTAAAGAACAGAGGTAGTTTGCCAAGAAAAAAAGGGTAAAAAATGATTTATTACTCTCTCTAGTTCTTGAATAAACTATAGTATAAGAGGCAAAAGTGGGTATATTTTCCTGAACTCAAAGCTCTTGGGGGGAGGGGGGGCGACCGCCCCCACCGCCCCGCCCCCATTGGTTTGGTTACACATATACTTAAGAAATTATTAAAATTATTGTCTTAAAAGCTTGTTTTCGGTAATAGTTAAGCAGCAACTACTTTTAATACATTCCAAAGTAGAAATATACTTTATTTTGTATCTATTTTGTATTAAAAACTTGTTTTTCAAACTGTAACAAGTATAGTAGCTCCTCTGTATTGTCATTTTTGTAAAAAAGTATTTCCTAAGGATGTGCGTCATTTATTTAGGCTTGTTATATATATTTTTGCGAATTGTAAATCGAATATTTAAACTGCCAAAATAAAGCTGCAAGAAATCCCTGCTGAGTGGTAATACAAAATAAATATTGGCATATTCGTAATATGTTTACATGGAAAATATTTAAGAAAAAATAGGATATATATTTTTTTATTTTTTCCTTGCCAGATTGAGTGTTGGTGTGATTGCTTTTATGGAATAAAAGGAAAATATAGCATTTATAGGAAACATAAGTTTTTCGCATATGGTTAGAGGGTACCCTTTTTATAAAAATAGACAAAGGAAATTTTAAAAATGTTTACTGAGCTCATTTTTCCCTTAATTTTGGGTTATTATTTGACCAAGGACATTGTTCAATATTATTCCCAATAAAAAATGGACATCAATTAATGTATTCGATAAGAAAAAACCACATTTTTAACAATTTTTCTTAAAGATTGATTAAATTATACTAAATTAGACGTTTTGGATCATCAGAAAAGTCAGGAACGGATTTGCAGCCCCACTCATTGAGCCTAAGTTTTGACAGATGTAATTTTACAGAGCTGAAAACTAATTTTTTAAATACTTTGGTCATTCCTCTTCAAAAAAAGGTACTCTTAATTTATTTCGATAAAACTGGTGGTTTTCGAGGTAAATCAGTTTTTATGCGAAAGACTCGAAATTTACTAATACTAATCACAAACAGGTAAAAATAAAATACGCAGATGCAGATGTGATGATGAAAAATTTCCAGCTCAAACATTGTCCAGTTCAGAAACCTTTCAATGGGTTGATCGGGACTCAATTTATTCACAATGCTATTAATATGCAAAAATGTTATTTTGGAAAATGTTCAATATAAGCTCCAAGTTCTTTAATAGATTTTCTTATTCTTCGAATATTTTTCCGCTGCACTGAAAATGATATTCCGGCATTATTACGGACTTCGTTAGAATGCTGTGCTATTTTCGTTAGTAATTCTTCTCTAGTATTTACTGGTATTGAATAAACTAGTTCTTTTAGATGTGCCCAGAAGTAAAAGTCTATAAAATTTAGGTCTGGAGACCTCGGTGGCCGTAAAACAGGCCCACCTTTACCTGTCCATCGTGGGCCAAAAACGTTAGTTAAGTGTTGACGTACCATATGGTTAAAATGAGGTGGAGTACCATGATGCATGTACCACATTTGCATTCTTCTATCAAGAGGTACGTCTTTCAATAAATTATTTAAATTTTGCTGCTAAAAAATTATATTTAAATTTCACCATTGCGTCTTCCTTCCAAGACAAATGAACCTATAAGGTTATTTCCGATGATCTCAGCCCACACATTTGTTTTGAAATATAGCGTGCAGGTTTTCATCAGCCCAAAAATGTAAATTGTGTGAGTTTATTATGCCATCTCTCGTGAAACTGGGAGGGGAGGGGGAGAAACAAAATAAGGTTAGAAAAATTTAGATTTAGGTTATGTTACTATATAAACCAGTTAGAGAATTGAATTTTTGCGAGATAATCATCCGGAAACATAGCGTGTACTTTTTCAACGTGGTACGGGTGAAGCAACTGTTCTGTTAGAAGTAAATGTACAATCCACTTTGTAACATTGTTTTGTGTCGCGAGCTTTCTTAGCCTGTTTGAAGGATTGTCAGCAATATCTTCCAAAATTTATTCCTCTACGTGAGGGTCCTGTGCTCTCCTGGGAGCGCGGCAAAATGACCTTGAATAAAATACGTAAAAGATTAATTCGTTATTTCTAATAATTATTTCCTAATAATTTTTTACCTGTTTTCCTTAGGCTTCAATCAACCCTTTGAAAAGTTTTTGAACTTGGCAATATTCAAGCTGAAAATCTTTCACTATAAAGTCTTCTTGTATTCGAAGAATTTGACAGTGCTTCACCATAAATTAAATGCGAATCAGTATACTCTGCGTAAGAATATTCTTCTGTTTCTTAAAATCATTTTTACTTGATGACGGTTTTGAGAAGTTCCGTTAATAGTAATTTATTATGTAGATATTAACAATAACAGATTTTTACATGTTTGTTCTAGCATTAGTAACTTTTGAATGTTTTGCGTAAAAAGTGATTTACCTCAAAAACGCCCAGTTTTATCGAAATAAATTAAGATAACCTTTTTTGAACAGGAATGACCAAGGTATTTAAAAAATAAATCTTTTGTTCTGTAAAATGACATCATTTAAAAATTAGGCCCAACGGGTGTGGCTGTAAGTCAGTTCCTGACTTCTCTGGTGATCTACAATATCTACTGTAGCATAGCATCTTTAAAATATTAAAATTTCATTTTACAATTCGGTACAAAACTTAGAGCTGATAAGGTAAATCGCTGGGTTACTCTTTAGGGATCAGTATCTCCGTTAATGGGTACTTTAGAATTGTTTTTTCTATGACAGAGTAGGGTTATTTTAACCTCCCCTGTATCCTTCCGCGAAATTAGGGGATACTTACCGGACATCCTTTATAAACAAAATATTTTCAAAAGTGAAAAATAGGGGTACTTTTCTCCTAGTGCAATTTTTTACGCTCCCTCGAATGCCATAAAACTTTCACCTGATCTGATAGGTGTTATTTTGGTTTGGGAATAACAAAAACTTCTTTAAGATAAAATACGTTTATTAAATTCAAACATAAAATTTTTCCCACATCCTGCAGATGTATATGTGTACCAAATTTTATCTTGATCGGACAATCGGAAAGGAAGTTAGCCTTAAAATGACCTTGAAGTATACGTGGAGTGACAGTTTCAAGGTCATAATATCGCATTGTCTTCGGGTTTGTGTATTGATGTTATGGCAATAGTACAAATTATTTCCCTTCTGGTATGAGTGATGTCATTGACACATGCAACCAGCGATTTCATTCTTAAAGTTTGTTGGTTGCTTTACTGATTTTTCCGATTAAAAAAAAGTGCCAATTTATGAAATTTTATATAATATGGAAAGTTCTATGTGAGTTAAATTTGTGTGTGATTTTTTGTTTCCCGGGAAACTGAAGAAAATATGCCGGTCACTGTATGTGTGTACCAAATTTCATCTTGATCGCACAATCAGAAGTGCAGTTGGCGTTAAAATAACCTTGAAATATACGTGGAATGACAGTTTCAAGATGGTAATATTGTATTGTTTTCGAGTTTGTGTATTTATGCTATGGCAACAGTACAAATTATTTCCTTTCCGGGATGAGTGATGTATGTTTGAAGGTTGTAGACAATGTTGAAGAATGACTAAAATGTGGTCGGACTTGCATTGTCTTTATTTTTATTCTTACGACGTTTCAATTAGGTTACATCTCTCATCGTTATCAAGTATAAACTGAATGTTTTGTCTTAAGACTACGAGCTTATATAGGGACTGTGTCCATTGAAGCGCAATATTTCCCTTCAGTGTACACACCTCAATAATTTGATGTTACACTCGGTTTACTGAAGATTCCATCATGGTTTTTAATGTATGCTGCTTCTATAAATTTTCTTTTTTTTATATTGGGTTCCATATATATTGCCGCAGCCTCAGATCATTTTATATGTTGTTGTTTATCCCAGGAGTGTTCCACAATACCTGATCTCGACGTTTCCCCTTTTTGTGTATGAGTTTTATGTTCCTCCAATATACATTTCACCACACTCACATGGAACTTTGTAAACACATTCTTTCTTATAGGTAGTTTAAGTTTTGTTTTTGTTAAATGAGCTCTAAGGGTATTTCCTGATTTAAAGGCTGTTTTTATATTATAACTACTGGCAATTCATCTTATTTTCTCCGACGTTCCCTTAATGTACGGAATTTTGAAGAACGAATGTGTTTCTTGCTGTCCAATGTTCGTTGTTCTAAAATTATTTATAACATCGTCAATTAGTTTTAAAGGATAACCACTCTGATGTAAATCGGATTTAATATTTGCTACCTCTTTTTCCAATGATTCGGCATTATTGCATATAGATATAGCGCGATTATAGAGGTTGCGTATAATTCCTCGTTTTGTTACAACAGAATGATTAAAACTATGATTAATATATTGTCCAGTATGTGTTGGCTTTCTGTATACTGAAGTTTTAATAGTTTTGTTTGAACGGTTCACCATGACATCTAAGAAGGGCAATTGATCATATACCTCTTTTTCCATGGTAAACTTAATTGTAGATCGAATGGTATTCAGATGTTTCAGGAAATCATTAAGTTTTTGATCATTGCCCTTCCATACGATGAAAGTATCATCGACATATCTCAACCAGACTTTCGATTTTACTGTTGCCGTTTCTATGGCATGAGTTTCGAACCATTTCATATATATATATATATATATATATATATATATATATATATATATATATATATATATATATATATATATATATTGGTGACGACTGGAGAGAGTGAAGAACCAATCGGAAGCCCGTCGTCCTGAGCGTAGAACTTGTCCTTTACTTGAAAGTAAGCACTACGCAGGCAACACTCCAGAAGGTCCATCACCCCGTCCAGTGGTAACGTGGTTCGATCTGAGAAAGTAATATCATTTGAAAGCCTAGTTTTGATTATGTTTAGTGATTCCTCTGATGGTACATTAGTATACAGACTTTCCACATCAAAGATTATTAGTCTGTCGTCTAGCTCTAGATTGATGCTACTAATAATGTTTACGAAATGTGTAGAATTTTTAACATATGTGTTTGTCTTACCTTCTAAAGGTTGTGGTTATGGTTTAAAACTAATTGACGATGTTATAAATAATTTTACAACAACGAACACTGGACAGCAAGAAACACATTCCTTCTTCACAATTCCGTACATTAAGGGAATGTCGGAGAAAACAAGATGAATTGCCAGTAGTTATAATATAGAAACCGCCTTTAAATCAGGAAATACTCTTAGAGCTAATTTAACAAAAACAAAACTTAAAACTACCGATAAGAAAGAATGCGTTTACAAAGTTCCATGTGAGTGTGATGAAATGTATATTGGAGAAACCAAACGACCGCTAGAAGTTAGAATTAAGGAACATAAAACTCATACACAAAAAGGGGAAACGTCGAGATCATGTCTTGCAGAACACTCCTGGGATAAACAACTCCATATAAAATGGTCTGAGGCTACGGCAATATATATGGAACTCAATATGAAGAAAAGAAATTTATAGAAGCAACATACATTAAAAACAATAATAGAATCTTCAGTAAACCGAGTGTTGAGATACCTAATCTTTGACAACCACTACTTGGTAACATCAAATCATTGAGGTGTGTACAGTGAAGCGAAACGTTGCGACTCAATGGACACAGTCCCTATATAAGCTCGTAGTCTTAAGACAAAACATTCAGTTTATACTTGATAACGATTAGAGATATAACCTAATCGAAATGTCGTAAAAATAAAAATAAAGATAATGCAAGTCCGACCACATTTTAGTCATGAGTGATGTAGTTGACAGATGCAACCTATAATTTTATTTTTAAAGTTTGTTGGTTGTTTTCCTGATTTTTCCGATTAAAACCTGCCAGTTTATGAAATTTTATATAATATGGTAACTTCTATTTGAGTCAAATTCGTGTGTGATCTTTTGTTTCCCGGGAAACTGAAGAAAATATGTGGAAAATTAATGACACAATCTTATTTTATGACCTGACCTTGAAATATGAAGTATGTGAAGATATCTTTTTAAAAAAGACGTCGTTTATCTAGATTTCATTTAATCGAAATTCGTTCAACTCCAATGATGAATATTGACCTGATTTCTCCCCAAATATCCCCGCATTTAAAACACAATATTGACTGAATGTTCGCGCGTATACGCGCGACGACTTACGCGCGTTTCTCCTCATCTGGGTAAGCTCTAAAAAAATATTCTTAATTAAAAATTTTGACGGAATAAAAAATGCATCACCGTCACAACTCAGTAACTTGGCGAGCGCTTTTTCCTGAAGCCTGTGTCGCATTTTGCAATGCCTCTGGTGTTAAGGACGTATAACTAAGTGATCTAAACTCCCATTTAAGTCAAGTTTTGCCGGAAAATGGTGGTAAGATGTTAGTTCCACAATACCTGTAAAAATATTGAATTACGGTAAGAAAAGGTGTATATGATAGAGATTGAAGGCAACTAAGTTAAAAATTTGGATAAAAGTTGTAAGCAATTTTTATTCCAAGTAGGTCAAGGATATAGAGTAGAGATCAACCCAGTTATAAGGTATAATGAAAAAGCATCAAAGAAATGATCACTTTTACCAGTGTTAAATAACATAAAGCAAAATTCAAGTGTGTTAAATCAGCATAGAAACTACGTCAATTGTTACCGAAATAAATTATTCTGGGACGTTTAAATTTCATAATAATAAAATTAAATTTACAAAAGAATAACTTGAACATTTTACTCTGGTATGAAAATAAAATATTGTTAAAATTACTGCATATTTTGGTTAGTTATATCTCGAGCGGCAGAGTATTATGGAAATCTATGCTAATATTTATTTTGTATTACGACTTCAAAGTTAGGAGTGAAATTTTGTTTTCAAATACTTTTCTGTATTTGAACAATATGAATATTTTATCCAGATTATTGAGAAAATGATTTTTTTTTTAAATCTTTTCTTAGAGTTTAGTACTTCAAAAAGTCTGTCTATCGCAATAAAATTTTTCTGGCATGAAGTTAGCGGTTAAAATTTATTTTTCTATGTACTTTATAAGGACCAAGTATAATATTTTGCCAAAAACAAATTGTAGTCGACCCTATGGGGTATCATTAAAAAGGATTAGTTAAAATTTTCCAGAAATTTTTTTTATTAAAATTGTAGGTGAATTGTTTTAGAATTGAAAATGTGTCTGGTAATCTAATAGTCCCTTTTATTTCTTCAACAACGAGTGCCAAAGCTAAATTTTCAAGAAAAACAGCGGTATTAGAGGTATACTGAAAAGAAAACTATGGCGATATATATATATATATATATATATATATATATATATATATATATATATATATATATATATATATATATATATATATATATAGCACATATTTTTTAAGATGCCTATTTTATTTTATTATTCACAAACTTGATTAGGCGGTTGGGGTGATTCTGCTTTAATCGACTCTGTGTGGATCTAATATCAGAGTACGATAGTACCCTAATATCATGAAATAGAAAGTTTAGAGTGAGAAAACTATCTGATGGAGCAAGTTTTTGACATACGAGGTGTTTTCAGAAAATAACGGGAATTTTTAAATTTCACGGGTTTGGGGAGTCCGATTGTCAAAATTTTTTTTATTATGTTGGTATACATGCTCCTGAAGTACGATAAAATTTTCAGCTGTATTCATTGTTTACTTTATCTGTGGCAGCCGCTAATGTTAGACGTGTTTTTATGAGCTCAGCGATTTTCGTTTGTAAAGAGAAATGGATCGATCAAAGAATTTGTATCAAATTTTGCGTAAAAAATGAAATAAAATGTAACAAAGTGTGTGAAATGTTAACAAAGGCCTATGGTGAGTCTGTTATGAGTAAAACAAGAGTTTAAGAGTGGTGTAAGCGTTTCTAAGATGGCCGTGAAGATGTTGAATACGATGAACGCCCCGGACGCTCCAGCATATAAACAACCAATAAAAACGTGGAAAAAGTGAAAGAAATGGTTATGCCACGAGGTCAAACGATCAATAAGGTGTACTACCTACAAGTTCAATGCCGTTTGCGTGAAGCAATCCGAAAAAATGCCCGGATATGCGGAAAAACAATTCATGACTTTTGCATCACGATAATGCACCTGCTCACACTTCATTGCTTGGTCGTGAATTTTTGGCCAAAAAGAATACTGTAACGATGCCCCAGCCTCCATATTCGCCAGACATGGCTCCGTGTGACTTTTTCCAAAAATAAAGAGAACCTTAAAGGGCCGTCGTTTTACAAGCATAGATGACCTTAAAAGCGCATCGCTGAAGGAGCTAAAGGCTATCCCAAAGTTCGAGTTTGAAAAGTGTTTCGAGGATTGGAAGAAGCGCTGGCACAAGTTCATAAAATCTAATGGGGACCATTTTGATGGCGACAACAGTAATGTAGACGAATGAATGAATATTTTTTTCAAAAAACGAAAACTCCCGTTATTTTCTGAACACACCTCGTATATGTAAAAATAGTTTGCAAGATACAGGGTGCGTCAAGAAAATAGAGTAGTTCAAGTTATATTTTTGAAATAGAACACCCTTTATAGGAATTAGATTTTTTATTCTGCATGTGAATCTAAAACGCTTCTATTATACTCTGATTCGCCTAAACGCCATATTTCGTGATATAACGAAGTTTAATAGAAAAAGTTGCACTTTACAGCACCTCTTGTTATATATCCAGTACCTACAATTCTAATATTTAGTATGAAGGAAATTCGAGTTTCGTAAAGATTTAGCTTTAGGTACGTTTTTATAATATAGTAAACTACAAACCCTATGAATTTTATTGCAGAAATGGAAAGTACGAAAAATTTCATAGTCAATCATATATAATTATATGGGTTTGAATTCAAAAATATTAATTTAACCTTGAAATTATTGCAAGGTATAATTTGAAGATCAACCTAAACATCACTTTAAGATGTTTTATTTAAATTCCTACAACTTATAGGCCATTATTTTCCGAGTTACCCGCTGATTTTACACTGATTCTGTATATTTTCCATTTTGGCAGTAAAAGATGGGAGCCCTCATTTGAAAAAAGGTCAATGTTGTATGTCCCTCAGTCTGACACAGAAGTCGGCATGTTTTTAATATCCTACCGATATGCTTCGGAATTTATATTTTATATAGCAGTTGTTTTCTGCTAACTTTGCTCTCGGTTTGATACAGCTCCACTAATGAGACCATGAGGTGATCGAAACGCGTATGGAGACAGAACCAGAGTTGTATTTGCAGGAAACAAACAATTTCTATATATTCTTTTCTATTTTTCTGCCGGAAAGGCGAATAACATATAGGCAACTATATTTTTTTATCGTTATGTGATGTGATACACTTACTTGAAAGATAAGTACAGAAACAGCTTAAATGCAGACCCTGATCTAAAGGTATTTTCTCATTTATGGGATCTTTTCATCCGAAACTCATCAGCTGATTTCAGGGGTTTTTGATGTCAAGGGTGAAAGATGCCAGCTTGTTCATATTTACGATTTTTTCATCAGGGTTATAATTTCTAGTAATTTTTTGTTTTGTACTTTTGGTATCATATTTTACATTGTAAAGACGCCAAACGCCAACGTTTTGTTTATATTTTATTTGTATTTTGTGTTTTATTTGTCTTATAAACTATTCAACCATTACTTTTTTTTTTTTAAAAATGGATATCGAGGAATTAGTACTTATTTGTGGGGCAGTAGTTCTTCTGTTACCTAAACAAAGTCGGTGGTGGGTTCACCTTTGGCTGCACCAGAAGAACCACGAATTTTAATAATATGTGCACCCGTAAGTGAGAAAAGGCCTGAAGACTTAAACTTTTAAACATCGAACAAAATTTTGATTTTCTTTGTTCCACCAAACCTACACAAATTTTCCATTTAGGTTATTTTTCAAGTTGTGTATTATTGAATGAATTTTGTATTTTTTTTTTGTAGGTTAAGCTATCATTTTTAGTTTTAGTTAATGTTTGTCTGTACATGTTTTAGTTTTTCGTTATGGACTGTTATTCAATATGGAAAATAAATTTTAATAACCTAATTTTACTGTTTCATTTACTCTATCTTATGATTGCAAAGGGGTGCGCTAATTTATTCCGCTTTTTAGAAAGGGTTTGCAAGAAGAAAAAGGTTAGGAATCACTGGTCTACAAGACAGCAGCTAAAAATAATTGATATCGGTGATACTTTAAACGAAAATTGGGGCGGTTAAAGTACGTCCACCAATTTATAAGATATAAAAAGTTATTGCAAATATTTCAATATTCTTTCCATTAAAAAAAAATTTTGTAAATTATTATTTCGGACAAAAAAATGATGTATGAAAAGTAACATGAAAAGAAAAAACAGCTGAATTCAGTGCATGTTCGACATGTTTTTGTTTTAATTTTTTAAATAATGTCCTCATGGATTTGTCTACGATTATTAATGCAATTTAACTTATAAAAAGTTGCTTAAGTTTATAATGGTCCCCAAACTATTTTATTTAAACAACTTTTACCTGGAATAAGTTTTCAAAGCGTAGTCGAATTATAAATTTAAACGAAATTAACTAATTAAAAGCGTCGAAAAATTTACTAGCAAACTTGTTAGGGCAATTAATTTTACTCTGCGCTAAGTTTTGTAATTAAAATTGGTGACAAAGTTTTGTAAAGAGAAACTTATTTTTTTGTTCTACTACACGATTTTAATAGATAATAATTTATAGAGAGTTCATATGTGAGATATTGCCATTAAAATTGTGATTATTACCGAAAAATTAATTATTAAATGGATATTCCACCCAAGATATTTACGTCATCGATTGAATGTTTGTACTTGATAACGATTAGAGATACAACCGAATCAAAACGTCGTAAATATAAATAAAAATAAAATTTTTATTAAAAAATTGAACCGACTTCTAAAAGTGCGCTAAAACGTGAAAAATAACTATAAATTTTTTTATCAAATTGAACTTTTTGAAGTTGGCGCCAAACTAACACCTGACAAAATGTGATTTGCATAAACAGATTAAAAATACTTTATGTGTAATTGCTTTCTTACCATATTTGGTATATATTAGTAGTTATTTATTTCATTTACAAATATTTTGGTGCCGACTTCAAAAAGTTCAATTTTATATAAAAATTTATAGTTATTTTTCACTTTCTAGCGCACTTTTAGAAGTCGATTCAATTTTTTTATAAAAATTTGATTTTTCTATTTTTAGTTTTAGAATTCATTATGATATCCATAAATTATTTGAACTAAGTACTAATCGAAAAACTCTTTTATTCTTAGAGTTTTTCAAATACCAGTAAAATTATGCCAAACAAATATTTAGTCGTTCCACTATCTTAAATTTCAAATTAATTTTACATTGGTAATATAGGCCCCAAAACCTTCCAATATCGATGTTTAGAAGCTGAGATGTAAATTTCTTAGCTCGATATATTTTTTACTTCATATTGAGTTGATATACGCCTCAAGAAACCCACAATATTAATTTTTAATATTTAAAGAACCTGAGATGTAAATTTCCTAGCTCGATATGTTTTATACTGCATATTGAGTTAGTATACGCCTCAAGAACCCCACAATATCACAATATCAATTTAAAACAAAATCGGAATATGTAAAATTTTCTGTCCCTCATATTGTATCTTGCCAACCTAATAGTCGAAAAAAATTAACTTCATATTCGTAACACACGACCCCGAAAACCCTCTAATACCAAATCTGAAAAAATGGGAATAAGGTCAAGTTTTCAACCCACCATATTGCATCCGCTATATTGAATTCCAAAAAAAAGTATTTTAAGTCTTAATCTAATCTAAATCTAAACCTTTCAAAGCCCCCTAGTACCAATTTTGTATAAAATCCGGAAATTTAAAATTTCTAGACTCAAAATTTCAGTTCCACCTTTGGACAAAATGGAAAAATGTAAATTTTTTAGTGCGCTATCTTGGATTTGCCATATTGAATCCTGAAAAAATACTTTTAAATTCATAATTTACACCCTGAAAAACCCCTTGTATCAGTTTGGGAGAAAATCGAAAAATGTAAAATTTTTAGGACATCATATTGAATTTGCCAGATTGAGTTTTTCAAAAAATATTTTAAATTCATAATTAACACTAACAAAAATACCCAATACTGATTTTAGATAAAACCGAGAGATGTAGAATTTTTAATCCTCCATCTTGGATCCGCCATATTGAATTTTTTAAAAATAATTTTATATTAGTTATGTACTACCGTGAAAACTCCCTCGTACCAGTTTTGGAGAAAATCGGACAAAATTGATTTTTTTGTCCGCCATATTGGATCCACCATATTGAATTTTTTAAGAATATTTTGGATCTATTATATGCGAACCCGAAAACTCACCTACACCAATTTTGGAGAAAATCGGACAAAATTAAATTTTTTTGTCCGCCATATTGGATCCGCCACATTAAATTTTTTAAAAATAATTTCATATTCGTTTTGTATGACCATACTAATTTTGGAGAAAATCAGGCAAAATTAATTTTTTTGCCGCCATATTGTAAGCCCAATCTTGGATATTACTGCATTAATTTCATCCAAAAAAATAAGGGACTACCGCAGTAACTTCCTGAACATAACGTAAAAAATTTCATTCAAATCGGTGTCGCCGTTCCGAAGTAATCGGTGTACATACATAAAAAAACATACATAGTCGACTAATTGAGAACCTCCTTCTTTTAGAAGTCGGTTAATAAAGATAATGCAAGTCCGACAACCCCATTTTTTTACAATGTTATAGAAAATTTTGTTTTTCAAATTTGAAAATGTGTTTCACTGGCCCCAGAAATAAATGTTTTAGCTTCTTGCCATAAGCACTCCTTGCATTAGAAAAAGCAAGAAGATTGATTTTTTTATATATTCAGTTTATTTATATCGAACAGTTGTTTAAATGCTACATACGAAGATACTTGCCAGTAAACAAAATTTGTGAAAAGAGAAAAAAAATAAGGGTTTCTATACTCTAAATTACCAAAGGGTTAATCTTAAATTCTAAAAACATCAAAGTTCTATGTAATTATTCAATTGTTAGATATGCGTGATTTTAGTTCCCTTTTCAATGTTGCTAAAGGGCAATTAATAACAAGATTTGGGAATTATTTCTTTTGAAATATTGTATGATACTGTTCAATACACTATTTCTACCAATGTTAGTGCGATATTAATTAAGATTATGTTAAACAGACATATAACATGTGAAGGAACACAATAATTAATCAACTCAAGAATATCTCAACAATCTATGTTACAACTGATTATATTAAATCCAAATAGGACAGTTCTACATGATTCCATGTTTTCTATATTTAGTAGTTGTAATTTCTGAGAATGCCGAGTAATATTTCTGTCGGCACTGCATTTATAGAGCATAAAATTCACAAATTTTAATAGTTTGTCTTTAATTCGCCTATAATGAGTTATGTAACTAGGATAAAAGATTCTAAAACCTCGGTATTTAAAAAATATTCTCATCGTGTTATCTTGCCTTTTTGTGGAATTTTGTTCAAACGTAGCATATATAGTCGTTATATCTTAAAGGGATATCAAAAGATTATCTGAGTAAGAGGCGAAGTAGAAGTATAGTAAGGATGCAAAATCTATAGCTTTTTCTTAGATGATAAAATGATTTTACATTTGGTGTTATAAAATTGCATTTGGTTTGCTTGAGACCATGTCATTGCCTTATTAATTACAGAATATAAAAAAAGCAATCATAAATATTGGTTACTTTCCTAAAAAGTGTGTAGTAATTTATTGAGAAAAGATATTGCTAGTTTTTAAATATCTTCGTATCATCATTTAAGAATGTTATAAAGAAAAGTGGTTACAAGAGTGATCCTTCACGTACATCTATTGCTACTTTTATTTCACTGAATAAGGTATTACTAATTTTAAGTATATGTGTTCGCTTGGTAAGTTACCACAAATCTAAGTAGAGGACATGTTGTATTTTCTACTCTGTCAAAGGCTTTTGTAACAACAACATAAACTGAATCAATATGAATACCCCAATCAGCAGTTGTAGTCTAATAACACCAGTTTACAGTACATCTATTGCCGAAGAAATTTTAGCTGTTGTTGAAATCAAGTTAATCATTGAATTCTAAAAAACTTCTTTTAAAGCTCTTCTCTGATGTGTAGGAAAATGACGTGTCAGAGACCAACAATAGTCAGACATCATATTCGTATCCCAGAAACCCTGTTAGCGCTCTTCCATGACGCGTAAGTCCTGATGCATACGCTCTCCCTGCTCTTCGCTCATATCTCCTAAATTTTCCGGTAACCTGTCTAGGTGACTATGGAGGAAGTGGAGTTTTATGCTCATATTGCCCCCCAAATTTTTTAATTGTAACAGAAGGTCTTCTACAAGTTCAATATAATTTTGTGATTTTTTATTTCCGAGAAAATTCTGCATCACAGAGACGAAAGCTGTTCAAGCCGTTAGTTCTAACTCAGTCATAGAATTTCAAAATTGAGTATCTTTCGTAAATTGTCTAATTTGGGGACCATCAAAAATACCTGCTTTAATCTTTTCCATAGTGAGCTGAGAAAATTTTTGCCAAATGTAAGAAAAACAGTCCCAGTATTTATTTAATGATTTAACAAACTGTTTCATGATGCCAAGTTTTATATGTAATGGTGGAAGGATAATTTTGTCACGACTTACAAGTGAATTTTGGCCCATATTTTGCTTTCCAGGTTTCATATTTTTTCTCAAGGGCCAGTTTCTTCTTACCCAATGCTCTTGTTTAGCTCTACTGTCCCAAAGACATATAAAACAGGTAAACTTAGTGTAATCACTTTGTTGACCGAGACTGTATTTTATTTAAGACTAGCGAGATGTTACAATATTCTTCCTTTAACTTTATACTGTGCGCAACCCCAGCGTATTTATTTCCATTATGTAATAGAATGCATTTTAGGCTACGTTTTGAGCTGTCAATAAATAAATGCCAGTCATTTGGTTCGTATTGTTTCAAACCCACTTTTATCAACAAGTTTTTAATGTCTGAACAAAAGATAATACCGTTTTCTTAGGAAAAATAATACCATAATTCTTTTTCTTTTTCACGATAAAAAGTTATTTTAGTATTTGAGGAAATTAAATTTTTTTCTTTCAGTCTTGATGCCAACAATTCTGAAGCTTGTTTAGAAAGATTTAAATCTCTTACAAGATCTTCTAACTCATTTTGGGAAAAGCATTTTGGCTCATTTGATATACCTTCAAAATCACCATCATTTTGTGATGAGCTTGGCCCTTCCTCGTCGTGTTCTAAGGATTCAGATATATTTTTAGGCACTGAAAAGTCAGGTGAATTGTGCACTGGACACTGAACACAACTAGTATTTGGGTACTGCCATTTAGCTCGATTTTCAGTGTTTAGACCGTTTACGTTCACGCTACAAAAGTAACAGTCTTCGAGATGATTTTGTGCTTCTCGCCAAATAGTCGGTGTTCCAAATTTAAAGGCACTTCTTTTACCACTTTTCCATAATCTTAAATATTCCACACACGATTTACAAACACAATTAGGAGCCCAAGATTTTTCATTTTTATCTAAGAGAATCCCAAAATACTCAAAATAGATATTTTTCACCAACTCCGATATAATTTTTCTACAATTGTTAAACACATATTCTCCGCATATAGAGCAAAAATTATTTGGATTGTTTAAACAACGTCTCCTTAAACTACTCATGACGCAAAAACTTCAGATAATAATCTTAACACTGTAAAATAAGCACGTTATCGATAAATAAATACGCATTAATGATAAAAATCAAAAAAAAAGTAATTCGAGCTGCACAAAAATTTTTGAGGTTAGATTTGACAAAAACAGATCATAAGTGAATATTATTAACCATAAAATTCAAGGCAATAGACAAAAAGTTAAATTTTGTAAACTAGTTTAATTGCAGTTTTAATAGGAGTTGGATTGCCACGAGTGTTAAGACAGAAAAATAGTTGCTAATGTTTCATTTATTTGTCGGAATTCAATGATTATTTTCTATTTTGGGATGTAGTTTCCTTGTTTTTCTAGAAAAGTTAGTATAGAAATATGGAAAATGCAGGATTTTTAAATATTTTACAAAATTAAACCAATAATCTTAGAGATCTTTTCGTATTTCCCTGAAAAATAAGTTTCGGAAAGTAAATTAACACAAATGGCCAATTTTCGACCTTCTGTCGCTAATCTAAGTTCAGAATCTTGTACTTCTCATACAAAATTCAAGAAACGCAAGTAAATTGAGTCCAAATTAGAATAAAATGTCAGAATTCAAAGATTATTTCTTAATTTGTGCTATAATTTTTATGTTTTGCTAAAAAAGTTAGTATAGAAATATCGAAAATGCAGGATTCTTAAATATTTTAGAAAATCAAATCAGTAATCATAGAGATATTTCCGTATTTACCTAAAAATAAGTTTCGGGATGTAAATTAACACAAATGTCCCATTTTCCACTTTCTGTCTATAATCTAAATTCAAGATCTCGTACAAAAACTAAGAAGTGTAGCTAAATTGATTCGAAATAAGAACAAAACATCCAAATTCAATGATTATTTTGTATTTTCTTATCCTCTTATCGAAGTTCTAACGAAAATATCGAAAATGCAGGATTTTTAAAATATTACTTTAAATAAAACTAATAATTTTAGAGATATTTTCGTATTTCCCTTAGAAATGGATAACGAGGACATTCCAGCACAAAATACTAAGAAATCATTAAATGTAGACATTTTGTTCTAATTTGGACTCAATTTAACTTAGATTAGAGACTGAAAGTCAAAAAGGAACATTTTTATTAATGTACATTCCAAAGCCCATTTTTCAGGGAAATACGAAAATATCTCTAAGATTATTTGTGTAACATTTAAAAATCTTGCATTTTTGATACTTTTGTTTTAACCTTTCTTAGAAGACAAGGAAATTACAATATAAAATACGAAATATTGATTGAATTAAGAATTTTGGTTCTTATTTCGAATAAATTAGGTTGCATTTCTTGGTTTTTGTATTAGAAGTACGAGATTCTGAACTTAGATTAGAGGTTGAATGTCAAAAATGCGCCGTTTGTATTAATTTGCTTTCCGAAATCTATTTTTTAGGGAAATACGAGAAGATCTCTAAAGTTATTGCTTTTATTCTTTATACTATTTTAAATCCTGCATTTTCGATACTTCTATAATAACTTTTTTAGGAAAACAAAATAATTATAGCACATAATATGAAATAATCATTGAATTCAAATATTTTGTAGGAGAAGTGTAAGATTTTGAACTTAGATTAGAAACTGACAGTCAACAAAGGGCCGTTTTTATTAATTTACATTCCAAAATGCATTTTCAGGGAAATATGAAAAGATTTATTAGATTAATATTATCTTGTATAATATTTAAAAATCTTGAATTCTTGATACTTCTGTTTTAACTTTTCCTGGAAAACAAGGAAATTATAACACCATTACAACCCTTCAGATTTGCTGTGTCATAGGTGACATTTCGTACATTAGAAAACTGACCCAAATTTGATGAAATTTACTAGAAGTAACTGAGCGGAACTGCTAAAGCTGAAATACATTTGTCTGGAAAATTCGTAGAGTATCGTCAGGTTCGGCATCCTTATTATAAACTTCACATACATAAAGCCGCCGTCGATATTTTTGGTGGGGAAATTTAAGTTGTGTGATCTGTGAGTCATTGTAAAACTCTTACTAATAAGAGCTAATTGCCATATGTGAGCAAACATGTCAGCAATTAATTTTTGACTATTTGACTCCACTTAATCAAGGTTATTTCTTTTGGGGCGTTTAACCCATTTTACTGCTTTGCTATTTAAGATAAAACCAAAAAAATGGAAGTTTCTTGAGATATTGTCTTGTGTAAACTAAATAAGATTATTTTAGTCTTCCTCTAACTGACTGACTAACTAAAAAGCTTTAATAAAGCAATAATAATATTCTATTCTATTTTTTATTGATGATTTAATTATAATTAATAAAAGATTACAATAAATAATTATTACTAAATAGCTTTCAAGTAATAACTTTGAATTGTGTATGTATTTATTAAAAAAATTGTATCCTCGAGGAGGTCCCATTAAATTTAGAAAATAAACAGCATTTTAAAAAAATATTAAAAATGTCAGATCTATAGGGAGGGAGAATGACAATAAGAATGTGTAGCTTAATTCAAAATGTCTCTCGAAATAAAGCCATCTACATCTATAGACCTACGGGGAAAATTGGTATTAATTACGCATCACTGACCTTTATTTACCCTATTTTTAGGCTTAATGTAATATTTTTATACGTATTTTTCTTTCTTTGTGGTAAACAAAAGCTGTTATTGTTATTATTACATTGCAGATTTTGGTTTGTTTCTTTAGGATATCTTTAAAAGCCATTTAATTGAGAATTAAATTCCGCAGATTTTCCCCATTTTAATCCAGATCCTTATACATAGACTGGAATTTATAGTACCCTATATAAAGTTATATAAATGTAATAACACAATATTTATTTTATCAAAAATAATCTTAAAGACTCTCCTTTTAACTTTACTAAGATTCGTTAGCTAGAAAGTTTCCTTAAATATACTGTGATAAAGAAACGAATGAGGTTATTATATGAAATATTTCTAATTTGACGAAAAATCGCCCGAATTTTTCAATTTTTTTTGTTATATTAAGTTTTTTTAGGTAAGAAAATACTATATAAGATGGTTTAAAAAACTGCAGCTATTTAAATTTGTTTATACATTATTAAATTTTTAAATTTTACAATAAATTCTAAACATTTTTCATAAAATATGCCCTATACATATGTTAAACTGTTTTCGAAATATTAACACTTTTATTTTTTAAAGCAAAATTGGAAACTAACTGAACTGATCTATACAAACTATGAAAAGAAAAACTATTTTATTAGATTTATGTTTTTCAGTATTTTTTGTACAGTTGATTAATCGGTTTATTGAGTGGCTACTTTATTGTTCTTCGTCTACTTATCGAGCGCCCCCTTTTGAAATTATAAAGATCAATATCATCTGGAAATAGAGTTGTTAGAGCTGGAACCAGATCATTTTAAAGGAAATATAGATATCTGTCTCCAGTGAGTCTTTCATCGAATAAAAATAGCCTGATTATCCTGTTTTTAACAATGTCTGTCCACACATTAACGCTTTTATTATACTGGGTCTGATTTTCTTAGACTTAATGAAAATTTAAAATTATAAACACCTTAAACTACGATAAAAACTGATAAATCGGTATATGATTTTAAGAGCTAAAAGTGTAACTATTTTGAAAACGGTTGACGATAGCAATAGGATATATTTCATGAAAAATGTCTTAAATTCAATGATGTTTTACTAAGTTGTGTGACCGCAATTTTATGCAACTTAATTTAACAAAATGTTCTGCCATTACTTTTACAAAGAAAAAAGATAGTATAGTTTATAATTACACATTGCACAATACAATGACTCGCTCAGATCATATAAAGGATCTTGGGATGATATTTTATGAGGGTCTTTCTTTTGACCTGCATGTTAATAGTATTTCGAGCCATGATTTGAGGCTTGTTGGTTTTATTAAACGCACATTAGCTGATTTCAGCAGTGTGCAGTGTTTTAAATCTGTATACTGCTCAATGGTTCGATCTGTCTTGGAGTATGCATCTCCAGTCTGGGCACCAAACTATGAAATATACAAAAATAAAATCGAGAAGGTACAGGTCCGTTTCTTGAAATTTGTTGCTTTTAAGCAAGATGTGCCATTCAGTGTAATACGGGATTATATGAGCTTGTTATCATTATATAATAGACGCATCTATCTTGACCTAATATTATTTTATAAGATCATAAGCTCTATGGTTGATACTCCTGAATTGTTGGGGGCTGTTGGATTCTCTGTACCTCAGAGGGTGCTTCAGGTCCATAGTCTTTTTAATGAACTATACCATAGGACAAACTATGCGTTTAACACCCCAATGTCCAGAATGAGTAGGGAAATGAATTCACTGCCTAGGAAGGTTGACCCATTTATACTCTCTCTGAACTCATTTAAGGGTTGTATTAAAGAATTTTTAAATAATTGAATTTTATACATAATAGACTGTTGTGACAGTATTATTGTTTTAGTTAATTGTTATTCTTTTATTACTGATGTGATTTGTGATATTTTGTGATTGTTTCGTTTTAGATTTTTTATTCTTATTTGACGTATTATATAAAATGGAATTTGTATGATTTATTGCCGTTAATAAACCATACATATAATCTAAAAATGTAACAATGTCTTTTAAAAACAAATTTGAGTTGATATACAACACTTTTCTGGTCTAACCAGTATAATATTTTTTTTTTCTAAAATCACGTAATTTAGAAAAATAAAAGACTGATCTATTTCTTTATCAAAACACTTTATAGTAACATAATTAGTAACCTAACAAATATACCTACGTACAATAAATAAAATAACATATTCTATTGCTAAAAATCTAACGAATATATAACAACCACTTCTTGCTTTTAACCAGGTGAAATAACAAAATATTTTTGTAAATTTCTTTTCCGTAAAAGGTGTCTAAACTTTTTCAAATGGGAAAGGTGTAGAGTAAAGGAAAGAACTGTAGTCAGAGACCGGAAAGTAATGTATTTTTTTACATTAAATTGAAAGAGATAAATTAAGTTTTTCTTTTTAATCCCTGATGTAATCATCATCGTTTTCAACAACCTTTTGCCAACTAGCGTGTAAATTTGTAATACCGGATCGATAAATATCAATTAAGTTTTGAGCAAAATATACGGAGATAGTATTTTGGAGATCATCCAATCGGAATCAATGGAAATTCCATGGCGCATTATCGAGCTAGTATGGCGGGTGAGGCAATACCTCCCACCCCAATTCATTAATTTTTTGTACGGCTTGTCTTACGCAGGGTGGGCTGGCATTCTCGTGTTGTAGAATAATGCCTTTTCTGTTAAAGATCGCTGGACTCTTTTCAATGAAAGATTGATTTACTCGACCCAATTGTTCATAGTAATGGTCTGTATTCACACTTTGTTCAAGTTTCAGCACTTCAAAATGAACTATCCCCGAATATTCCACCAAACATATAAAAGCGCTTTTTGAGATGTAAACCTGACTTAGCTGTACTTTGTGGCGATTCATTCAGAGAGAGGTACTGCTTTTCTTCTTTCGGACAGATTCTGCGGTACCAAAATACCTGCTCCATCTACTTTATCAATTTGCTGTAAAGGGATGGTCAACTAAGGTTGTTTAAGTGTTTTTGACAGTTCCTCGATTGTTTGACACGGATATGCTTCCATTTCCATACTTAACAAGCTATTGTCTAAAGTTATTGGTCTTCCTGAGTCGAAAAGATCAAAATTATGCACTTAGATAAACATCGCAAATGGTTTTGGTAGCAAGTGTCGAGTAACTATCCTTGTGAAACCCAAAAAGCATATAATGCCCGGTATGTACCTCTTCTGGTGTTTGGCTGGCTATTTCACCATAAATTGCAAAAAAAAAAATTAAGATTTAATTAAACAAGTCAATTTAACTTTAAAATATCTTTCCCACGACTTTAAAGTATCCAGTGAGCTAATAAATGACAAACGTATATTGCCATGTGCGGAAACGACATTACTTTCCAATTCTCTAAAACCAGAACTGCAATAATTTATGTTCTTAATAAAATAGTATCTTATTTAAATAAGAAATTAAATTAAAAAAAATATATATACGCTGTTTACGTATATGTAATGCATCCAGGGGCGGATCCAGCCTCTCTCTTTGGGGGGGGGGGGGCGGTGATATCACAAAAGTACAGTATGGCAAGAAAAACAAGTTGTCAACGGGGGGGGGGGAGTGCAAGCAGCATACTCATTCCTAATATAAAAGGCAGAATGGGTTCTATTTTCCTGAACTCAAAGCTTTTTTGAGGGGGGGGGCGATCGCAAGCATACAGACTCCTATACTCTATTCAAGAACTACAGAATTACAATGTGATTTATCTTGTTTGCAGTTGTTTTTATATATTATTTGATATTAGTGAGATACTCAAAAGATATGGTTTCCACCTCTATATTTATTCCAAAATCGTTAAACCAGGGCATTTTTTCCTCAACGAAAAACTTATTACGATGAATGTTTATGATGCCTTAAGATATCAATATCTAGATAATAATGTTAAAAGCTTTGTTGAAATATGTTCCAACATGACAGGAGTTGGAAAATCTACTATGTACCGAATACTGAAGGAGAAAAAACGAGTGGAATTGTTAGTACTCCCAAGCCACATTCGATCACAGGCAAAAGAAAAACCTCGTTGGAAGAAGAGATGAAAACTGCAATTAAAGGGGTTGTATATACATTTTATTATGAGAAGCAGATCCCAACCATCTACAAAATTCTAACTAAAATCATTGAAGATCGCGATTTACCTGAAACTAAAAGAACTGGTCTCTGGAAATTACTCAGAGAACTTAATTCTTGCTGGGAAAAACGAGATAGAAACTGTGTTCTTATAAATCGTCTGGAAACTGGAGACGTAAATATCTCTCTCAATTAAAATTAAGAGTTGCTAGAAATAACACAATTAATAAAATTAGTAATTTAACTAAACTCTTGAAAGATTTTTTTGAATAAAGTTACTGCGGAAAATTGGGAAAAATCCATATAATAAAAGAATAAAACAAAATGTGAGAACTCGATCTCATTATCGGTGAGATAGAGGAACCAATTATAATTAATTTTAGCGAAGATAGTTTCACTGACTTTGATTAGAAATTAGATACGTAATGTTTACTAGTGTAAACACAATTAATTATTTAAATTTTTCTTTTTGTTGTGTTTTATTGTTTAATGTTGTTTATATGTTTTTTTATTTTTTTATATATTTTTATTTTAGTGTGTCCCACTCTTTAATTTTATATATATTTAATTCTAATTAGCCGTAAGTTTTTTATTATTTCATTATTGTGTTTGTGTCTTTTTCTTAAGCGTGTAGAATTAACATGTTTATCTTAGTTTTTTGGGGCTATCGGATTTCCATACATAAAAGTAAATTAAATTAAGATATCAGTACAATAGAAATAAAAATAAGTAGATCTAATTTTAATTACAACATAAAAAAAATTAATCACATTTGAATCCCTTTTTAGTGTTTAATTGTAATTCTGCAGATGGTTTAAGAAATAAATAAACTGAAACTTCAAATACCCTAAAAATGTTTTTAATTAATAATAAAATGACCGATAGCCCCAAAAATATTTTATTATTATATGGACGAATTTATTTTTTATATATGTTTAACTTTTTGTACTATTGACAATGGATATTTTGTAAGTATTTAAATTATAACTTCGAATTTTTTGAGAGAATAATGCTACGTTTTAGTCTATTATTATAGATCGGTATTTTTGATTATAAAATTTCTAACCCATTCCTATGAAAAATATATGTGTCTAACAAATTTTGCTAAAAACACCGGACTAAAGAACACAGGTAGTTTGCGAAGAGAAAAAGGGTAAAAAATGATTTATTACTCTCTCTAGTTCTTGAATAAACTATAATATGAGAGGAAAAATCGGGTCCATTTTTCTAAACTCAAAGCTATTGGGGGGGGGGGGGAGGGCGATCGCCCCTACCGCTCCCCCCCCTTGGATCCGCGCCTGAATGCATCACTATAGGGCCATTATTCCTGTATTGTTTTATTGACGCAATATTTTATTGGGAGTCGATTTTATGGCAACGCTACCATAATGAATCAATAGAATGTATGGTCATTTGCTTAAAGTTAATTTTCGTAAACTTGCAAGAATACAATAAGACAACTTTAAAATTATGTTACTAAAATATTCTGGGATAATACAGAAACTTAAATCTATTTACATACTTAAAACTATAAAAAATTGCAAATATCTTAATTTTGATGTAATATTTCTGTTCTCCCTTTTCGTAAAATTCCATCTGATTAATAACAAATATTACTCCTGATTTCTACTATACAATTTTATAACTTAACATAAAATTAACTAGAACAATAATAATTATGTTAAAAGCGTCCCTACTTCTAAACATGAATAAATAAGTTTAAAAGATTTAAAGTTTTTTGTTGTTTTAATTTAATAATCATATAAAATGTCCTATTTTTAAGCAAAAATTATCAGAATAGCCTCTTTAATTATCAGAATATGGTCGGTCCCCGTAAATAAATTAGTTTTAATATTTTATTTTGTGCTCAATCCAACTGAATTTTTGATATTTTTACACTTTATTACATTGATACGATATTGTGTCGTAATTTTGTAACTCCCCCTCTTTACCTTTACTAAAAAAAATTCAGAAGAAGTTCTAAAACGACTTATTTTCGCTACATCTAGTATTATGTATTATAACATTTGGCTTAGGATAAAATATTACAGTTTTAGCAAAGTCCTACAAAATTTATTATTCTAGATATATTTCCTTAAGAATTTTGCTTTAATTTCTAAAAATTACGAAGTATTTCTTACATACAATTAACTTATCCACATATTAAGAATCATTTCAATTGGCACTAGTCTGACTTAAGTGTGTTCTTGAGACCTTAATATTAATCTTTGCAAAACAAATGTTCTGGGATCGTATGTGTAAACAGGTTCAACTATGGGTGCTACATTTTCGTAATTTACTTGTGTTGAAAATTCCATATTCTCAGGATCATCTTGGATTTTATATACTACTTTCTGCAAAAGCATATTTGGATGGTAGATATAGTAAACTCCTAAAATATTAACAATAATTCTGTTTAGTTTTGAAATACATTTATTTTTGTAGCCGTAGCAATGCTTTCTTGAAAATATCAAATCACAAATAAAATGGAGCAAATATTTCTCCAAGATAAATTAATTATCTTGGGAAGGCTATTGTTACTTTCATCTGTTATTTGTATTTTTTATTACAATTATATAAATAGCTGGATGACAGTGGTTTTGTTTTTCTACTTGTTATAAATACCAAAACGCCTTCAAAGTTAATAAAATACAAGAAGCCCTCAAATTATATAAACTAATCGATATAGAAAAAATAAGTGATTCTGTGACAAAAATATTATTAGGGTCCGACTGTGTCATCACACTTAAAACAATTTGTAGTGATATTTTGTTATGATTTCCACTCTCTTTTATGATAGATTAGTTTGTTGTAAACAATTAAAACCAAAAAGTTGCGTTTCTTTTTAGTTTTTTGCTTATAAAACCAGAACTCATTAAGCAAGTGTAACTAGATGAATTGTAGAGAATAAAAATAAGAAAAAATGTGCCGTGAATCGATTCAATTCGATTAATAGTAACGAAGAAACAAAAGAAAAATCGGAAAATTCAGCGTTTTTTTAAAAATTCATACCGCCGTCATTTTTTAAGTGGTAGCGTTGGTTCTTCGCTATGCAATCGTTATTTATATATACTTTGTGCTTGTCAAAACCAGGCACTCTAGCTTTATTAGTTCCTCCACAATTGCCATCTGAAATTTTTAGAGCACTATTTTTTAAAAGCGTTTTGAAAGTACAACTATCATTCTACAAGCCTATATTTTCATTTTGCGTCAAAATATTTGAGAAATACGTGAAAAATGCTAGTAAGCATGACCGAAAATTGCTACAGTTTACTGAAAAAATATTTACAGCCAGAATCATTACTCTTTTTTAAAACAGATATTTAAAAAATAATATTAGACTCAATTAATTTTCGGGTATATTTCACATTACAGCTATTTGACTAAATAACAGTTTTTTGTAAAAAATAAAATATATAAACTGTCATAATCATAGGAAAATCATTCTCATTTATTTCTATGGACTGACATTCTGTACTTGCTATCCAAAAATAATAAAATTGCAACAAATTGACGCTATTCCAAAGGAATTCAAAATATTACCTTCAAATGAAGAGAAAAATATAATTTTTGAGGAAACCAAAAACCGAGTAATTCAAATTAAATATATTGTTTTACAAAAGGGTAAACTTTGATTGGTGTTCGTTGTCACGTGACTCGAAAATGATTGAATTTTGAATATTAAATGAAAATAAAATTCCTTAAAAATATAGAAAAATATTGCATTTTTCAGGATTTCTATTATAGAAACTACCGTTTAGAGCTGATCGCTGTCAACGGCTACATTGCTTGGTTAATATTTTATTGTCCTTTTTATGTAATTTCTTCGAAATTTGCTTACTGCCCACTATAAAAACGCTTTTAAGAATTTTTTTCATGATGAAAAGTGGATTTATTAAGACAAATAGTTCGAATTTGCCTAGAACTGATTGTTTTATCACTGAACTTAGAAATGGGAAAACTTCCATGTAAGTAATTTACTGATTGTTATTTTCGCACCCGATAATGAATGCATAATAGTAATCACAGATATTTATAAGCTCTAAATTAAAATAAAACAAGTAGTGCCGAATCCTTGTGGACTAGCTGAAGTCACATTTTCCTAATATTTTCCGAATGTGAAACCCGAATAAATAACTTTTCAAGTGTTTTATTATAGTACTTATTCACTGAAGCACCGCACAATACTTAAAATAACTTAGAACTCATCTTTTATTACAAAAATTTCAAAAAAACTTTATATCTCCTTGTCAGTTTACCAGTGTTTATATACTAATGACGTCACAGCGGTCAAGTGACAAGTATTGGCGTTTTAGAGGGAAAACTGAACCGGAATTTAAATTTTATGATTTTTAAAGTATTAATTGTAAAGAGTGTTTTTTATAGAGGTATAAAACTTTTAAATGGAATAAAACAAAGATGAATTTTTTAAATTAACATGAAATTTACTTTATTCGAAAGATAACCTTCTGGCATTATAATTTAAATATGACTTCTGGCATATGACCGCCACGGCTGGCTTGGACGTAGTCTAATCTGGAGGTCCAATTTTCGATGACTTTTTCCAACATTTGTGGCCGTCTATCGGCAATAACGCGGCGAATGTTGTCCTCCAAGTGATCAGTCGTTTCGGGCTTATCGGCGTAGACTAGCGACTTCACATATTCCCACAGAAAATAGTCTAGCGGCGTTAAGTCGCACGATCTTGGAGGCCAATTCACGGGTCCGAAACGTGAAACTATGAGTTACCAAACGTTTCCTTCAATAAATCAATTGTGGCATGAGCTGTGTGACATGTTGCGCTGTCTTGTTGAAACCACAGCTCCTGCACATCATGATTGTTCAATTGATGAACGAAAAAGTCAGTAATCATGGCTCTATAGCGGTCACCATTGATTGTAACGTTCTGACTAGCATCGTTTTTAAAGAAGTACGGACCAATGATTCCACCAGCCCATAAAGCACACCAAACAGTCAGTTTTTCTGGATGTAACGGTGTCTCAACATACACTTGAGGATTATCATCACTCCAAATACGGCAGTTTTGTTTATTAACGTATCCATTCAAACAAAAGTGAGCTTCATCGCTAAACAAAATTCGCTTATGAAAATCGGGATCAACGGCAATCTTGTTTTGGGCCCATTCACCGAATCTACACCTTGCTAGGTGATCGTGTGGCTTCAATTCTTGCACGAGTTGGATTTTGTAAGCACGCAAACCAAGATCTTTCCTCAAAATCTTCCGACACATATCCAATTCCTGTGCACGATGGCGGATAGACTGATTCGGGTCTTCCTCTACGCTACGCTCTACAGCAGTAATGACTTGTTCTGTACGACGTCTCTGTGGATGCGTATTATCATTTAGAGTAAACGTGGTGCGAAAACGTTCCATAGTTAATCGAATTAATTGCTCTGATGGACGATTATGTTGACCGTAAAATGGACGTAGTGTGCGATACGTATTTCGAACAGAACCATTATTTTCAAAATAAATTTGCACAATTTGGAAGCGTTGTTCAGGCGTCAGTCTATTCATGTTGAAATGCCAAACCAAACTAAACATAAATCACTTGACAGCGGACAAAATGGCCGCCAGTTAAAAATGTGTTGCCAACTTAAAGTTCTATACCTCTATAAGAAACACCCTTTATTAAAAAAATTATTTTAAATATTTTCGGTTACACTAGCTACTTATGTATGGTTTTAAACACTTTTCCAAAAATAGTCAACATCCCAACTACGATCTATTAAAAATTTTTGGTTTTAAAAAGTCTTATAAAAGAAGATTGAATTAATATTACCTTGCTCATTTAAATTAGATACTTCTGAATAATCTGGTTTATCAATGTGTTCTGAATTCTCAGCAACAAAATTTTCTTTTTCGGTGTCGATATGTTCATTACATTTCAACATGTTCTTATTTTCATCATCCTCATTTGGTGTGGTTTCTTCTCTTGTGAAATCTATTTTACGAACATCTTCTTCAAATATGTCTTTGGTAGTACTTTCTTCTACTAATTTGTCTTTGACGATATTTTTGTGAATAGATCTTGCCAAATTTATTTGTTCAGATTCAGGTTCTGTTGTTGTATCGTAGGATTCCGAATTTGTATTGTCATTCATAGCATGAGGTGATTTAACATTTGTTGGAAGTGATTTTTCTGTAACTAGAAATATAATTTCATGATTAAATTACATTATAGAAAACCAGTGTATTTATTAATCAAAATAAGTATATTGAAGTTATAGGATATTACGAGTAAAACCATCTATTGAATACAAGCCAAACGACATAAGCACCTACTTTCATTACCGATAAATCAATGAAGACGATAAACGTTATCATTGCGGGATTTGCGTCTAGACACCATACTGAAATAGGCTGACTAATAATTAATTAGTAGTGTACTTTTTTGAATAGAATTTAATTTCTCTCTTAATAGGTTTATAGTACTTATATGTCAAATACGCTAATCTTGCTAATATAAATTACACTTGGTACTAATTCTTTAGTCTTGTTACTATTTCCTAGGTGAGTACGGTAAATTTTTACTCTCTGTCTCTCTGAGGATCCTAGTATTGTTGATGAATTGTCCAAACATATGCAAGATTAAAGTTGTTCATAAAAAGCCATAATTATTTTCCCAAATATAACTATATCCAGTTTTGGAATTTGTAATGCTAATGCTACTATTTTACCAATGACTAATATCAGTAAAAGTTCTACACTTTTCCAAAAAGGGAAGCTGTGTGCTGAAGCGACATGCATAAAGAAAAAAAACTGATAAATCACAAAAAACTTCTGTCTTAACTTTATTTTTTAACCGACTTCTAAAAGAAGGAGGTTCTCAATTCGTCGACTATGTATTTTTTTTATGTATGTACACCGATTACTCCGGAACGGCGGCACCGATTTAAATGACATTTTTTCGTTATGTTCAGGAAGTTACTGTGGTGGTCCCACATTTTTTTGGACGAAATTGGTGGAGAAAAATCGAAGATAGCGCTGACAATATGGCAGCCAAAAAGATGAATTTTGTCCGATTTTCCCCAAAATTGATATGGGAGAATTTTCGGGATCGTATACAACGAATCTGAAATTATTTTTAAAACATTCAATATGGCGTATGCAATATGGCGGACATAAAAAAATTAGTTTTGTCCGAATTTCTCCAAAATTGGTGTGGGGGAGCTTTCGGGGTCGCACATAACGCATCCAAAATATTTTAAAAAAATTCAATATGGCGATCCAATATAGCGGACAAAATACTCAATTTTGTTCGATTTTCTCCAAAATTGGCACGGGGGAGTTTTCGGGGTCGCACATAACGAATCTAAAATTATTTTTAAAAAATTCAATATTGCGGACGAAAAAAATCGACTTTGTTCGCTTTTCTCCAAAATTGGTATGGGGGAGTTTCCGGGGTCAATATGGCGTATTTAACATGGCAGATAAAAAATTAATCTTGTCCGATTTTTTTCAAAACTGACATGGGGGAGTTTTTAGGATGGCATATTATGAATCTGAAATTATAAAAAAAATTAAATATGGCAGATCTAAGATGGCGAGAGATTTTACATCGTTCAATTTTGTCTAAAATCAGTATTCGGGGATTTTTGTTAGTGTTCATTACGAATTTAAAATGTTTTTTGAAAAATTCAATCTGGCGGATTCAATATGACGTCCTAAAAATTTTACATTTTTCGATTTTCTCCAAAACTCATATAGGGGGTTCTTGATGATTTACACCTTCAAGAACCCCCTATGGGTTCTTGAGGATGTAAATCATGAATAAAAGTATTTTTTAAGGATTCAATATCAAACCTTACATTTTGTTTAAAGGTGGGACTGAATCGTTTTTTAGGATGTAAATAGCGAATATAAAATTATTATAAGGAAATCTAATATGTCAGATGGAATATGACGGTCTAGAAATTTTAAATTTCCTGGTTTCATCCAAAACTGGTACTAGGTGATTTTGAAGGATTTAGATTTAGATTAGGTTAAGATGTTAAAATTATTTTTTTGAAATTCAATATGGCGGATCCCATATGGTGAGTTGAAAATTTGACCTTCTTCGCATTTTTCTGATTTTGTATTAGGGGGTTTTCGGGGTAGTGTATTACGATAATGAAGTCAATTTTTTACAACTATTAGGTTGATAAGATACAATGTGAGAGACTGAAAACTTTACATTTTCCGATTTTTTCTAAAACTAATATTACGTGGTTCTTGGGGCGCTTACAAACTCAATATGCAGTATAAAATATATCGGGCTAAAACATTTACGTCTCAGGTTTTTTTAAATATCGATATTGGAAGGTTTTGGTGAATATATTACCAATCTAAAATTAATTGGAAATTTAAGATAGTGGATTTACTATGACAGACTAAATATTTGTTTGATCCAATTTCACTGGCATTTGGAGAACTCTAAAAATCAAAGAATTTTTAGTGGTTTATTTGTCCTTGCAAGGTACACTAATCTCGATTAGTACTTAGTCCAAATAATTTATGGATATCAAAATGAATTCAAAACTAAAAATCGAAGAATAAAATTAAGAAAAAAATTGAACCGAATTCTAAAAGGGCACTAAAAAGTGAAAAATAACTATAAATTTTTATATGAAATTGAAATTTTTGAAGTTGGCGCCAAATTATTTCTAAATTAAATAAATAACTACTAGAATATACAAATTATGCGAATCACATTTTGTCAGGTATTAGTTTGGCGCCGACTTCAAAAATTTCAATTTCATATAAAAATATATACTTATTTTTCACTTTGTAGCGCACTTTTAGAAGTCGGTTAAATTTTTTTAATAAAAATTTTATTTGTATAAACCAAGGATTTTTTGTATAAAACTGAACTAAAAATAGGAATACAACATGTGATTTAGGGAAAGACGTATACGCCACTGATTGATTTACAACTACTATTAATAATTAAAATATATAATTATTCTTACTCAGATATTTATTTTTAAATGTAATTTATTACAATCTTAAGCAAATATGATTATTTATAAGCTTAACTCATAATATTAGCAAAAATATTAAACATAACTCAAAGAATTTTAATAATTTAAAACGACATTGCTTTTTTAAATATTAAATTCGACTAATTTTTTTTTGTTTCAGGTAAGAAGATTGTCGTGACATCACGGTAAGAAACAAAAATATTATTATATTACCTTCAATTACAATTTGTTACTTTATTTTACATAACGTTACAGACTTGAAGGTCTTTAAAGCATATCCTTGAAAATATAGAAATTATGAAATGAGGGTAACCCTTTTAAACAAATGGTAAATGTTTAACAAAACACATAAAATGGTACGAAGACTTCCCATTATTTTTTAGAAAATATTGTAGACAATGAAGAAATTAATTTTATAGCCAAAAAATAGAAGAATATAAACATGCAAATAAAAAATTTCGATATTTCAATACGATTCTAAAAGTATTGCAAATACGAATTTTTGAACAGCATACATTTTAGTATGAAATAAAATAGCGTGGACTAATTTGATTTCAAAAAATTATCTCTAATTACTGAACTATATTAAAATTAAACAAAATTCTATCAACTAAATTTAAGAACAATTAATTAACCAAGTAAAAAAATTGTCGTTAATGTGTTTCTTTCTAAAAAACTCAGGTACTTTTAATTGTATTTTACACTAGAATATATATACATCTTAGTTGAACTTACAACGCTTCATATGCTTAATGTTACCAAGCCCTGAAACACTCACAGATCAGAAAAGTAGATAAAAATCATTAATCAAGTAGATTGACTTCAGTGTTTTCATTATGATGAGTATTTCTTTTTATTCTGTATTCTCTTATGTGTTAATATAATGTCAAGTACAATATACTTACTAGTTTTAAAAAAGTTAATATTTTAGTTGAAGAATTTTTAAAAATTCTTCAAATAACTGGAACGGGTGAATTTTTGAGAACAAATATAAAAATCGCTATAAATTACGAAGGTATTTATCTTATCATACAGGGTGGGAAATGAGTGAAATATCTCGAACATAAAATGAAGACAAGCACGAAATTTTCACTTTATCCATTTCTTCAAACACCAAGAAAATTACCTAATACAACAAGATATCAAATAAATCACTTTAATAACTTGAATTCTCTGTAATGAATGGGTTTCACTACACACGTGATGTGGAATTTTGCTGTAGTCCCTGAATTATAATCTTTTACAAAATTAATTTAGAAGTATAACATAAGTTGTATGTATTGTGTGTATTTAAAACTTTCTCTTTGGTACTTTCCTCTACAGACCTTAATAACACGTTGCTGTACCGGGTGAGTCAACGATTGGATGAAGTAAGTTTGTGCCTTTTCGGTGAAATTTACAAAGAAACAATATTTATTGTTTGATAGAGTTTATTTTTACGCAGATTTTAAAAATATTTAGGACTCTATAGGGTGAGCCAAAAAACTAAGACAGCATAAAGTTGTATTTTTTTAAATAGAACACCCTATATCCGAATCGTATTTTCGATTTAGCTTATAATTTTAAATCTTTTTTATTAAGGGTTTACTATAACAAAACTTTATAGTTTCTGAGATAATTAAGTTTAAAGAAAAAAAGTCACATTTTCAAGCATCAATTCAATTCTAAATAACGTTTTCAATTTTGTGACAAATATATTCAAATTTCGAATTTAGCAAGGCCAAGGACAAGTTAACATAATTTTTACCTAATATTTGCAATAAAAGCTACAGGGTGTTGAACACATCGGCTCAAATTTGTACAAGTTTAAATAAATAAATATCTTTTTTTTTTAAATGGTACACCATGTATATTTTCATGTTATTTAATAGAGTAATAAAAACCCTAAAAGTTTTGTTTATATATCCTATACCTATTTATAATAGTTTTTGAGATATTTCAGTTTTTCTTATTTTCCATACTTTTTTACAGAAATAGTCTTCATTACCATAGTAGCCATGGCAAAAACATTTTTCTGTGTCAAATTTATAACTGCAATCGCTTCTTTTGGTTTTTATGTAGTGTAGTTTGTTTTTTTTTGCATTCATCTTATATTGTAAAATGAATTTTCCAAAGAATGAGTTAATAGATATGATTTATACAATAGAAGAGGCTCAAAAAAATTGCCTTCTTGCTCAAAGAATTTACAAAATGAAGTATCCTGATCGACGCCAGCCTAATACCCATACTTTTCAAAACTTAATGCAAAGATTTGATTCTTCTGGTACTGTTGATTATCCAAAATGTAAAGTGGTCAACAAACCAGTAACTAATGAAGAAAAAGAACTACAAGTATTGTTTAATGTTCAGGAAATTCCTTATATTGGTAGCCGTCAGTTAGCAGCATTATGTGAAACATCACAATCCACCGCTAATCGTACTACCAAGAAATATAGGTATCATCCATATCACATGGAATTAGAGCAAGAATTGCATGGACAGGATTTTGAAAGTCGTGTAAACTTTTGTCGTACAATAAATGTGGAGATTCAATTAAATCCAAATTTATTATGCAAGGTAATGTTTAGTGATGAAGCTACTTTTAGAAGTAACGGTGCCGTAAATAGACGCAACATGCATTATTATGCCACAGAAAACCCATTTTGGATTAGAGAGGTGCAACATCAAAACCACTGGTCATTAAATGTTTGGTGTGGTATTCATCATAATCGAATTATTGGACTCCACTTTTTTAATGAACCACTAAATGGCCATAGTTACCTGAACTTTCTACAAGAAGAACTACCCCAACTGCTTCAAGGTCTCGATAGGGATGAGCTCGACAGTATGTGGTTCCAGCACGATGGTGCGCCTCCGCATTACCATCGTGAAGTTCGTGCGTTTTTGGACCAACGATATCCGCAAAAATGGATTGGACGTGGGGGTTTCATCGAGTGGCCACCAAGGTCTTGCGACATCACCCCATTAGATTTCTTCCTATGGGGTTATATTAAAAATAAGGTGTATGTTAATCCATCAACAACAGTGGAAGATATGCGAAACAGGATTAGGGATACCTGTAGAACAATAACGCCACTAATTTTGTCCAAGATCCGAGAAAATCTGCAAAAAAGACTAAATTTGTGCATTGCACAAGAGGGTCGTTTATTCGAACACTTATTAAAAAGAAATAATTAATCTCAGTATTTAATAGGTAATTTTTTTGTTTCAATTTAGTATAAAAGTAAATATGTATTTGCCTTGTCGTTATTGTTGTGTTAATTTTTTCACATTATGTTTAATTAAACTATTGCCGTTGTAATATAACGAATAATGTATTTCATCATATTTAACCACATTCTGTTTGTTTCTGTAGTTTCTTTTTATTATTTTACATGGCTACTATGATAATGAAGACTATTTCTGTAAAAAAGTATGGAAGGTATAGGATATATTGAACAAAACTTTTAGGGTTTTTATTACTCTATTAAATAACATGAAAATATACAGGGTGTACCATTTAAAAAAAAGATATTTATTCATTTAAATTTGTTCAAATTTGAGCCGATGTGTTCAACACCCTGTAGCTTTTATTGCAAATATTAGGTAAAAATTATGTTTACTTGTCCTTGGCCTTGCTAAATTCCAAATTTGAATATATTTGTCACAAAATTGAAAACGTTATTTAGGATTGAATTGATGCTTGAAAATGTGACTTTTTTTCTTTAAACTTAATTATCTCAGAAACTATAAAGTTTTGTTATAGTAAACCCTTAATAAAAAAGATTTAAAATTATAAGCTAAATCGAAAATACGATTCGTATATAGGGTGTTCTATTTAAAAAAATACAACTTTATGCTGTCCTAGTTTTTTGGCTCACCCTGTAGAGTCCTAAATATTTTTAAAATCTGCGTAAAAATAAACTGTATCAAACAATAAATGTAGTTTCTTTGTAAATTTCACCGAAAAGGCACAAACTTATTTCATTCAATCGTTGACTCACCCTGTATATCCGCTGAAAATTATTTTGCTCGCTTTTATTACAAATTCTTCTTGCAGTCTTGCATGACATTTGGATAAATCAACTCCGTATAATTTTTTGAAATAATTTTCATTTGACAATAAATTGTAATGAATTTACCCCAAAAACCAATAGAATTTGAAACTGCTAGCTTGAATAGGTAAGGCAGACGCGCCTCTTAAATTTCGATCTCTACACTAAGAAACATGACAGTAACTTCGAGTAAAATTAGCTTTTGAACAAAAATTTCCCATATACTACAAAATAAGAAACAGTGGGAATAAACAAAAGATTTTAAATATTAGCAAGTTTTACCCAATTTCTTTGTTTTATTAAATAAAGAAAATTCTTAGGTGAGTCTTATTGGATTGACCTACCTAATTGAATAATTAACCACTCCAATATTACAGTATCTTTTGTTTTATTCTTCTTTGTTCGGAGCTTTGTATATTTTAAAGCGCACAGCAGAAAAAAAACTTATACACCTTAAAAGGAGCTTTTACGATGACAATGGCTTTTTCTTGATAACAAAAGTAAAGAAGCACGATACCTGACTCGTGAAATTTGCGGCATATTTAAAATATCTTTGGTCTCAGTATTATTTTTTGTTTCTCAACTGGAAAGACCGTATCTTATCAGCAGAGTGGGGTTGGGAAATAAGCGAAAAGAATACTTTTCATTTGGAGGCTGGAGAACTGATAAAGTGTCTTGAAAATATAAGAATGCAGCTTTTTTATTAGCTATTTATATTATACTGCTTATACGATATGGAACTAGGAAGTTTTAACGGCATTTGTTCACTAGAAAGATATAGCAAAAATTAAAAAATCGTTTTTAGCTTTTTGGTTCCTTCATAAAGACTTTTACTACCAACTTGTAAAATATATATTAATATAATAAATCAGCAAAGTTCCTATGTCTGTTTGTTTTTTTGCTAGAGATAATTATCAAAACTACTGAAGTGATTTTAAAAATTATTTTATGTTGGACTAAATTTAATTGAGTTTTATAAAAAAGAGGAGCTGTAAAAGAACTCATCTGAGCTCTCATTAATATTCTTTAGAGAATGAGACTCTATCTTGTATCTAGAAACTGCTCGTGAAAATAATACGCGAAGACCTACATCAAAATTAGATTTATATCAACCAAGAGAACGAGCGGGTTTCTGGAATACTAACTACCATATTCATAAAGATATTTTTATAGAGCCCCTTGTCGTCGTTGATTTCCAGAAGGTTTTTCATCAGTAAAAATATTATGTTAGAAGCTCTAACATAATTCAGAATTGATCACCGATATATTGTGTTGATAAAGTATATGTATGAAAATGCAGCAGTATGCGGTAAATTCCATAAAAATATCAACAAATTTCCAGAAAAAACGGAGACCCGACAAGGTGATAATATATAAACTAAATTGTTCACAGCGCTGTTGTAATCCGCGTTCAAAAAATTTAACTGGGGCAATTTGGGGAACGTCTAATCTACTTACGATGTGAAGACATCATTAATCATCTCGACGACACACAACAAATGTTTAAAAGCCTACGCGACTCTTACCAATAAGTAAGACTTAATATTAACTTTTCAAAATTCCAACACAAGACAAGTCTGGTACTGAGCAGAGATATATCTGTATCAGATATCTGTCTAAAACAAGTAACATTTTCAAATCAAATTTATACATGAATGAAAAGACAGGTATTTAATATGTGTTTTCTTCATTCTTGACTTACGGGGCGGCGACATTGACACTGACAAAGAAAAAAACAGGTGCTATAAGGCAACATAGAGATGCATGGACGATCAATGTTCTTCTTCTTCAAGTGCCTTCTGCATTGCGGAGGTTGGCAATCATTATAGCTATTTTAATTTTTGAGACAGTTGCTCTAAATAGTTGTTTTGAACTGCATCCAAACCATTCCCTTAGGTTTTTTAGCCATGAAACTCGTCGTCGTCCTACGAATGTTCTGCCACTTATTTTGCCTTGGATTATGAGCCGTAAGATGCTGTACTTTTTTCCCCGCGTAATGTGTCCGAAATATTGTAGTTTTCTCTGTTTTACTGTTATCTCGACTTCCTTTTCTTTCCCCATTCTTCTCAACATTTCGGCGTTCGTTACTCGATCCACCCACGAAATCCTCTGAATTCTTCTATAGGTCCACATTTCAAAAAGTTAAGTCTTCTCATTGCCTCTCGATTCAGTGTCCATGCTTCCATTCAATAATATAGAACACTGTATACGTAGCATTTAGTCAGTCGTATTTTCAGGGCTAACGTTAGATCTTTGCTGCAGATAACCTTTTTCATTCTAATAAAGTTGGCACGTGCTTTCTCGATTCTAGTTTTTATTTCGATGGTATAGTCATTATTTTCTGTTATTAGGGTTCCCAAGTAAGTATACTTCTTAACTCTTTCTATATGCTGGCCTCCTACCATTAGGGTTTCATTATTATTGGTGTTGTTTTTACTAATTCTCATGAACTTGGTCTTTTTTGTGTTAAGAGAGAGTCCATATTCTCCACTAACTTTTAATATTTTATTTATTATCTTTTCTAGGTCTTTCAAACTATCAGCTATTATTACGGTGTCATCTGCATACCTAATATTGTTGATTAAAACTCCGTTTACTTTTATCCCTGCTGTTTCAGATTCAAGACTTTCGAATATGACCTCTTCAGAATAAGCGTTAAATAGTAAAGGTGACAATATACACCCTTGTCTGACTCCCCTTTGTATTTCCACATCTCCGGACATTTCCTGTCCAATTTTTACTACCACTCGCTGATTGTAATATAGATTTGATATCAACCTTAAATCTCTTTCATCCAAATGTTTGCTTCTGAGAATCTCTATCAGTTTGTCATGTTTGACCCTGTCAAAAGCTTTGTTCTAATCCATGAAGCAGACGTAGAGATCCTGATTGATATCTAAGCATCTTTGAGTAAACACATTAAAAGCAAATAATGCTTCTCTTGTATCCACCCCGTTCCGGAAGCCAAACTGTGTGTCACTAGTGAATGAAATGAAATCAATGTTAGGTATAACTTTTAAAGATAAGATCCCAAATGTTGCAATAAGAAGGAGAACAAGAGTGGACGATGCAATACTAAAAATACCAAAACTAAAATGGAGCTGGGCAGGACACATTACATGAACAACCTATCGAAAGTGGACTGATCCTGATGGACTAATGATATAAAGTGCATTTGGGAAAACTGGAAACAGGTAGCTCAGAGCAACTAGTATTAGGAGGTTTAGGTCCAGCAGTTGACAGGCTAGGGCTGTTAAACAGAGTAAATGATACTAGCAGTAAATTAAAATTTGACTTAGTTAGAGAGGTAAAATTTGATATTTTGAACTCGGAATCTTGAGAGCAATTTTGGGGGTTTATTAAATATTATATTTATTAGTTCGTGTGTTCATGTATACATACGAGTTCACAACGTCGCCAGCAAAGAATCAGAAAGAGATAGACAGGTTTGCTAGTGATGGTAATAGACAGAGAGCAGTTCCCTGGGATACTAATAGTTAGTGACTTTTATGAAAAAATTTTTCAGTATCTCTTAAAATTCTTGTTTTAAATAGGATAGATATGTTATCGTTTTTGATTATTTTTATAATTTTTCATGTAAATAAGATTGTTTCTTTACTTTTTGGACATCTGTTTTATTTGAAACAAATTTTTATCTTTTGGCGTTAAATTTCTAGTTTTAAGACTATAATTATGTTATTCTTTCCATAAATAGAATCTCTTTTACATATAGCTAATAATATATATGAGATAGATTAACGACAATAATGTAATTTGTATACCATGTGTTTATCAATTGAATTCTAGAGAAAAAAAAAATAGTATTATTTGTGAATTAAAGTAAAAAGTTATTTTTCAAATGACAATACGGAAGAAATAAACTTTTTAAGTATCTTCACCCTTTCCGAAATAATATTTCTTGACAAGGTCAATCAAAATATGTTTAGTTTTGGTAACAGCAAGGTCTTAATATTTCCATTAGCTAAATGATTTAAATAATACTACAAAGCGTAACTTAACACAAAAGTTGTTTGAAAAGAGGCCATTTTCCAGTTCAGAATTTTAGTTGAGGAGAAAATTTATGGCTTAAATTTGTTTTGAAAGTTTTAGAACACGCATAAATTTAATATTTCTATCTGCCTTAATTTTCAAGTCAAAACGAATCCACGACGCTAATATAATAATTATTTCAAATCCCAAAGAGGAAAAAATTTTTATTTGTAAGTTTATGAGAAAAAGCTAATTCTTCTAAATAAATTCTCTTGATTTGAAAAGAACAAAAATATAGAACAATATAAACTCTTACAAGATATTCAGAATTACATGAGTTTAAGGTATTTTAAAAAGTTCCAAAGTATGAAATTCCATTAAAAATTAACGTTATTTCCAAATACTCTCTTACCCTATTTTCATATATGATTTTTCGGAAGTGTCGTATTGTATTTTGTAAAGTATAAGAAATCATTTTAAAATGATAACCCTCTAGTAAAAAGAAATGAATTTTTCAGAGGCACAGTTTGAGAAAAAAAAATCATGTAACAAAAAATTTAATGAAAAATAACTAAATCTCATCGTAACTCACCAAAATGGTTTTAAAATTCATGGAAACACGAAGTGTGTTGAATATTTATGTAAAAGTAAAAACTGAATTACTGGTCAAATGGAAATCGATACGTCTAAAAACGTTGTAGGAAACAGTACATCAAAAAAGTCAACTTATTAACGAATAATTCGATTTCGCTTCGAGGAAATATGAACTGCCAGAATAATTTTTTTAAGGCATTTCTGTAGCCAATTCTTTTGTTTTGTTTGACACTGATGTAAACGAGCTAAAAAATGTCATAGCAAAAGTAAAAAATAAAAACACATCTGGTTTGGATGAGATGTCGATCAAGGTTTTTGAAAATTTGCCTGACATTGCATTGCATTTCCTGTCTAGAGCTGTAAATAATTCTTTCTTAAATGGTATATTTCCATCATGTCTTAAAACTGCTACAGTAATACCAATATATAAGGGTGGAGATCGGAGTCAACCGACAAACTTTCTCCCAATATCTCTCCTGCCCACTCTTTCTAAAATAATTGAAAAACTGGTTAAAGGAAGAATTACAAATTTTCTTAGCCAACATAACATTCTGTCTGAATGTCAGTTTGGTTTTCAGACTTCCAAGAACGCTATGGACGCAGTTTTTTCTTTTTTAGAGAAACTTTACATCAGTTTGAATGAGGGCGATGTCGCGGCTGCGGTCTTTTGTGACTTCTCAAAGGCGTTCGATTGTGTGAATCACGAAGTACTTTTGAGTAAGCTCGAATTGTATGGTATTACAGGAGTGACATTAAATTGGTTTGCTTCCTATTTTTCGAATAGGCAGCAAATGGTTAAGTACGATGGAGAATTTTCCAGAGTCTCTTCTCTGAGTTGTAGCGTCCCACAAGGTTCTGTTCTTGGGCCCCTGCTCTTTCTTTTATATATAAATGACCTGACCAAAATTGATATCCGAGGAACATTTACATTATTTGCAGATGATGCAACAATTTTATGGCATGGAAAGAATGGCTGTGATTTGAAACATATTATCGAGTGTGACGTGATTAGAGTGAATGAATGGTGTGCTGTAAATTGTTTAAGTTTTAATTTTACTAAAACCAACGTGTTAAGTTTCAAATTTACCGGTGATAGTTTAACTTTGAATAATCATTTTATAGGGAATAAGCTAGTGACTAGATTTTTAGGTATACTTATTGACGATAAGTTAAAATTTACTGACCACATAATGGCATTAAATAAGAAGTTCGCTGCCGGGTGTTATGCGGTATGAACAATGTCAAGGGAATTGGATTCAAATGTGGCTAGAACAGTGTATTTTTCGTTGATTAAATCTCATTTGAGATACGGAATTGCATTTTGGGGATTCTGTAGTCGGCAGTTATTAAACTCGATTCTTATTTTACAAAAGCGAGCAGTGCGTTATTTATTTAATGTAAAAATGAAGGAGCATTGTAGGCCTTTATTTATTCAGGGCAAAATATTAACAGTGATAGGCATTTTCATTTTAGAAATAGTGGGACTGATTCATAAAAAATATAAAAATTATTCAACTCCAAACCCATATAATACACGTAATAATGGCCTGCCATTGCCCATTCCCAGGACTACTCTCACTAAACAGTCTTTTATTTTTGAGGGAATTAAAATATATAACAAAATTCCTCTAAAGTTTAGAAATATTATGGACGATAAATTGCTTAGGAAAAAACTTAAGGGCTTTCTTGTGACACGACCGTATTATTCACTGGAAGAATATTTTGCTGATCATTTTTAACAAGGTGTGTTTGTGCTTTCAAAATGGGTGTAATGGTGTAATTTTATGGCTATTTTTGTCTTGTTTTACTTTATTTTATTTGACTGTAAACTTTTAAATTAATTTAGTAGACATATATTTTATTTTATTTCAGGTACCTGTTTTGTTAATTATGGACTTTTGTTTATTTACAGTATTTATTTTGATTACTGACTTTAATCATGTGTTTATTGTTATCATTGATCTAAGTTTTTTTTTAGTTTTTTGTTGTCACAATTTCTTGTGTTGCATATGTTTTTGTTTATATTTATTTTTAACTTTTTGTTCTGCATAGTGCTTTGTTAACAAGATTGATTTCTTTACAACAATAAATATTAATATGAATTTAATATTTTTAGATTATTTAAATGAATTTCCATTCCTTACTCGAAAATGTATGTACCTCCAGCATATTCTTAACCAAAAAATTGTGATTTTGTAAAAAAACCAGATTAGAAAGGCAACTCAATGTGTATCATTGGGTGAAATAAGAAACTTCTACTGTAAGTTTATTTATAAAGGATACTTTCCAATGGCTTCTTTAGATGTTTAGAATTGAGTATTTTATTTAAATTTTGGTATACATTTTAACAATTCAAAAGATAATTTTTTATGAAGTTCTAAACTTGGTATTTTAACATATTTTTAAACCCAAAAATCTTCATTAATAACTTTTCTTTAAGTCTTTCCAAAACAGGTTGTTTCTGCTTCTGTATATGAGTTTAAGGTAATTTTAAATTTTTTGGCTTCAACCATAAGTTTATATGAAGAATGATTTTGTACATAAACCCAACTAAAAAAGTTTTTCCCTTTTGGTGTTCAATCCGTGAACACACTGTATATATAATGAGAATGTAAAATGTAAAACAAAATCATTATTTAAAAAAAACCCTGGGTTTTTAAGAAATCATTTAGATACGTCGAATTTATTTTTTTTTGGACGAATTTTATCCAATATATTAAATTTTACAGGGTGAGTCTAAGCAAGCTGTGCCATAACCAACTGATTAGTTGACAATTAAGACTCAAAATAAATTTCATAATTTCTTATTAGCATTACTGATTCAAGAACCTCTTCCTTTGTTATATTTTGTTAAATTTTTATAGTTTATTTTGAACTGAAAATGAAACTTGCTGAGGCACAGAGGATAGAAATTCTTCTGATGTTAGGATATGGCGATATGATAAGAACTCTAAAAGTAGTGTCAGTTATTTCAAGAAAAATATATCAGTCTTCTGCAAATTTCAAAAACCAGCAGCTAGTGGTGACAAAAAAGAAATCGTATTATTAAGTGTACAAAATAATCATCATATTATCTTTAACTATGAATTTGCATTATGCAAAAACAACGATATTAAATATATTGCATATTAATATGTACCATATTTTCAAAATACAACTCGTTCAAAAACTTCTGAACTTTTTGAACAGTTACAAGAAATGTACTTTCGGGATCCTATTTTTATTAAAAATATTATTTTTCCGAAGAATCCACGTGATGTCAACACACAAAATTGTTGATATTGGTTGGATATAAACTCAAATTGAAAGAGAGAGAGAGGGAGAGAGAGATTCAGTATAGACAAAAGGTAAATGTGTGGGTTTGAATAGTGAGTAATACCGTTATAGGGTCGACCTTTTTTGGTGAAAATTTAATTGCTAAAGGATGTTTACAATTTCTACAAGAAAATCTTATCCCAGCTCTTTTTACGACGTTTCCTGAAGAAGATAGTTGAGATTTACCCCATCAAAATATCTGGTTTCAGAGTGCCTTGCCACATTACTATGCAGAAGTTCTCGCTTTTCTTAATGACGTTTTGCAAACAAGTAGATTGAAAGAAGGAGATTTATTTAGTGGCTACCGAGGTTTACAGACTAAACCCTCTTGAATTTTTTTGTGGTTACCCTAAAGGTTATTATTACAGAAGTAGTCATTAATGTTTAAAATAAATTTACAAATCGCTAAGGTCACTGTCAATTAACAAAAGGGACGATAAATCGAAAACAGTTACATTTAGCTATAGAACAAATACTAGAAAAAAATGTGCAGAATTTTGTAGCCAGTCTAAAAGTGTTCAAAAAATTTGTGATCATCATTGAAAATTTACCAGTCGAAGTTGGGACTTGTTTACTTTTCTAACTTACCCAATCACTAAACATATGCAAAAAGGAGTAAAAACGGAATTTTCTGACGAGATTTTCATATCTTAAAAAGAACATGAAAAGTAGCATAAGAATATTACCCAAAAATAAACAAATTATTATAGATAAACATATGGCGACGTGGACTTATTTGTACAACATTTTGAGTCCTACAATTTCTTCATACATGGCTTTAATGTATTTCAAATGGTTTAGTTAGCGTTCTGTTTGCCCCCGACTTAATTTTAAACCATCGCCATTACTCGGCTGCTTCACATTATAAAGGGTGTTTTTATAGAGGTATAAAACTTTAAGTTGGCAACACTTTTTTAACTGGCGGCCATTTTGTCAGCTGTCAAGTGATTTATGTTTAGTTTGGTTTGGCATTTCAACATGAATAGACTGACGCCTGAACAACGCTTCCAAATTGTGCAAATTTATTTTGAAATCGTGGTTCTGTTCGAAATACGTATTGCGCACTACGTCCATTTTACGGTCAACATAATCGTCTATAAGAGCAATTAATTCGATTAACTATGGAACGTTTTCGCACCACGTTTACTCTAAAAGATAATACGCATCCACAGAGACGTCGTACAGTGCGTACAGAAGGAGTCATTGCTGCTGTAGAGCGTAGCGTAGAGGAAGACCCGATTCAGTCTATCCGCCATCGTGCACAGGAATTGGATATGTGTCCATTCACTTTATGGAAGATTTTGCGAAAAGATCTTGGTTTGCGTGCTTACAAAATCCAACTCGTGCAAGAATTGAAGCCACACGATCACCCAGCAAGGCGTAGATTCGGTGAATGGGCCCAAAACAAGATTGCCGTTGATCCCGATTTTCAAAAGCGAATTTTGTTTAGCGATGAAGTTCACTTTTGTTTGAATAGATACGTCAATAAACAAAACTGCCGTATTTGGAGTGGTGATAATCCTCAAGTGTATGTTGAGACACCGCTACATCCAGAAAAACTGACTGTTTGGCGTGCTTTATGGGCTGGTGGAATCATTGGTCCGTACTTTTTTAAAAACGATGCTGGTCAGAACGTTACAGTCAATGATGACCGCTATAGAGCCATGATTACTGACTTTTTCGTTCATCAATTGAACAACCATGATGTGAAGGAGCTGTGGTTTCAACAAGACGGCGCAACATGTCACATAGCTTGTGCCACAATTGATTTATTGAAGGAAACGTTTGGTAACCGCATAGTTTCACGTTTCGGACCCGTGAATTGGCCTCCAAGATCGTGCGACTTAACGCCGCTAGACTATTTTCTGTGAGGATATGTGGAGTCGCTAGTCTACGCCGATAAACCCGAAACGATTGATCACTTGGAGGACAACATTCGCCGCGTTATTGCCGATATACGGCCACAAATGTTGGAAAAAGTCATCGAAAATTGGACCTCCAAATTAGACTACGTCCGAGCCAGCCGTGGCGGTCATATGCCAGAAGCCATATTTAAATTATAATGCTAAAGTTATCTTTCGAATAAAGTAAATTTCATGTCAATTTAAAAAATTCATCTTTGTTTTATTCCATTTGAAAGTTCTATACCTCTATAAAAAAACACCCTTTATATTGCTCTCGTATATACTAAATTTTTTTCCATAAGTAATTCAAGCAATAGTCAAAATCGAATTAAAGGTGATTCAGCAAATTGTGAATACACAATTAGGGGCATCCGGATTTTTTCAAAGATTATTATAGCTGTTATATGTTTTTTGTATTCTGTAGTGACTTTTATGTCAGACGTAATCTCCAGAACTATTAAATCAACTTCTATAATTAGATACATTTTATAAATAAACATAAGTTACATTTTATTACAAAAACTTAAATAAAAATTGAAAATTTATTTTCGGAAAAAATTAAAGTTTAAAATTAATCGGTTACTTTTCAAACTTGACAGGCTAGTCTAGAAATATAAATAGCATAGCTATTTATAAATCCTCCTTAATTTGCCATAAGTTTCGTTTATTACATTCGCCATTAGTTTTTTTACCCAAAAAACCCCAAGTTGAGGAAAAACTCAATAAGGTCTAATTTTCTTACCTTCTTCTCTATGTCTTTCGTTCAAATTTAATTCAGCTTTATCACTTTGCCAATTTTCACGTGGTTGATAACGAATTTTTGCGTAATTTACACTGTACACTGGCGGCTCAGATAACGCAGAGCTTATTAAAACAAAAATTACCACAATTTGTATAAAATATCCCATATTTTTAAATTCTTATCTTATTAAAAAATTAATTTTCGTTTATTAAATAATTTAACAAATAATTTGTTCAGCTTTTTTCATATAAATTTACTAAATGCGCGCGATTTGGTTATTCATTGTTTTTTATATGAGAATACAAAAGAAAAAAACTTCATAAAGTACGTGCGTATTTTGCAGAATAGTACTTCCTGCCTGGGTAGTTCCTTGAAGAGCTTTAAAGTGACAAAAATGTTCCGTGACCTTGACAAGGTTATTGGAAAAATATTCAGTTTTGTTAAAAGAAATATTTTAATATTTCTATTTGTTATATTATTTAAATAATACTAACTTAAAAAAAAATTGCTGTAAAAGAGGTCATTTTTCATATCGAGTAGAAAGTAAGGCTCAGTTTTGATTTTATGCTTTCGGTATAGTGATCACCTCCAACGTAAAAAATAATGGGTTGAAGAAATTTATTATAAAAATAGTTTATAGCATATATATTATAACATTTTTACTTAATTACTTACTCAGTAGGCTCCATTCTTTTAAAAATCCACAATGCCTGAGTCAGCTCGAACTTATTGCCATAGCAATTATATATGGGCAGGGCTTTTATGATTCAATTGCGACAAAATGAAAAACATCACTTCCTGGAGTTACTCTTACCTAAAGTTCAAATTTAAAGCTCTATCTGTAGCTTAAAACTGATAAAATGGTAACTCTGAGAAGTCTCTACAGATAGAATCATTCAGATTATCATAATAAAACTTAAGACACATGTACTAAATTATGAAATTTACGTTAATAAAAAACTTGTTAGCTGTAGTTAAAAATAATAAAGCAAAAAAGATGTTTTATCAACGAAAATTGCAATTTCCTTAACAATAAAATTCTGTTTCTTTTTCTAACAAATTCAAACAATACGGCTACTTATCTTTTTGTGAGTGCTTGCTATCGGACTCCAGTTACTAAAAGGTGGTTACGCCTAAAGGAATACTTGGAATCAGGACAGCTCACGGATCTTTTCATATCCTCTTTTGAGCAGTTTGATATAGGTGGCAAAAATCAGATATAATTAAGATGGAATAAGACGCTTCTTGAAGGCACTGTTCTGTAAAAGACTTAAACTGCCAGAAAAAATCCTTAACAAACCACTCGCAATCTAAAATCTAGCATGTACGAGGGTTTCTGGAAAACTTTTATTCGTAACAATGAAACAAAAATAATTTTTTTGATAATTTTGTTTTTCAACATAATCTTTCTTCATTTTTACTCACTTAGCGATCCTGCAAACAATTTATTCCATCAGAAAAAGTGATGTATGTTGGCTTTTGAGATAGGCATCCGTATTTTCTTTCAACTGGCTATTGTTTGCAAAACAACATCCTCTCTGTTGCTTTTTTAAATGTTGAAATAAAATTAATCGGGTGGGACCAAATCTACTCTGTATGGGGGATTGTGCAGCTTATAATAGTTACAATGGCGGAAGATGGGTTAGACTTTGACTGTTTGATAAACTCGCTCATTGTGGTGAAGAAGGATTAATATTTGGAAACTGGTTGTTTTGATTTGTTGATGCTGTTATTGTAGTGTGTTATGTGTAGTGTTTAGTATATATATATATATATATATATATATATATATATATATATATATATATATATATATATATATATTATAGATAATATTTCCTGTTTTTGTTGAGCTATTCAATATATGTATCAATATGTTTTTTTTTGTATTCTTGAGGTTAGGTTCATTTGTGGATATATATAATTTTAGAGTTTCTCAAACACTCGGTATATATAAGATCAAACCCTAAGATAAAAACATACATGCTTGTAAGTTATTAAAAAACTCACACTTATACAGCCGTTCTATATATAAAAACAAAGAGAAATTTTTTATTACATGGAGATGTATTATGCTTTAGAGGATAAAGACAATATCAGCAAAAACATTGTCAAATTCTAAAAAAGGCGACCTCTGTTTATATCTCCCGGGCGAAAATTATATACCCAGCCTATATTATGGCTAATTTAAAATTAATCTGACCTAAAAATGACAATGGATAATTTTTTATATCGAAAATAAAAGTGCTTAACGTCGTAACGACCATAAAACGTCTCACGTAATATGGGTAAACAACAAAATCGAAAGTTCTGCTGGGAATACGAAATAAGCTGAAAATTCCTTGTCGTATTTTGTAGAGACATCACATATTAAGACTAGGTCAGGAACATTTTATTTTATATTCTGGCCTTGTCTTATGTTCTTGAAGGAATCTAAGTTCAAAATATGATCATTTAAATTATTTGATCAAAATTAGTCAAGTGTTTTTTTTTCTTTAAATATGTCTAAAATAAAAGGGAAGACCTATACGAATTTTATTAATTTTTGTTTAGCATTTCCTAGAAAACGGTAATAGTTTATTGGTCTATGAACGTTGCTACTTTATTTGAAAACCTCACAGTTGTTTAGCCCAGAAGTCCTAAACTTTTTTATCCTGTAAACTAAAAGTTAATTTTTTCTGTTATCCGTAGATCTACCAGTCTTCATAGTATTGCATTTTTACAATTTTATCAACTTAAATGTGTTTTCGAGAGGTGAAGCCCTAGTTTGGTTATGGAACGCACAACGCTGCGAGTCGTGCATAATTTGAAAATTGTCAACGTAAGAAGAGACACTGTTAATATTTTTCATAATATGTTCCACATGGTGCAGCGCAACGAGTGCCGTCGCACACTGGGGAAAACTGGACAAAAATCTGCATCAAACATAAATTTTAAAGGACCTGGATAATTTTTTTTACAGTACTCAGGACAACGTATTCTAACAATACACCTGCGACAACCTCTTCATTCACGAACCCTTAACCTATGGACAACACACCCAAAAATCTATAAATGTCCATCCGACAAATCCCAGTCCCCTCAACTCTGGATCCGTGAATCCAAAACGCCATACCCATAAACTCATAAACTCCAAACCTGCGAACATCATACCTATAAAGCCTAAACCTACAAACCTCAATCCCACAAAGCATATTTTCATTAAACGACTAGCAAACGTTCTAACGAATCCACATATTTAGGGTAAATGGATTAGGGTATTTTCGCAGGTGTACCGTTAGAGTACATTTTTCTGAGTAATGTAAAAAATAAATTATCCAAATCCTTTAAAGCTTGTGTCTGACGCAGACTTTTGTCCATTTTTCCCACTGTGTACTGCCTTGTTCGTTTTATCACCAGAAAAAAAAAGACTTAACATAGAGCTACACAATTTCATAGTGTTTACTGTAGAGTAGAAAATATTAAAACAATAAGAAATGCTTCACTTACAAATAGGTTTATTCATTAAAACCACACAAAAGCAAATCTTGTAAAATTCTTACATAAATCACAAAAAAAAATATTTTTTAAATCTATTTGTCGAATATGGCAAGCTGCAGCTTCTATTTCTCTTTTCGGCGAGTTTTCCACCTGCCATGACAACCGTGCTGCTATCAAAGACTTTTTGGCGATAGCAAATATGTCTTTCCGAAGCCAAAATTGCTGCTATCCATTTCTAAACTGCACCTTAAGTTCTTCATTAGTACTTATTCTGATCAGTTCTTCGTGTAATATTACATCTGATTCATCAATATCACCAAAATTCACTGAGGTTCTTTAATAGTCAATATATCCTCAAATTTGGTTTTAGTCCACGAACAGGACATTTAGATGTTGAACGTAGGCCGAAACGTTATCACCCTTGCAGCATCTCTGTGACAAGTTGGGAACTGGGAAGATTTTCGCCGTTCAATGTTTTACTTTACAAGGTTAATTCCAGCTAGAAAAGCTGCGACGATAGACTTTATTGTTATTAAATTCTGAATTGCAATTATAGGTTAACCTCATTAAATTTGGAAACAAACCAATTAAATAGGCAATTTCTGGTTCTATTTGAATAAGTTTTATTTTAGAGTTGGTTCTTTAATATCCAAAAACTCTTAATCAATATCACGAACTTAAACAAATATTATCAAACATAAGTCTTTCGACAGCCAGCGTACTTTAGTATAAAGGAGTAATTGATGAAAGTTCTCATCGCTCCGAATTTGCGCTTCTAACGATTGAAGAGACTGATGCAATCTGTCGTTCAGATTTTTAGCGACTAAAAAAATTGCCAATGGATGATACAGTGAATTTCAAATGCCCCCGGTACATTTTGTTTTAAATTGCTTATTAAACCACTATAATGTCCAACCATGGCAGATGCTTCATTTGTTGCTGCTGATATTCTATTTGATGAAAAATCATTTTTTCCATGAAATTACCTCTCAAGATATTGAATATTGATTTGTCTTAATTGTCTTCTATCAAAATACTTACAGTAGCTCTTGGTAGATTTCTTGGTCCATAACAAAGTTGTTCAGTTATTTGTAGAACTGGATCGTCTGCAGATAATTACATAAGAAGCTTTCAACATCATGACTCGTTTCGTCAATACATCTTTAGACTGTCTTTTTGCTCAAAGGGATTTTTAAGAATATTCTATGAAGGTTTGGAGTATAACAGTTTTATCAGCCTCTTCGATAGCTGACAAAATTAGCTCTTCTCCCATAGTATGCGGCTTTCCTAATTTTGCTTTCAGTAGAGAGATATTATAAGACATCCGTAAACCATCGTCTCTTTTGAGGCTCAAACGAAGGTACTGTCAATCAAGGGTATCTTCTGAAGTTCTTTTTTCAGTATTTGAAATTATTTCTAACCTTAACCTATCTTATCAAGATAACACCTCAGATAAGATCATCTGATGGATGATTTCATATCATCATTGCTTACAACTTCCTTGCATATAAGGCACATAGGCAAATATTCGTTCAACAGTGGTCGCACTGAACCAAACTTTCACATTTCCTTGCCATGTAGTAGGAGTTACCTGTGAACAAAAATTGTCAATGGATGATACAGTGAATTTCAAATGCCCCCGGTACATTTTGTTTTAAATTGCTTATTAAACCACTGTAATGTCCAACCATGGCAGATGCTTCATTTGTTGCTGCTGATATTCTGTTTGATAAAAAATCATTTTTTCCATGAAATAGGCTCTCAAGATATTGAATACTGATTTGTCTTAGTTGTCTTCTATCAAAATATTCACAGAAAATAGTTCTTTGTAGTTTTCTTTGTCCATAACCAAGTTGTTCAGTTATTTGTAGAACTGGGTCGTCTGCAGATAATTACATAGGAAGCTTTCAACATCATGACTCATTTCGTCAATACATCTTTAGAATGTCTTTTTGCTCAAAGGGATTTTTAAGCATATTCTATGAAGGTTTGAGTATAACAGTTTTATCAACCTCTTCGATAGCTGGCAAGATTAGCTCTTCTCCCATAGTATGCGGCTTTCCTAAGTTTGCTTTCAGTAGAGAGATATTATAAAATATCCGTAAACCATCATCGTCTAATTTTGATGCTGAAACCAACGTGCTATCAATCAAGGGTCTCTTCTGAAGTTCTTCTTTCAGTATTTGAAATTATTTCTAACCTTAATCTATCTTATCAAGATAACATCTCAGATAAGATCATCTGATGGATGATTTCATATCATCATTGCTTACAACTTCCTTGCATATAAGGCACATAGGCAAATATTCGTTCAACAGTGGTCGCACTGAACCAAACTTTCACATTTCTTTGCCATGTTTAGTAGGAGTTACCTGTGAACAAAAATGAAGTTATTTAAATGTGATTAGACTTAGTAATTCGAAACTAATTCCCCCTATAAAACGTTATTTTAATCTTCATGGCAGTCGATCATTTTTTAGAGTTAGATAGCGAGGAATCATGCACAAGTGAATTTTGTCTATAAAAGTTCAGACAAAAAAGATTAGAAAGCATACCGATTACCAAAAAAACGCAATAGGTGGTTATTAAATGCACAAGTTTTTATAAATTAAAAGTAGTGCGATCTTAAAGCCAATAGTTTAATAATTCTAATCATTAAGTACAATTTTTGATCGATACATTATGACATTTAAGAAAAGTCTAAATTTTTGGTCAATAATAAATGAAAAATATATTAACAAATCTTATATAATAAAAAAGTATACTTATATTTCTTAGCCAATAGAAATCACTGGCTTTTACCAGTCAAAAGATTCAATAACAGGGTTAAACTGTTATGGTAAGGTTGAAGAATTTATTGATATATGAAATCGAATGAATACATAAAATATCGAAATTTCATTTGCTTATGTATTAAATTTATAGGTACTCAAAAAATATTAGCATTTTTTTTGTACCTTATGCTTGAGCACTCCTTTTTTTTCTTTTTTAAATGGGCTCTCCTGAATCTGTTCAGTCTTACAAGGTTGGTATATGTTTTCTAATGTTTTCAGTTTTCTCTATGACCGCAATATATTGATGGCTGGGACAAATCATGTATGATTTTCCGAGAATGAAATACTTCTTAAGATTCAACATCTAAAACATGGTTTTAAATATTTTAATACTTATAAAGGGTAATATAGAAACCTATTTATTTTGTATTAAGTTATTTTAATAAAACTTCAAAATTTATCATAAACCATTAGTTTTATTATCTACAAATAGGCAAAAACTTAAAAGAATGTAGGTTAGGTTACTTACCAGGAAAATATAATGTGTGAATATTAATTCGTTTTAAACCCCTTTTTGTTCTTTTTACAATATAGTCTGAAGTAAAATGTTTGTCACGCACTTTGTAGCAATTTTTATATTATATATCTACTGTTTACATATTTCTGGATCCGATGTTTCTTAAAAGAATCGTTATTAGTGCATCTAACCACACAACCTTTCTTTTCAAGCATAATTGAAACAAATATGATTAGAAGAAGCACGCAAACTTAACTTCGCTAATCTAAACATCACAGCTAAACACACAACTAAAATCAAATATGGCCACCGAGGATATGCTTTGGCTGTTAGATAAAAGCATACATTAGATTCCAGGCAGAAATATAGGTATGGTTGCTTATCAAGTAACCTCAAAGCTTAAGTGGATGGACTCATCCTTAACATATTTAGACAGGTGCTCATTTAAGAAATCTCTCTATAGGTTATTTTTTATGGTCGGTAGCTCCTCTTCTTCTATTTGGTGTATTCCGAAGAATCACATTTTAGGGTTTTCTAAAGCTCTGCACTCTAAGAGATGTTTATAGAAGTTTCGTCCTCCTCCTTGCAAAATCTGCACTCCTCTCTTCCTACCAATCTTGGTTTCTTGAGGTGTCCCTTTAGGTGGCATTACCCCGTCAGAATTGCTACCAGAACTCTAAATTGGTTTTTACTTAGGCTTATGCATTCCTCGAATCTCTTCTGATCGTAGTTCCCAAGAATTATCTTCGCTTGTGACATTTTTTGTAGATCTGTCTAGTAATTGGATCTCCTGCACTCTTCCTCTCTTTTTAATTATTTCAGCATTACACTGCTACTAATTACACAGAATTGCTGGGCTCCAGAAATGGTGTCGCAGTCCCTTTTCTCACGAGCTTGTCTATTATTTCGTTCCCTTTTAGCCAGGACCCACAGGAGGGTGAACTTATTTTCTTACTTAATTTATTTAGTTCCTGTTCCATTCACTTCTGCGATTTCACAAAGTTGAACTTCTTCTGCATTTTATCTCGTCCCAGATTTGCTGATTTATGAGCCTTCCTTTTACGATTTATTTCTCGTCATTCTATATAGTGCCCCCTTGTCATATTCTCTACAAAAATATGCAGCAATGACTTGACTATTTAGATAAATGGTTGCAACTGTTAAATGAAATCAGGAACTTTGACTGGATAATACTGAAAAGTAGTTTCTTCCTTGCAGTATTTGAATGGATACAGAATCCATTAAACATTTTGATCAAATTACGCTATTAAATTCATCTGCCAAGCAGCACAGCCCTGAGTTTTTTGAAATGGTGCCCGTTAAGCAATGCGAAATAATTTTTAAAACCATAAGCGTAAAAAGACTGACAGAACTGAACAAAATTTGCAGTTTCATATTTGCAATAGAAGCACAAAATGAAAACGTTTAGCCATTGTTTTCATTAATGGAAGAGCAGTGCAATAAGGAGAGAAATAAACTGTCTATATTTGCTGTTAAGGCTCTACTTTTGAGACAGTTCAATTTAAAGGATGTCATAAAATGGTTATAAAAGATCAGCAGCAATCAAGCAATAAAAAGCACTCTAAGTTAATTAACATAATTAGCTAATAATTCACTCATTTTAATAAGGTTTCATTATTTTATTTTTTGTTACTAGAATTATTTATTAATAAATATATTTTTTATAACATATTTTCCTCTTTCAATTAAAAAAAAAATCTTAACAATTACAATTTTTTCGTATTTTCCTAACAGAGGGTCAAAACTACAGTACCTGTCATCTGGTAACCCTATATATGCTGATAAGGCTAGTTCACCCTCCTCATTTTCTGGGTCCGGATGTTTAAAAAGCTGAAATTTCTTCAATTTTTTTTAAATTGTTTTAATATAAAACATAATGTTCAATTTAACCTATTATATATATATATATATATATATATATATATATATATATATATATATAACTAAGAAAAAAATTGTTCTATGTAGGGAAAAAATAAGTATTCTTGACATTGGTAAAGTCTTATCTTTTTTTCTCGCAACAGTTTGAATACAAACGCTATATTTATGAATTGTTTAGTAACACAAAATATAAATAACAACCGTATAAAGCATATAAAGGACCTCATAAATTTATTTTTTTGAGTGTTAACATGTTTTTGATTGATGATGGCATTTACATAAATAAATTGTGTTCCCTTAATTTTTAAAATGTTTTTTATATGATACTTTTAGAGGTTTTAAGATACATCTGTGTCACTTTATATATATATATATATATATATTTATATATATATATATATATATATATATATATATATATATATATATATTTATATATATATATATATATATATATATATATATATATATATATATATATATATATATATATATATATATGCATCTCACACGGAGGAATCCGTGAAATCCGCATAAACATATATAAGCCATCCGACGAGAGGTCGGCGAAGCCGGCGTTCAGTGTTGCATGCTTCCTTCCGATTTGCCCTTTGCACAGCCAGGTGCATGTCGGTACCCTGATGAGTCTAGTGAGACATGAAACATGTATCTCTGCCGTATCACTGTGGCGGGAAGTGTAAGCTTTGACTTTCTTCTCGGTATGGTGGTACAGGTAGGCCACCATCTCGATGGTGGTGGAATAGGATAAATTGTGTTTTATTACAATTTATTCTAACTGTGCAACCTCCAACACAGAAGGGATATGATGAGAAGTTTGCATTTACTGTTTCGCATTTATTTCACTTACATACGGAGTTGCATATAGTTGTACGTTTGCTGAATGTGATTTCAGCACTACAACAGCATAATGTGGATATAACCACTGCTAATGCATCTCACACGGAGGAATCCGTGAAATTCGTATAAACCTATATATATATATATATATATATATATATATATATATATATATATATATATATATATATATATATATATATAGACAAAAATCATTATAAATTGAACTAGGCTTTCAGCTTATCTCGTCAGAACCATAAGTGATAATAATACTTTTACGAAACGATGGTGAGATTTTTTATTCATAAAACTTTTTATTACTCTTTCGCAAAACTGCCACACTCTGAAAACTCTCTTTGTAATCGAATTGCACTTGTTCTGACTTCTAAATCAGACAAGTAAAACTGTAAAGGGTCATCAGGACAACACTGTTTAGTTTTTCATTATTATCTTGAATGAGTGCTTATTTTTGTCTCGTTAGTTGTCTACTTTTGCGACATCATCTTAATATGGTCTGTTGTATTGCAAGTTTATATGGTTTGTTTTAGGCGTCTCTTAGAAGTTAAGTATTGAAATAGAAAAATAGCTAAGATCTACTTATTTACAATTTCTGATGGTTTTAAATTCGTTTAGCTTGAGACATCTCAGATTTTTTTATTATATACAGTTTATTTAACAATTTCCGGAACTAATTTTATTGGTCAGCTGTGTTTGTTTGAAGAATACGTGTTTTTGCCACTGCGTCACAATTTTCTCTATAAAGCAAAGAGCCGCAATCAGATTTTGTTTCAAATTGGGAAAAAGTGGTTCAGAAACATCCGAATTATTGAAAACCGCATATGGTGCGGATTGTTTAAGCCGCAACAAAATGGTTTAAGATCGGTTGACAGTCGCTGAAAGACGATTCACTGGAGGGACGCCCTTTAACCTCGACTACCGATCAGAAGTCGGACGTATCTGCGTCGCACGGTCTCGTAATTGGCGAATTACGGTTGAAATGTTGTTAGAGGAACTCAACATCAGTGTAGGAAGCCTGTACCACATTTTGCATGATGTACTCGGGAAAAAAAGTGTGTGCAAAGTTCGTTCCGCACTTGTTAATGGAAGAGCTAAAAGAGCGCCGTGTGGAAGCTTCACGTGATTTGGTTAAATGGGCAGACACGCATGAAAATTTTTAAAATAATATCGAAGAATCATGGTGTTTTCAATCCGATCCATCCACCAAACGTCAAACCGCTGAGTGGCGAGGCAAGGGCTAAGGGCGACCCATCAAAGTTCTAGCGACAAAGTCTAACATCAAGACGATGTTCAATTCTCGCGGGATTATTCATAGCGACGTGATTCCCCCAAGCCATATAGTGAACGGACAATTCTACGAAAGTGTCCTAGATCGACTTTTGAAGCGCATTCGTCGTGTGAGATCGGAATTGTACCCCACCGGTGATTGGTTTCTGTTACACGATAATGCGCTAGTCTATTCCTCAATACTAATTACACAATTTTTGGCCCAAAAGTCGGTCTCCACGATTCATTACTCGCCCTGGCTCTGGCAGAGTTTTTTTTATTCCCTAAATTGCAAATTACGATGAAGGGAGAACATTTTGAATACATTGAGGGAATTCAAAAGAATGTGACCAGGGCTCTGAAAGCTATCCAGAAGAGGAGTTTTTCAGATCGTTCCAGCGGCTTTACGACGCAGCAAAATTTGTATAGAACGAAGAGGGGATCATGTTGAAAGAAAAATCTCTTTTCTAAACTCTTGTTTCCATTAGTAAAATAAATTAGTGCTAGAACTTTTTTAATACTCATGTATCCAAAATTATCCATATTGGTAAATCTAGACTTATAAACGAAGTTGTTTTGACTGCCATATCAACGTACTATTAAAGATGGAATTATGAAATTTTGGAAATAGGTTGGTAACACCATGATGGTACCCATTAAAAAGAATTTTTCAAAATTTTCCACTCACATTTTTGGATTCTTTTTTTACAAGAGTTGCGCACGTTATTTAACATATCTGGGGTTACTAATGTGCTTGTTAAATCTAATATTTCGAATTTTTTATTGTAATTGGTGTAGGAAAAAATATAGAGGGGTCAAATCGGGAGATCTCGCTGGTCTACAATTGCGCATCTTCTCTGTAATGCATTCTACATTATTTCAAGGTAAATAGCATGTCGATGTCGAAGTTGTGCCATTCTATGATTTTGATAATCCGATAATTCAACATGATATCAATGTTTTTAATTAGTAGTTTTTGATTTGTCAACCACCATTCGATATGTGAAGATGAGATAAATTCCAGAAATCTCAAAATGTGTTCCCTTGCCGCCTTATTACTCTACCAATCTTTTGTTTAAATATTTCAAACCGTTATTAGGATATCACCTTAAAACACTAAAATCATCACCATGTATATTGTAGTGAATATACTTCATGGATAAATTTTAAGTATAATCTATAATAATGATGAAAAATAAAATTTTTTGCTTTACATATATTTCGTCTTTCTAGGGCTATTAAATTATAAATTAAAATATTTCTAAAAAATTCAGTTATAGTCACCAATAAAATTCTCAAGATACCATAATTATAGCCATAACAGGTGGAGACTCTAACAACATATGCACACGATATTTTTTAACACCAAAATCTAATAACATTTTGATCATTATTGACCGAGATATTGGAATATTAGTGACGAATATTTTGACATTTCCAAAATAATGGAAAAAAAAACACAAGTTTCGTACGTTGATAAAAACTGTTATTGGCTTGAAAAGTGTTATAAGGAATCTATCCAATCAAAAGAAACCATTTGTATCTGGTTTGCTAGGAGCCGAAATGAGGCTGTTACACACAAAGTCATTTTGAACAACCTTAAATTGAAAGTGCGTAAGATAGCTAACATTGTAAAGATATCAATAGATAGAGCAAATCAAATTTGGCATGAGTATTTGAGTATGCGAAAGGTCTATTCGAAGTGGGTACCTCGTTTGCTCACAGTTGACCAAAAACACCATCGTTGTTTACGATTCAGAGAGATGTTTGGAGCTATTTAAGAGAAATAAAAAATATTTTTTTACGCGGCATGTGATAATAGATGAAACATAGATCCTTTATGATCCTCCTGAGTCAAATCGGCAATCAACTGAGTGGACAGCAAAGGATGAAATCCAACCTAAGTGTTCAAAAACGTAACAGTCGACTGGTAAAGGTTATGGCGTCCGTATTTAAGGATACGCATAGTGAAATATTCATCTTGAAAAGGGAAAAACCATCATAATAGCGAATATTATATCGCATTTTAGGTGCATTTGAAGGAAGAAATCACGAAAAAATGGCCCCAAATGAAGAAAAAGAAAGTACTCTTGCATCAAGACAATGCACCGTGTCAGGACTCGATCGCAATGATGGCAAAATAGCATAAATATAACTTCGAATTGCTTCTGTATCTACCATATTCTCCGGCTTTGCCCCCCAGCGACTATTACCTATTCACAAACCTCAAAAAATGTTCAGCGGAAATAGATATTCTTCTTCTTATGATGCTGTCTCCATTAATGCAGGTTGGCGACAATCTGGGCAAATTGTGTTCGGTCTTGGGCCGCCCTGAATAAGGCGTGGGCGTCTAAACTAATCCATTCTCTGTACTTCTTGCTACCTATTCCCCGTTTTCCCTGGATGTTTCTCTACATTATCAGCTGCAGGAACTAGTACTTGGTATAACGGAAGATGTGTCCAAGATAGGCTGTCTTCCGGCGTTTGACGATCTGCAGCATTTCTCTTTCTCTGTTCGTGCATCTTAGGACCTCCGCAATGGTTATTCGGTCAATCCATGGAATTCGCAATAATCTCCTGTAGACCTACATCTCAAACGCCTTCAATCTGTTTATTGTGGCGGCCTTCAGTGCCTATGTCTCCATGCATCAGTAACAAAACGATAGCGCAGCTCTAGATTAAGGCTTTAATTGTCTAATAGACTTTTCAAGTCGAGAAATGTTGTTCTAGCCTGTTATATTCCGCCACGTATCTCCACGCCTGGTTCCAGATCAACTGTTCTTCAGCTCCCAAGATATTCAAATTTATCGACCTGTTGTATTAGTTTACCGTTCACTGATATATTGGCCTACACCGGTGTTCTGCTTATGACCATCACCTTGGTTTTAGTTATGTCAGTTTTTAGCCCTAGTTGATCTCCTTCTGTAATTTTCTTCATTAAGGATTGTAGGGCTTCCGAGCTATCAGCAATTATTGCGGTATCATCAGCATATCACAAATTAGTCACAAAGTGACCATTAATACTGATGCCATCGTTTGTGTCTTGCAGCGCTCGTTCAAAAATATTTTCGGAGTAGTAAAAAGAAGAGAAGGGAGCACACATCCTTGTCGTATCCCTCGTTCAATAGGGAAACTATCAGTCTCGTTGTTTGCAATTCTTACACATGCAATTTGATGTTCATATAGTTCGGTAATAAAGCACATATCGTTTTTATCTATTCCCATGTCCTGTAGGAACTGTATTAATTCTGTGTGATTTACACAATCAAATGCCTTATTATAATCGGTGAAGCAGATGTATACGTCTTTTCTTTGGTCTCTGCATTTTTGTAGTGGTATAGTGAGGCTAAAAAATGCTTCCCTAGTACCAAACCCCTCCCGAAATCCAAATTGACAGCAGCTCATCTCTCTCACACCTTCTGTATATTCTTTTGTGAATGATCTTCAGAAAGAGTTTGAGGACATGGCTCATTAAACTTATCACCCGGAATTGATTGCATTTAGTGGCATTCTGTTTTTTCGGTATCGGTATGAACGTTGAGTTGAGCCAGTTTTTTGTTATTTGTCCCGATGTGTATATTACGTTGAAGACTTTCACGAGAGTGTCAATTCTCTCTTCATCAAACAATTTTATAATCTCAATATATAGATCATGATCTCAGATTCAGATTCAGGTGAGGTTTTTCTCTCCTGAAATATTCTTGGACCATTATTTGAAAGGAGTTTTTCAGTATATTTCAGTAGTCATTCCGGCGGTATAGACCGGGCTGCGCCCCCCGTGAGCCCCACGACGAGGGCCCCATTTTAGGGCTGCGCCCCGTTTTTTGTAGGGCCCCTTTTTTAGAACCCCTTCGGTGGGCCCCATTTTCTAGGGCTCCACCCGAATACCCCATAGGGCTCCGTTAAAGTTCCGTCCGGGATCCCCATTTTTAGAGCTCCTTCCGGGGGCCCCATTTTCTAGTGCTCCACCCGAGTACCCCATAGGACTCCGCTAATGTTCCGTCCGGGATCCTCATTTTTCAGGTTAGTTCAAATGTTCCCATTTTCTAGTAGTTCACCCGGGTACTCCATTTGGGCGTTGGCTTTCGCATATACATCAACTGTCACCTGTCACTACTTGACATTTTCTTCTGGTTGCCTGTCAATTCAAATTATCAATCTTCTTGTTGGCTGCACTTTAATTTTGTTGGGATGACGTCACACTTTTTTCATTCTAGCGAGGATCGAACCAGCTACCTTCGGGTTGGAAGACAAACTCTATACGCACAGGGCTATCGAAGCCATGTCGCAAAGTTTAGCAGTTAAATCCTATCTTCAGTCAAAGAATAATTTTTAACCATTTAATAAATGAAAAAAAAGTCATATACGTTGCTGGGATTCGAACCCCCAATCTTCCGCTCAGTACACAGATACCTTATCCGTCAGACTACGACCACTACGTGAAGAGTTTAGCAGTTAAATCCTATTTCTCTTGAGTCAACGTAGCGGCTTAAATGACTGTTATGTGTGTATATAAGGATTAATAAAAAAAGAGTCTTTATCCATTAGTTGTTGTTGTAGGGTATCGTAAATTTGATTAAAATTAATTTTTTGGTTTGTAATAGTACTGATGTAGGTAAAATGACTTGTAGAGAGTCTGACAAGGAAATTCTGTACATAACTTACGGCGGCTCGTGGTGATGCAAACACGCCATTTTACAATTTCATTTTAACAAGTTTCTATAATTGTATAGATGATAATAGGAGTACTGTATTGTCATTATTTTATATGTCCTATTTTTTAGGATTACGCCCCCGGAGTCTCATTTCCTAGTTGTTATCTGTCAAATGGTGAATATGCGTTAAAGTTTAGAGAGAACACCATTTGATATATATTTTTTTAATTTGAAAAGGTAAAATTTGGAAAAAAATTGATACGAAGCTACGAGACATTTGGATTTTATATAATAACGCAGAGGAAAAATAAAACAAATATATACTTTATTTTTATTTCATCAAACATTATTTTTTACGACTATATAGTCATTTAATAAATATATTTATTAACTAAGAGAAAAATATTACTGTAATATAAAGAGTGAATAATAAACAAACATTTAGCTGATAAATCAACAATCTTAATTTATATTTAGTGCCCTGTATGGCAAAAAATTTCGAGTTATAACCTTGTTTTGACACAAATAATAGATAAATCTAACTTACTTTAATAATAATTGGAAACATAAAATGTTAATTTATTTTTTCATTTTTTACAAACTTATCCTTAATCTGACATATATTGTAACATATTAAGATTTTATCCCCGGGTATAGAATGTTTAGGACTGGAAAAGGAGGACTATCCACAAACCAAATAGTTTCTTGAATCGATTTCCACATCATCCTGAAGGTTTTTGTCAGCATAAGGTATGGTATATCTAAAAAAAAATAAACAATTTTAGCAAAAATAATTAAGTTCGATTTCCTTTAACCATAGGTGCCTCGTTTTATTTAATGTGATAAAAAGTTAACAAAATATCGAGTAAAAAGTGCTTAAGAGGAAACTGATTATTTAAAATACTAACATAATGGTTAGAGTTATTAAAGAGATAAAAAGTAATCAAGGCATGACTTTTTGTTTATGTCTCTTTTAATTCAATATAATAAAAAATTTCAACATATGTATAAGCAAGGTATATATAAAATATGAAATAAACTATTTAACAGTGTACAGCAAAACCACAAGTTTCATTTATCATGATGAGCTAACGGTTCAGCGAATCGATAATAGCCTAACTAACTCACTGATATGCTTTTCTCTAATTTTTCGCGAAATATGAAAGTGTTTTTTTATTTTGCTATTTTTAAATACATAATTTCTTATTTTTTTTTACAAATTTTAAACGCTTTTAAATTGTCATAATTATGACATCTTATATCAAAATTAAAAACACTGTAGTGTAAGAAATTAAATATTTGACTTTGTTGCTACTCAAAATTCACCAAAAGTTTTATAAATAATATGAAAATATTAGAAAGATTTCTTACTGCATTGGAAAAGACATAAAATTATAAAGAATGCTATAATAACGGGTTAGACCAGGGGTTAAAAATGTGTAATTTTATAAATTAAAGGCTCAAGTGATGTCTTATGTGGACTTTTATAGAAAAATGGAGTGTTTTCAGGAGAAATTACACACAGACTAAGTAATATGGACAATAAATTAAAGGTCCAAGTATATCTTGTATAGATTTTTTATATAAAAATTGGGTATGTGCTGTAAAAAACTTAAATGGTGGATCAAAATTTCGTTTAGATATGAGATTTGATATTAAAATTAAAAGCACTGTGATGTAAAAAATTAAATATTTTGCCTTTGTTGATTACTCAAAAATTCTATAAAAGCTGTATAAATAATATGAAAAATAATGTTAGAGAGGCTTCTTACTGCATTGGAAAAAGACATAAAATTATAAAAATGCTATAATAATGAGCTAGGTCAAGTGTTAAAAATGTGTAATTTGAAAAATTGAAAGTTCAAGTGTTGCCTTGTGTAGATTTTTATCCAAAAATAGGGTGTTTTCAGGAGAGAAATTACTCACAGACTAAGTAATATGGACAATAAATTAAAGATTCAAGTATATCTGGTATAGATTTTTTGTATAAAAATAGGACATGTTCTGTAGAATACTTTAAATCGTGGATCATAATTTCGTTTAGATATGAGTTTATATATTAAAATTAAAAGCACTGTGATGTAAGAAATTAAATATTTTGCCTTTTGTTGACTTCTGAGAAAGTCACCAAAAGTTGTACAAAATAATATGAAAAATAATGTCAAGGAGGTTTCCTACTGCATTGGAAAAGATATAAAATTATAAAAAATGCTATAACAAGGTTAGATTTAGTGTTATAAATGTCTAATTTGGAAAATTACAGGCCGAAGTGGCGTCTTGTGGAGATTTTTATACAAAATAGAGTGTTTTTAGGAGAGAAATTACACATTGACTAAGTGATATGGGCAATAAATTAAAGGTCCAAGTGTATTTTCTGATTTTTTATATAAAAATAGGGTATGTTCTGTAAGATACCTACAAGAATGGTTATTTTGATATGTTAAAATGTATAATTTGAAAATAAAAAGACTCTTGAAGTGTCTCTTACGAATTTTTATACAAAATATTGTGTTTTCCGGAGAGAAATTGACCCTAAGTGATGTTGACAATAAACTAAAAGTCCAAATGTATCCTATATAGATTTTTTATATAAAAACAGGGTATGTTCTGTAGTATACTTACAAAAAAAAAGAATTATTTCGTTCTGTTAAGAATGTATAATTTGAAAATTAAAGACCCATGAGATGTCTTTTATGGATTTTTTATACAAAATATGGTATGTCTCGAAAGAAATTATACACTAAGTAATATGGGCAATAAATTAATAGTCCAAGTGTATCTTGTGTAGATTTTATATATAAAAATAGGGTATATTCTGTAGAATACTTACATAAAAGTATATATGTTCTCCAATAAATCCTCATAAAGTTCCAGAATGCCCACATAGTCCCAAGGAGCATATATTTCATTATACTTTTCAGTTCTATTATGAATCTCTTCTGGGCGTATTATGTTTACCGAAAAAAAAATTTAACACAAAATTTCAGTTAACTATTAAATATATAGTTATCAAAATGAGTTGATGGTTTAAGAAATCGATAATAGTCATAACTTACTCCTGTGAGTAAGTAACATATCTGTATATGTTTTCTCTTTTTTTCTACAATAGAGAGGTGTAAGCCATGTTTCAACGTTAATACATTAGTTACTGCTGTTGTCGAAACTGCTGCCACAATAGAAGTATTCACGTATTTAGATTTTACCTAAAATTGAAAAAGTTACAATATTTTTCTCCAAATTAACAAAAAAATATATACCACTAAAATTGTTACTTAAAAAAAGGTTTATTTCGTTCTGTTAAAAATGTATAATTTGAAAATTAAAGACACATGAGATGTCTTTTATGGATTTTTTATACAAAATATGGCATGTCTTGAAAGAAATTATACACTAAGTAATACGGGTAATAAATTAAAGGTCCAAGTGTATCTTGTGTAGATTTTTTATATAAAAATAGGGTATATTCTATAGAATACTTACATAAAAAGGGTATATGTTCAACAACAAATCCTCATAAAGTTCCAGAAGGGCCACATAGTCCCAAGTAGCATATATTTCATTATACTTTTCAGTTCTATTATGTATCCCTTCTGGGCGTATTACGTTTGCCTACAAAAAAAATTTTAACACAAAATTTCAGTTAACTATTAAATATATAGTTATCACAATGAGTTGATGATTTAATAAATCTATAATAGTCATAACTCACTCACAGATATGTTCTTCTCTTTTTTCCATAAGAGAGAAGTGTAAGCCATGTTTTCACGTTAATACATTAATTACTGTTGTTGCCGAAACTGCTGCCACAATAGAAGTATTCAGGTATTTAGATTTTACCTAAAATTGGAAAAGTTGCAATATTTTTCTTCAAATTAACAAAAAAAAAAATACCACTAAAATTGTTACTTTTTATTAAATTAAAAATTAAACTTCTTGTTGTAAAATTGTTACTTTTTATTAAATTAAAAATGAAACTTCTTGTTTTAAAATTGATACTTGCATCAAGGAAAAATTTATATCATATTAATAAGTTTTCCACTATACAGTACCTATAAGTAACTTAAAAACTGACCTTCATTGGTCTGCTGTGGGCATTGTTGTGATAAATGCAAATATGTTTGACTAAATTCAAGCTTATTCTAAAAAGTTCGAGTTAGTAAAAAATTAAATAGCAATAAGGTGTATAATTTTTAAATAACAAATAAAAAGCTAATTTATATACATTAAGGTAAAATTTACGCAGTTGATAATTAGTTGTCCTATTGCTTTTTTTTATGGTTTATTGGTAAATAGGCTGTCATTCTTGACATCCTCGTTGCACCACCACCACAAATAAACGAAACAAACGTCTGCATATTTGAATTTTCTCTCTTAAAATTGAGATATTCAGATATTTTTATTCTTGTCTATCTGCTTCTATATGCTGTTTGTTTCACATCAGGAGTATTCGTTATATGCCAAATTCTTTCTTGAATGTATTTCTGGCCCATTTCCGATATAAAGTACGGCATATCTAAAAAATTAACTTTTTCAAAATTTTTTATTAAGAGGAGAAAGTAAAGATAGAAGAAGAACACCCTTTTGAAAAATTAAGAAAATTAATATTTCTGTTTTAAATATTTCCCAGCCCCCTTTTTTACAAAGTAGTTCTGCTTTTTTATACCTTTACATAGATTAAAAGATGTACTTATATGTCTCAAATACTATTCACTCATCGAAAAATTTTCTAAGCTGACCTTTTTAAGATAAAAATGTAACCAAAGATACCTATTAAATTTTTCTTAAGTATTTTATCAGAAAAACACTAAAATGTACCTAACATAAAAAAATCAATGACATAATTTGAAAAAATATTTAATTTTCGACAAAAAAAAAATAATCCCAAAAATCTTATCTGTCTCAATTTTAAGCATTATTTCGAATGAAAACTAGTTAAAATGCTCTCTAAACATGAATAAATCATCCACCATTCGATGAAACTATAAAAAAGAAAAAATAAATCCACCATTTTTAGATACCGTTGTCGTGCAAGCTATACTTTGTACCAATCAGATATTTACTACAAAAATTACTATTTAACTACGTAAATTGAAAAAATACTGCTTTTTTCTAACAGAAAATAATTAAAAATGCACGCTAAACATATAGTAATCAATTAATATTCGATCAAATTGTAAAATAAAAGAAAATAAATCTCAGAACTCTGTTATTTACCGGCATCGATTGAGCGTGCCGGCCATGTAAACCATTGCAAATTTTCTGGGTTCCTCACTGTCAAATTTGATTAATTTACAAAAACGATATTTTAATACCTTACTAACGCAGCAATCAAGCTATATTAAAAATGCAATAACGCTAACGGTTTTATTTCCTATTACCGATCTTTAAGATATCATCCTGTTAGATTTTATGAATAAAAATAAAACGGTTTTTTATAAGACCATTCACCCTGGAATTATATCAAAATTTATCTTAAAACTTACCTTTATCAATTTTCTTAAGGGTTTAGTCGAACAAAAACTAATTAAAAATGCACTTAACATATAAAATTCTATTAAAAATTCACTTTATACGCTTAAAATTTGTAATAAAAAGAATATTATCGGTTATTATGGTAGTGGTACGAATATTGACATAAAACTGACATACTTGTTAGAAGCAGCTTTAGCGGTGGATCGAGAAAAAGATTGGGTCTGTTACCAGCCTTCACATTGAAAGTTTCATCACCCTTTTCAGTACCATACTTTCAAACCTTTTTTAAATTCGAATTATGTCTGCTTCTATTTTTATCAACAAAATAACATTGTGGAAATCGTAAGTAGATTATAATTTATTTTATATTACTAAGTTAAAGGTGAAACACAATAAACAAACATGTAAAATGTGTGTCTTTGGGTAAAATAGGTATAAATTACAGTTTTAGAGAGTACGACTAGTAATAATATTTATTTAAATTATAAAATCAGATGTTGCTGTCATGAAATATAACGAAAATTTTCGTTGCTCGAGCTGTATTACTTTTTAATAAAAATAATGTAATTAATACCGATTTGTTTTTATATAACAGTTCCAAAAATCGAATTGTCGATTGGGTAGTAATTCATCCCTTCCACGTTTTAAACTTGGTCACGGCCTTGAAAAATATACGAGTATATGCTAATGTCTTTGAAAGCTGGCGTGATAATTCATCCCCACTCTTTAAACTTAATCCAGGCCTTGAAAATGTGCACGCTTCCTCGATGCCTTGAAAACTTACGCTCGACCTAACATATGTGATGAATATATATGACGTCATTTTACCCTGAAGTATACCATTATAAACGCCCATGCGCCGAGGAATGATTTTTATATTCACGTTGATATCAGTGGCATTAATTTTAAAATATTTTTTGTAGCGCATATTTTAAAAGTGTTTGTTGTTACAGGTAATTTTAATTTAATACATTTTTCTACAGTCAATATTTCAAAATTTTTTAATAGTTTGACTTTTTGTTTCTTACCAGTTGAGTTATTTTAATAAAATTCTATGTACTTTTCAAAAATAATCTTTTATGAAGGAATTATTTCCGAAAAACACTCCCAGAATTTCCTTCGCTGTATTTAAAGGAGAAAAATACCTTTTTTAATATTTCGGTTTTCAAATATCATGGATTTCTTTTACAACAGTATTTTGTTCTTAGAGATCCTTTTTAAACTCTAATTCTTTAACTTTCTGCGTATAAGCTAAGTTCAGAATCTTGTACTTCTCCTGCAGAAACCAAGAAATAAGTTATATAATGTCAAAATAAATGCGGAGTATCTAAATTCAATGATTATTTCGCCTTTAGTGCTCTAATTTCCTTGTTTTCCTGGAGAAGTAATAACAAAGGTATCGAAAATGCAACATATTATTTAAAATAAACCCAATAATCTTTGAGATATTTTCGTATTTCCCTAAAAAATGGATTTCGGGAAGTAAATTAATGCAAACATTTGTGACTTTCTGTCTATAAGCTAAGTTCAGAATCTTGTACTTCCCCTAAAAAAAAACAAGGAATATAGGTTCAATAAAATCGAAATAAGAACGAAAGATCTAAATTCAATGACTATTTCGCATTTGGTGCTGTAATTTTTTTGTTGTTTCTAGTTAAGCTATAAAAGTATCTAAAAATGCCGGATTTTTAAAATATTTTAAAAAACTAATATTCTTAGAGATATTTACGTATTTCCCTAAAAAGTGGACATCGGGAAGTAAATTAAGAAAACCGCCCCAGTTTCGATTTTCTGTCTATAAGCTAAGTTCAAAATCTTGTACTTCTCTTGTAAAAAAAAAAACAAAAATTATATGTTAAATAATGTTGAAATATGAACGAAATGTCTAAATTCTATGATTTTTCGCCTCTTGGTGCTATAATTTTTAATATATCTCGGCAGCACAACTACGAAAATCTCTGAAGGATTTAATTTTCAATTATATTTAGAATATAGAATTTTACTTTAGAGTGAATAAAATCTAAATATGAACGGAATATCTAAATTTAGTTACTATTTCGTCTTTGGGGTTATAATTTCTTTGCTTTCCTAGAGAAGTTACAACAAAAGTATTGAAAAAAGGCGGAATTTTTTAATATTATACAAAATAAAACTAATAATCAAAGAAATATTTTTGTATTTCCCTAAAAACGGCATTCGGAAAGTAAATTAATATAAACGCCCCATTTTTGACTTTCTGTCGATAACCTAAGTTCAGAATCTTATACTTTTATAAAAAATAAATAAAAAATATAGGTTAAATAAAGTTGAAATATGACGAAACATCTAAATTCTATGATTTTTCACCCTTGGTGCTATAATTTCTAATATATTTCGGCAGCAGAACAACGAAAATCTCTGAAGGTTTTAATTTTCAATTATATTACGAATATAGAATAGCATTTTAGAGTGGAAAAATAAAAATATTAACGAAATATCTAAATTTAGTAATTATTTCGTCTTTTGATGTTCGTCTTTCGTATCAAATATGCAGAATTTTTAAAATATTATGCAAAATAAGACTAATAAAAGAGATATTTTCGTAATTCCAAAAAAAAAAATGAAATTCAGGAAGTAAATTGATACAAACGACTCATTTTTGATTATCTATAAGTTAAGGTCAGAATCTTATACTTCTCCTGCCAAAAGATAGAAATATAGGTTAAATAAGGTCAAAATGAGACAGAAATATCTAAATGCCATAATTACTATGCCTTTAGTGCTATAATTTCCTTGTTTTCCTAGAGAAGTTTTAAAAAAGGTATCGAAAATGCAGGATATTATTTAAAATAAATCCAATAATATTTGAGATATTTTCGTATTTCCCTAAAAATGAAATTCGGGAAGTAAATTAATACAAATATCCCAATTTTGAGTTTATGCCCATAACCTAAGTTCAGAATCTTGTACTTCTACAAAATCCAAGAAATATAAGGTTAAATAAGGTCGAAATAAGAACGAAATGTGTTCAATCAATGATTGACGACCTTATTTAACCCATATTTCTTGGATTTTGTAGAAGTACAAGATTCTGAACTTAGGTTATGGGCATAAACTCAAAATTGGGATATTTGTATTAATTTACTTCCCGAATTTCATTTTTAGGGAAATACGAAAATATCTCAAATATTATTGGATTTATTTTAAATAATATCCTGCATTTTCGATACCTTTTTTAAAACTTCTCTAGGAAAACAAGGAAATTATAGCACTAAAGGCATAGTAATTATGGCATTTAGATATTTCTGTCTCATTTTGACCTTATTTAACCTATATTTCTATCTTTTGGCAGGAGAAGTATAAGATTCTGACCTTAACTTATAGATAATCAAAAATGAGTCGTTTGTATCAATTTACTTCCTGAATTTCATTTTTTTTTTTGAATTACGAAAATATCTCTTTTATTAGTCTTATTTTGCATAATATTTTAAAAATTCTGCATATTTGATACGAAAGACGAACATCAAAAGACGAAATAATTACTAAATTTAGATATTTCGTTAATATTTTTATTTTTCCACTCTAAAATGCTATTCTATATTCGTAATATAATTGAAAATTAAAACCTTCAGAGATTTTCGTTGTTCTGCTGCCGAAATATATTAGAAATTATAGCACCAAGGGTGAAAAATCATAGAATTTAGATGTTTCGTCATATTTCAACTTTATTTAACCTATATTTTTTATTTATTTTTTATAAAAGTATAAGATTCTGAACTTAGGTTATCGACAGAAAGTCAAAAATGGGGCGTTTATATTAATTTACTTTCCGAATGCCGTTTTTAGGGAAATACAAAAATATTTCTTTGATTATTAGTTTTATTTTGTATAATATTAAAAAATTCCGCCTTTTTTCAATACTTTTGTTGTAACTTCTCTAGGAAAGCAAAGAAATTATAACCCCAAAGACGAAATAGTAACTAAATTTAGATATTCCGTTCATATTTAGATTTTATTCACTCTAAAGTAAAATTCTATATTCTAAATATAATTGAAAATTAAATCCTTCAGAGATTTTCGTAGTTGTGCTGCCGAGATATATTAAAAATTATAGCACCAAGAGGCGAAAAATCATAGAATTTAGACATTTCGTTCATATTTCAACATTATTTAACATATAATTTTTGTTTTTTTTTTACAAGAGAAGTACAAGATTTTGAACTTAGCTTATAGACAGAAAATCGAAACTGGGGCGGTTTTCTTAATTTACTTCCCGATGTCCACTTTTTAGGGAAATACGTAAATATCTCTAAGAATATTAGTTTTTTAAAATATTTTAAAAATCCGGCATTTTTAGATACTTTTATAGCTTAACTAGAAACAACAAAAAAATTACAGCACCAAATGCGAAATAGTCATTGAATTTAGATCTTTCGTTCTTATTTCGATTTTATTGAACCTATATTCCTTGTTTTTTTTAGGGGAAGTACAAGATTCTGAACTTAGCTTATAGACAGAAAGTCACAAATGTTTGCATTAATTTACTTCCCGAAATCCATTTTTTAGGGAAATACGAAAATATCTCAAAGATTATTGGGTTTATTTTAAATAATATGTTGCATTTTCGATACCTTTGTTATTACTTCTCCAGGAAAACAAGGAAATTAGAGCACTAAAGGCGAAATAATCATTGAATTTAGATACTCCGCATTTATTTTGACATTATATAACTTATTTCTTGGTTTCTGCAGGAGAAGTACAAGATTCTGAACTTAGCTTATACGCAGAAAGTTAAAGAATTAGAGTTTAAAAAGGATCTCTAAGAACAAAATACTGTTGTAAAAGAAATCCATGATATTTGAAAACCGAAATATTAAAAAAGGTATTTTTCTCCTTTAAATACAGCGAAGGAAATTCTGGGAGTGTTTTTCGGAAATAATTCCTTCATAAAAGATTATTTTTGAAAAGTACATAGAATTTTATTAAAATAACTCAACTGGTAAGAAACAAAAAGTCAAACTATTAAAAAATTTTGAAATATTGACTGTAGAAAAATGTATTAAATTAAAATTACCTGTAACAACAAACACTTTTAAAATATGCGCTACAAAAAATATTTTAAAATTAATGCCACTGATATCAACGTGAATATAAAAATCATTCCTCGGCGCATGGGCGTTTATAATGGTATACTTCAGGGTAAAATGACGTCATATATATTCATCACATATGTTAGGTCGAGCGTAAGTTTTCAAGGCATCGAGGAAGCGTGCACATTTTCAAGGCCTGGATTAAGTTTAAAGAGTGGGGATGAATTATCACGCCAGCTTTCAAAGACATTAGCATATACTCGTATATTTTTCAAGGCCGTGACCAAGTTTAAAACGTGGAAGGGATGAATTACTACCCAATCGACAATTCGATTTTTGGAACTGTTATATAAAAACAAATCGGTATTAATTACATTATTTTTATTAAAAAGTAATACAGCTCGAGCAACGAAAATTTTCGTTATATTTCATGACAGCAACATCTGATTTTATAATTTAAATAAATATTATTACTAGTCGTACTCTCTAAAACTGTAATTTATACCTATTTTACCCAAAGACACACATTTTACATGTTTGTTTATTGTGTTTCACCTTTAACTTAGTAATATAAAATAAATTATAATCTACTTACGATTTCCACAATGTTATTTTGTTGATAAAAATAGAAGCAGACATAATTCGAATTTAAAAAAGGTTTGAAAGTATGGTACTGAAAAGGGTGATGAAACTTTCAATGTGAAGGCTGGTAACAGACCCAATCTTTTTCTCGATCCACCGCTAAAGCTGCTTCTAACAAGTATGTCAGTTTTATGTCAATATTCGTACCACTACCATAATAACCGATAATATTCTTTTTATTACAAATTTTAAGCGTATAAAGTGAATTTTTAATAGAATTTTATATGTTAAGTGCATTTTTAATTAGTTTTTGTTCGACTAAACCCTTAAGAAAATTGATAAAGGTAAGTTTTAAGATAAATTTTGATATAATTCCAGGGTGAATGGTCTTATAAAAAACCGTTTTATTTTTATTCATAAAATCTAACAGGATGATATCTTAAAGATCGGTAATAGGAAATAAAACCGTTAGCGTTATTGCATTTTTAATATAGCTTGATTGCTGCGTTAGTAAGGTATTAAAATATCGTTTTTGTAAATTAATCAAATTTGACAGTGAGGAACCCAGAAAATTTGCAATGGTTTACATGGCCGGCACGCTCAATCGATGCCGGTAAATAACAGAGTTCTGAGATTTATTTTCTTTTATTTTACAATTTGATCGAATATTAATTGATTACTATATGTTTAGCGTGCATTTTTAATTATTTTCTGTTAGAAAAAAGCAGTATTTTTTCAATTTACGTAGTTAAATAGTAATTTTTGTAGTAAATATCTGATTGGTACAAAGTATAGCTTGCACGACAACGGTATCTAAAAATGGTGGATTTATTTTTTCTTTTTTATAGTTTCATCGAATGGTGGATGATTTATTCATGTTTAGAGAGCATTTTAACTAGTTTTCATTCGAAATAATGCTTAAAATTGAGACAGATAAGATTTTTGGGATTATTTTTTTTTTGTCGAAAATTAAATATTTTTTCAAATTATGTCATTGATTTTTTTATGTTAGGTACATTTTAGTGTTTTTCTGATAAAATACTTAAGAAAAATTTAATAGGTATCTTTGGTTACATTTTTATCTTAAAAAGGTCAGCTTAGAAAATTTTTCGATGAGTGAATAGTATTTGAGACATATAAGTACATCTTTTAATCTATGTAAAGGTATAAAAAAGCAGAACTACTTTGTAAAAAAGGGGGCTGGGAAATATTTAAAACAGAAATATTAATTTTCTTAATTTTTCAAAAGGGTGTTCTTCTTCTATCTTTACTTTCTCCTCTTAATAAAAAATTTTGAAAAAGTTAATTTTTTAGATATGCCGTACTTTATATCGGAAATGGGCCAGAAATACATTCAAGAAAGAATTTGGCATATAACGAATACTCCTGATGTGAAACAAACAGCATATAGAAGCAGATAGACAAGAATAAAAATATCTGAATATCTCAATTTTAAGAGAGAAAATTCAAATATGCAGACGTTTGTTTCGTTTATTTGTGGTGGTGGTGCAACGAGGATGTCAAGAATGACAGCCTATTTACCAATAAACCATAAAAAAAAGCAATAGGACAACTAATTATCAACTGCGTAAATTTTACCTTAATGTATATAAATTAGCTTTTTATTTGTTATTTAAAAATTATACACCTTATTGCTATTTAATTTTTTACTAACTCGAACTTTTTAGAATAAGCTTGAATTTAGTCAAACATATTTGCATTTATCACAACAATGCCCACAGCAGACCAATGAAGGTCAGTTTTTAAGTTACTTATAGGTACTGTATAGTGGAAAACTTATTAATATGATATAAATTTTTCTTTGATGCAAGTATCAATTTTAAAACAAGAAGTTTCATTTTTAATTTAATAAACAGTAACAATTTTACAACAAGAAGTTTAATTTTTAATTTAATAAAAAGTAACAATTTTAGTGGTATTTTTTTTTTGTTAATTTGAAGAAAAATATTGCAACTTTTCCAATTTTAGGTAAAATCTAAATACCTGAATACTTCTATTGTGGCAGCAGTTTCGGCAACAACAGTAATTAATGTATTAACGTGAAAACATGGCTTACACTTCTCTCTTATGGAAAAAAGAGAAGAACATATCTGTGAGTGAGTTATGACTATTATAGATTTATTAAATCATCAACTCATTGTGATAACTATATATTTAATAGTTAACTGAAATTTTGTGTTAAAATTTTTTTTGTAGGCAAACGTAATACGCCCAGAAGGGATACATAATAGAACTGAAAAGTATAATGAAATATATGCTACTTGGGACTATGTGGCCCTTCTGGAACTTTATGAGGATTTGTTGTTGAACATATATCCTTTTTATGTAAGTATTCTATAGAATATACCCTATTTTTATATAAAAAATCTACACAAGATACACTTGGACCTTTAATTTATTACCCGTATTACTTAGTGTATAATTTCTTTCAAGACATGCCATATTTTGTATAAAAAATCCATAAAAGACATCTCATGTGTCTTTAATTTTCAAATTATACATTTTTAACAGAACGAAATAAACCTTTTTTTAAGTAACAATTTTAGTGGTATATATTTTTTTGTTAATTTGGAGAAAAATATTGTAACTTTTTCAATTTTAGGTAAAATCTAAATACGTGAATACTTCTATTGTGGCAGCAGTTTCGACAACAGCAGTAACTAATGTATTAACGTTGAAACATGGCTTACACCTCTCTATTGTAGAAAAAAAGAGAAAACATATACAGATATGTTACTTACTCACAGGAGTAAGTTATGACTATTATCGATTTCTTAAACCATCAACTCATTTTGATAACTATATATTTAATAGTTAACTGAAATTTTGTGTTAAATTTTTTTTTCGGTAAACATAATACGCCCAGAAGAGATTCATAATAGAACTGAAAAGTATAATGAAATATATGCTCCTTGGGACTATGTGGGCATTCTGGAACTTTATGAGGATTTATTGGAGAACATATATACTTTTATGTAAGTATTCTACAGAATATACCCTATTTTTATATATAAAATCTACACAAGATACACTTGGACTATTAATTTATTGCCCATATTACTTAGTGTATAATTTCTTTCGAGACATACCATATTTTGTATAAAAAATCCATAAAAGACATCTCATGGGTCTTTAATTTTCAAATTATACATTCTTAACAGAACGAAATAATTCTTTTTTTTTGTAAGTATACTACAGAACATACCCTGTTTTTATATAAAAAATCTATATAGGATACATTTGGACTTTTAGTTTATTGTCAACATCACTTAGGGTCAATTTCTCTCCGGAAAACACAATATTTTGTATAAAAATTCGTAAGAGACACTTCAAGAGTCTTTTTATTTTCAAATTATACATTTTAACATATCAAAATAACCATTCTTGTAGGTATCTTACAGAACATACCCTATTTTTATATAAAAAATCAGAAAATACACTTGGACCTTTAATTTATTGCCCATATCACTTAGTCAATGTGTAATTTCTCTCCTAAAAACACTCTATTTTGTATAAAAATCTCCACAAGACGCCACTTCGGCCTGTAATTTTCCAAATTAGACATTTATAACATTAAATCTAACCTTGTTATAGCATTTTTTATAATTTTATATCTTTTCCAATGCAGTAGGAAACCTCCTTGACATTATTTTTCATATTATTTTGTACAACTTTTGGTGACTTTCTCAGAAGTCAACAAAAGGCAAAATATTTAATTTCTTACATCACAGTGCTTTTAATTTTAATATATAAACTCATATCTAAACGAAATTATGATCCACGATTTAAAGTATTCTACAGAACATGTCCTATTTTTATACAAAAAATCTATACCAGATATACTTGAATCTTTAATTTATTGTCCATATTACTTAGTCTGTGAGTAATTTCTCTCCTGAAAACACCCTATTTTTGGATAAAAATCTACACAAGGCAACACTTGAACTTTCAATTTTTCAAATTACACATTTTTAACACTTGACCTAGCTCATTATTATAGCATTTTTATAATTTTATGTCTTTTTCCAATGCAGTAAGAAGCCTCTCTAACATTATTTTTCATATTATTTATACAGCTTTTATAGAATTTTTGAGTAATCAACAAAGGCAAAATATTTAATTTTTTACATCACAGTGCTTTTAATTTTAATATCAAATCTCATATCTAAACGAAATTTTGATCCACCATTTAAGTTTTTTACAGCACATACCCAATTTTTATATAAAAAATCTATACAAGATATACTTGGACCTTTAATTTATTGTCCATATTACTTAGTCTGTGTGTAATTTCTCCTGAAAACACTCCATTTTTCTATAAAAGTCCACATAAGACATCACTTGAGCCTTTAATTTATAAAATTACACATTTTTAACCCCTGGTCTAACCCGTTATTATAGCATTCTTTATAATTTTATGTCTTTTCCAATGCAGTAAGAAATCTTTCTAATATTTTCATATTATTTATAAAACTTTTGGTGAATTTTGAGTAGCAACAAAGTCAAATATTTAATTTCTTACACTACAGTGTTTTTAATTTTGATATAAGATGTCATAATTATGACAATTTAAAAGCGTTTAAAATTTGTAAAAAAAATAAGAAATTATGTATTTAAAAATAGCAAAATAAAAAAACACTTTCATATTTCGCGAAAAATTAGAGAAAAGCATATCAGTGAGTTAGTTAGGCTATTATCGATTCGCTGAACCGTTAGCTCATCATGATAAATGAAACTTGTGGTTTTGCTGTACACTGTTAAATAGTTTATTTCATATTTTATATATACCTTGCTTATACATATGTTGAAATTTTTTATTATATTGAATTAAAAGAGACATAAACAAAAAGTCATGCCTTGATTACTTTTTATCTCTTTAATAACTCTAACCATTATGTTAGTATTTTAAATAATCAGTTTCCTCTTAAGCACTTTTTACTCGATATTTTGTTAACTTTTTATCACATTAAATAAAACGAGGCACCTATGGTTAAAGGAAATCGAACTTAATTATTTTTGCTAAAATTGTTTATTTTTTTTTAGATATACCATACCTTATGCTGACAAAAACCTTCAGGATGATGTGGAAATCGATTCAAGAAACTATTTGGTTTGTGGATAGTCCTCCTTTTCCAGTCCTAAACATTCTATACCCGGGGATAAAATCTTAATATGTTACAATATATGTCAGATTAAGGATAAGTTTGTAAAAAATGAAAAAATAAATTAACATTTTATGTTTCCAATTATTATTAAAGTAAGTTAGATTTATCTATTATTTGTGTCAAAACAAGGTTATAACTCGAAATTTTTTGCCATACAGGGCACTAAATATAAATTAAGATTGTTGATTTATCAGCTAAATGTTTGTTTATTATTCACTCTTTATATTACAGTAATATTTTTCTCTTAGTTAATAAATATATTTATTAAATGACTATATAGTCGTAAAAAATAATGTTTGATGAAATAAAAATAAAGTATATATTTGTTTTATTTTTCCTCTGCGTTATTATATAAAATCCAAATGTCTCGTAGCTTCGTATCAATTTTTTTCCAAATTTTACCTTTTCAAATTAAAAAAATATATATCAAATGGTGTTCTCTCTAAACTTTAACGCATATTCACCATTTGACAGATAACAACTAGGAAATGAGACTCCGGGGGCGTAATCCTAAAAAATAGGACATATAAAATAATGACAATACAGTACTCCTATTATCATCTATACAATTATAGAAACTTGTTAAAATGAAATTGTAAAATGGCGTGTTTGCATCACCACGAGCCGCCGTAAGTTATGTACAGAATTTCCTTGTCAGACTCTCTACAAGTCATTTTACCTACATCAGTACTATTACAAACCAAAAAATTAATTTTAATCAAATTTACGATACCCTACAACAACAACTAATGGATAAAGACTCTTTTTTTATTAATCCTTATATACACACATAACAGTCATTTAAGCCGCTACGTTGACTCAAGAGAAATAGGATTTAACTGCTAAACTCTTCACGTAGTGGTCGTAGTCTGACGGATAAGGTATCTGTGTACTGAGCGGAAGATTGGGGGTTCGAATCCCAGCAACGTATATGACTTTTTTTTCATTTATTAAATGGTTAAAAATTATTCTTTGACTGAAGATAGGATTTAACTGCTAAACTTTGCGACATGGCTTCGATAGCCCTGTGCGTATAGAGTTTGTCTTCCAACCCGAAGGTAGCTGGTTCGATCCTCGCTAGAATGAAAAAAGTGTGACGTCATCCCAACAAAATTAAAGTGCAGCCAACAAGAAGATTGATAATTTGAATTGACAGGCAACCAGAAGAAAATGTCAAGTAGTGACAGGTGACAGTTGATGTATATGCGAAAGCCAACGCCCAAATGGAGTACCCGGGTGAACTACTAGAAAATGGGAACATTTGAACTAACCTGAAAAATGAGGATCCCGGACGGAACATTAGCGGAGTCCTATGGGGTACTCGGGTGGAGCACTAGAAAATGGGGCCCCCGGAAGGAGCTCTAAAAATGGGGATCCCGGACGGAACTTTAACGGAGCCCTATGGGGTATTCGGGTGGAGCCCTAGAAAATGGGGCCCACCGAAGGGGTTCTAAAAAAGGGGCCCTACAAAAAACGGGGCGCAGCCCTAAAATGGGGCCCTCGTCGTGGGGCTCACGGGGGGCGCAGCCCGGTCTATACCGCCGGAATGACTACTTATTTCTTCTACTGTTTGACTATTTCCCTCATAAGCCTAGTAAGTTTTAGTGTTCTTACTCATCCCGTTGTTTCTTTTATGACTTTGTGGACGTTAAAATAGATATAGATCCACTCAAATGGTGATTGCCGAAATTGAAACGTATTTTAAAAGGTTGGATCGGTATAAAAGAAATACATAGAAATAGTACAGCAGCACTGAGACGATTGTATCATTCTAGAAGGAGACACCCCTGAATAGGTTCCCATCCATCTGGGCATTTACGTCAGAAACGGCACTAATTTTTACCTGTTGCTTGGACTATAAAGAATCGACTGCAAATATCACTTACGTAATTACAAGAATGTATGCAGTTGTTTTGTCTCCGCCACTGCTAAAAAGTCATTTAGACATAGGGAAAAAAGAAAATAAAGGTAGAGCCGGTGTAGGTCTCTCACCTTACGTCCACATGCAAGGGGATAGAGTGGAGAAACCATAAAACCAGCAATTTGCCCTCGACGCGCCACCGTATCAGGAAGAGGGGAAATGAAAGGTCGAGTATAAAGTTCAGGAAAAAGTTCGTTTGGGGTTTATCTTTATATTGTATTTTTTGTATGCTAAAGATAATTTTTCATGAAGTTTCTAATGTTTCCAATTTAAATTTGAAATATGACTGAATTATATAAATCAAATTCTTTATTTTTAAAGATAAACATATTAACACAGTTGGCGGTGTTTATTGTTCAGCAAACTAATAAAAGATGTTAGTATTTCTGAAATTGTATAAACTGTTATGATGAATAATAGCAGCAAAAATTTCAAGTCTCTTGTACTCATAGTATATCGGCTCCATCTCTTAGATGTACCAAACATACTAGAAAAAATACTTAAAGTTATGTTAAACCATTGCCTAGCAACATTGAGTAATATCTTTTTCTATTTACGTGTTCGGTTTGATTGCAATTCTTTCATTGTTCGATACATAATTATCTTAAAAATATGCACAAGAAAATATTCATCAAAATTGCTTAGATGTGATCGTGAACGTATTTTAAATAACTTAAAGGTGCGTATAAATATGCGAATAATATGCTGTGTGACGCGCCCGTGACGAGCTTGCCTCGCACTTCTAGCTAACCTTCTTTGATCTTTACCGGTTCGATTGAACCCTTGTGCTTTCGGTGGCAGATGTCAAAGGGGTTTTTAAAAATCATTTGGGCGGTGTCAAGCAACAAAACGTAAAGATAAATAAAAATATATTAATATTTGTAGTAGTATTTGTAGACAGAGATAATTATAAGTATTTATAAGTTTTAATAATTTTAAATAGGTTGCGTTCTCGCACCAAATGTGTGTTGTATCGCGGGGACTGAAATTTGTTATTCAGTGAGTCTCGTAGTGGATTTTTACAAAGAATTTTGGTAAAGAATATGACCAGGTTTAGAGTTATTTATTTTTTTTTAAATCGGACTTATTGGTGACTAAAAACGAACAGCACCTTGTTTCGGTGGAAGTGGAGCACGCATGTAAATTTTTCAGGAACGTTTCAGGTAATACAAAGTAAGCGAAGAACATAGGCCTGTCCAGCCATGTCTGACGACGAAGAATAAACGGCAGCTTTGTTAATTTTATGCAGTGGGGTTTCACTGTCAAGAAGGTTATTAAATAAAAAACGAAAACTTTGGTGATAATAGCGCACTGCCTTATATAAGAAACGGTCAAGATTGAAAATTCTAGCAGATTTATAGTTCCAACTATAAAAATATTGACTTCTTGTGACCCAAATGCATTCATTACTTCATTTGAGACCTGCCGCCGAAGGCACTCGACAATAATAGAAATTGGCAAAATTCTAAGGAGTCTCGCTGTAAACTTGCGGAAGCTAGTCATGGGCGCGTCACGTACTCGGCTCGCCATATTTATGGATATCTTAAGACGTTGAAGGCCACTAGATGCAATCGATCCTGATGTTTCTAAAACAGTGTAAACGTTGGTTCCTGATGATAGCCGGGGCGGTACGACGTGAAACCTGGGCCCCTATCCTCGTACGTGTGATGTGAAAGGTGAGGTGAATAGCGATGGGAATGGCGATGTGAACTTTATGACAGTAAAAGCCGTATTCTTAAAAAGCCAATGTTGCCAAATATGAACGTGCTAAAACCCGAGAATTTCAAAAAATAATGCAATCGATCCTGATGTTTCTAAAACAGTGTAAACGTTGGTTCCTGATGATAGTGGGGGCGGTACGACGTGAAACCTGGGCCTCTATCCTCGTACGTGTGATGTAAAAGGTAAGGTGAATAGCGATGGGAATGGCGATGTGAACTTTATGACAGTAAAAGCCGTATTCTTAAAAAGCCAATGTTGCCAAATATGAACGTGCTAAAACCCGAGAATTTCAAAAAATAAAATTGATGACAGATTGAATTGAGCTGTCAGACCGAAAATGTTCGTAGTATATTTTGTTGCCATTTTAGGCAAAAAGTAGTTTTGGTACTTTAAATTAATCGTCAAAGGTAAAAAAAAATACTGCTGTTGTTATTTTTGTGAAGTTATTGATTATCATTACAATATTTGTCCTTTGCCTGGATTAAATTTATCTTAAATTGACACTCTAGAACTGTTAAACAAAAATGCATACAAAGAGCCAAGTACTTGAAGATTCTAATATATAAAGAAAAGGGGATATCAAAAAAAGCAGCAATCATATATACAAAGTAATATACTGAATAATTGCAGAAAGTCAGCACTGATAAACCTTGAAACGGTGGAAATTATAACTCTACGTAGTATGACTAAAAGACATCCTTCCAATCCACTACGGAAACTATCCAATCAGGTATTTATTGTATGAATTCACAAAGTGTCCAGCCTCTTACTGCGAGATGCCCTGTCCTGATAAGTAAATTTGAAAGAAAACCTGAAACTTGAACAATGATAGTGAAACTTTATGATCAGGGACCGAAACCAAAGGCCAGACAGAAGAAGTCCATTAAAGATACTGGCGGATCTCATTCAACTTTAAATGTATATATTTTTTATTTTATGTACCATAAATAAGGTTTTTATGCTGAAGGACCTCATTCGTTGGTCTGTAGGGTTCATATTTATATGTCTCAATAAATTATAATCATATTTATTTAATTGTAGTGTCGTATAGTGTTTAACACAGTCTAATTAAGTTAAGTGCTGTAGTTAACATAATTTAAATATAAAAGTTGTTACTTATTTAAATAAAAGTTTCAGATAGCTTACAAATTGTTATTTCTCAAATTTATTATAAGTTGTGTCGTGAAAAGTATTATGTTAAACTTAACTGTTTAAAACTAAGATACTCGGCTGTTATTGACACAAGTATTTATGTTAAATCCATAAGCAGAACTGGCCCCAGAAAAACATTTTTAAATAGCACGGTCATACAATTGAGTTATGAACAGAATCGCCTGTAATAATTTTATATGTCTGTAATCTCAAATTTACTTAATATTTGCGAGACATATTCAACTTTCTAAGGATATTTTATTAAAAAATTTGAAAATATTAAAAATATCAGGGTATCACGTAATTAACGTTTCAACTGTTTATTCAAAAAATAAAAAGTGTTAAAGAAACGGTTCGTCAACATATTATTTTTTTTAATGACGAATTATTTTGAAGGACCAAAAATAAAATAAAAATTTTTAATACTATTTTATTTTTTGAAATTCGTGCGTTAAATATGTCATTTAGCGGCTGACATTTCATTTGCGCATGTTTCACCGTTCGTTTGCCGGGCGAACGACGATATGAGCGATGAACATTTCAAGAATACGCGTTCGCCATCTTTTCACCGTTCACTTCACGTTCCCCAGTACGAGGATAGGGCCCCTGTACATTTTTTTTAGTCGGGTCGCTGAGTTCGAATTCGGCCTCAGAATTGCTCCAACACATTAGGTTTTTTAAATATCCACCCAATAGTGCAAAAAACGAAACTTTGATCTATATTTGAGGTTATGTATCATCGCGATATTTTTCTTTCTCAAGAAATATACATAGCATCTTAACGTATGAGTCTTACTCTTCCAAATGTCTTTGAATTTACTCAACTATCTTTCTTTTGCTTCCAAATATTCAATTTTGAAAATTTCAAATTGCATAAATTTTTTAAATTTTGGAAACCTTCCCCTTCCGTAACTGATAAGCTTTTAAGCGATAATTCTGATAAATCATGAATGTTTTGAGGCTATCAAAACATCGCTCAATCCAAATTCATCATTATTTAGGAAAATAAATTTGTTTAGTCAAAATTCATTATTATTTAAATAAATACTTTCATAGCATTTTACAAAAATAAATATGATGAAAGGAATCTTTATCGTTATTACGATATATTTTGTTTTAAATATAGTATTAAATAACAAATTTCACAATTTAAATACAAACTCTTTAGCGATGTACACTTGCAGACTTTGTATTTGTAGAATATGGTTTTGTGAATTCTGAAATGTATATATATATATATATATATATATATATATATATATACAGGGGCGGATCCAGCCTCTCCCTTTGGGGGGGGGGGCGGTGATATCACAAAAGTACAGTATAGCAAGAAAAACAAGTTGTCAACGGGGGGGGGGGGGGGTGCTAATATAAAAGGCAGAATGGGGTCTATTTTCCTGAACTCAAAGCTTTTGGGAGGGGGGGGGGCGATCGCAAGCATGCAGACTCCTATACTCTATTCAAGAACTAGAGAGAGTAATAAAACTGTTACCGAAACCTCTAATGTACCTGATCCAGTGCCGCAGGTAACTGAGAACTGCCGTAAATCTAATTATATTTCATTATATTTAAATATATTTTATAAATTTACTGCAACATAGAATTTCTGATAGTTTAATTTAATTTCTGTCAGTGAGCAAAGTACAACTTACAGTTTTTTCTTAGTGATTTATCTTGTTTGCGTTTGTTTTTATATAATATTTGAGAGTAGTGAGATACCCAAAAGATGTGGCTTTCACCTCTATATTTATTCGAAAATCGTTAAACCAGGGCATTTTTTCCTCAACGAAAAACTTATTACGATGAATATTTATGATGCCTTAAGATATCAATATCTAGATAATAATGTTAAAAGCTCTGTTGAGATATGTTCCAACATGACAGGAGTTGGAAAATCTACTATGTACCGAATACTGAAGGAGAAAAAACAAATGGAATTGTTAGTATTCCCAAGCCACATTCGATCACAGGCAAACGAAAAACCTCGTTGGAAGAAGAGATGAAACCTGCAATTAAAGGGGTTGTATATACACTTTATTATGAGAAGCAGATCCCAACCATCTACAAAATTCTAACTAAAATCATTGAAGATCGCGATTTACCTGAAATTAAAAGAACAGATCTCTGGAAATTGCTCAGAGAACTTAATTTTTGCTGGGAAAAACCAAATAGAAAATCTGTTCTTATAAATTGTCCAGAAACTGTCCGTTGGAGACGTAAATATCTCTCTTAACTAAAAGGTCGAGTTGCTAGAAATAACACAATTAATAAAATTAGTAATTTAATTAAACTTTTAAAAGATTTTTTTGAATAAACTTACTGCGGAAAATTGGGAAAAATCCATATAATAAAAGAATAAAACAAAATGTGAGAACTCGATCTCATAATCGGTGATATAGAGGAACCAATTATAATTAATTTTAGCGAAGATAGTTTCACTGACTTTGATTAGGAATTAGATACGTAATGTTTACTAGTGTAAACACAATTTATTATTTAATTTTTTGTTTTTGTTGTATTTTATTGTTTAATGTTGTTTATATGTTTTTCTATTTTTTATATATTTTTATTTTAGTGTGTCCCACTCTTTAATTTTATATATATTTAATTCTAATTAGCCATAAGTTTTTTATTATTTTATTATTGTGTTTGTGTCTTTTTCTTAAGCGTGTAGAATTAACATGTTTATCTTATTTTTTTGGGGCTATCGTATTTCCATATATAAAAGTAAATTAAATTAAGATATCAGTACAATAGAAATAAAAATAAGTAGGTCTAATTTTAATTACAACATAAAAAAAGTAATTACATTTGAATCCCTTTTTAGTGTTTAATTGTAATTCTGCAGATGGTTGAAGAAATAAATAAACTGAAACGTCAAATACGCTAAAAATGTTTTTAATTAATAATAAAATGACCGATAGCCCCAAAAATATTTTATTATTATATGGATGAATTTATTTTTTTATATGTTTAACTTTTTGTATTTTTGACAATGGATATTTTGTAAGTATTTAAATTATAACTTAGAATTTTTTGAGAGAATAATCCTACGTTTTAGTCTATTATTATAGACCGGTATTTTTTATTATATCGTTTGAGGGTTTTTTAAATTGCAAAATTAGATGTTTATGATTTTATTTATAACAAAAAATATGGAAATACCTATAAGGACTCCTTTGAACTTCTATCCGTTGTTTATCAAAATCGTCGCCTAAAATCTTTTCGGTCACGAAAGGTGAAAATTTTCAAAATTAGAGAAATTCATGCAATTGGGAATTTTCAAAATTGAATATCTTAAAGAAGGATATTTGAGCAAACTGAGCAGTTTTGGAAAATTAAGACATACTTTAAGGTGCTATGTACCGTTTTTTGAGAAAAAAAATGTTGCGATGAAACATAACCTCAAATATAGGCCAACATCGCTTTTCTTTTGTATTTTTAGGTTATGATAATTTAAAAAAAATGATGTGGCCAGATTCGAATTTAGCGTCTCAAAATCTACAAGAAATGGCTTCTTCTTCTTACTCAATGAACAAATTTCACGCTATGATATGTTATTAGCCTCACCAGTTTCAAACGCAAAACGTAGCTTGTCGCATGGTTTGCTTAGTAATAATTTGCTGTGCCTGTGGCCCGCAATTTGGTTCCAGTAAATCGGGTGGTTTATTCACCAATATCAGTATTAGTAATACTAAATACTGATTCCGGCCCAATAAATGTGATAGCTGACAAGATAAAGATCTTGCAATTAAATCCGCCTAGGATACTCTTGTGTCCTGGTGTACATTCATTGTATTTTGCTAGAGCAATAAATAAGGTTTTGGAGATAGCTCTAGACTTGTTTAGATTTTATTTGATGTCATTCAAGCATTTTCAGCGTTATCTGACGGTCGAAGAAGTTGAAAGTGATTCTGCCTCTATAACTCTCGGTCAAATTTCTCGAAGACAAGTATCAGTTGCATGCATTCCTGCTTGAAATACCCAGGTGTGCTTTCCAGTGCCTCACTCGGATTGACTCTGAAGATGGCTTTGTATATTCCTGTACCCATATCACGATCAGTTTGGGACTCATGTGTAAACCAGACGAGGTTTTCTGGCTGACTTATTCGATGTAAAGCTCGTTTTGAAATCGTAAAAATACCATTGTCTAAAAATTTCCGCATTGCGTAGAACAAACATTTCTGTATAAAGGTATATTATGTGTAGAATTTATAAAATTAAAAATATTGAGAGAGAGAGAGAGAGAGAGAGAGAGAGAGTGAACAGTATTTTGTAGTTGTTTAAGATAAATTCAATAAACTAACAAGAACAAACTGTCATTCAGCTAAAATTATTCCAATATGAAACGGAATGGGTAAAACGAGGTATTTTTAAACCACTAGGCTCATTCTCCTCTTATCCTAACTATTATTTATTCACTAGAACAATTTATAAAGGATCTAGCTATAACTCTAGATCTATGATCATACTGGCTTCGAAAATTGAGGCTTGCCCATAATTTTTCAAATTAAAACCTAAACCAACAGAAAAGTTTTGGTTCTTGTTTAAATGCATAAATTTTCGAATAAAAGGTGTAAAAAGGAGAAAATCCAAAAGAATATTAAATTTAGCCTACTTAAGATAACTTATGAAAAATTACATCCCTTTTCGCCTTTGTATGGAACTGAATAAAAAGACATAATAAAAGCACAATATCTCTCTTAAATAATAAACAAAGGGAGATTTTTTAATAAATACGATTATGATGCTTGAAAAAGATTGACGCGCCATTAAAACGTAAAGTTTTAGAGAAAATATTTTTTATTAAATTTATATTTTTATGGAACTTTGGGCTATATAAAAAAGTTTCTGGAAACATCCATTAAGGGAAAAATAAGTCTATTATATCTTTTTTACGTTAACGGTTTACTGAACTTTGAAATAAATATGTATGAGTTTATAATATAAAAAGATAGAGTAGAGATAATTTAAATTGTAATTTTTGAACCAATAATTGTAACTGTTCTCCTAATGATGCAAATATGGCTATCTTTCTATTAATTTGCTTCTAAGGTTTTAGTTCTTTGCGTACTGCTTCTTAATTTACTTATTTATTGAGTTATGAGAACTTATAAATGAATTATATGAACTTATTAATAAAATACCATAACAACATTTGACTGTAACAGAAAATGGTCGTAGATTCCCGCAGACGCAATATTTTGGTAGCATATAGCCGGTTGGTCCACGATTTACTGCTGCCCCATATTAGTTATGAGCTGTTTTATAAATTTGTAAATAAGTCTCCCCGTGACTGAGTACACATGTGGATCTTTGCTTCTGCTAAACAACTACAAGTTAATAGAGCCCACCACTACCACAAACATAACCTCAAGACTTAGGACAAGCTGATATCTAACTAGTCAGATCTTACCTCTTGTATTAAGTTTTATTAAATTAAATGAAGCAAGTTTCTCAAAACATTTAAATCTATTTAGTAAAAATAAATAATAAAAACGAAACTCTTCTTCTTCTTCCTTCTTATATATAAGCAATTTGCTTGTTATTCTTTGTCTCTTTGCCTGGTTTCAGTCTATTGCAAGGTTATCACTCCATCGTTTACGGGGTCTTCTGGTACTCCTACGTCCTATTGGTGATTTGTCCCTCGTGATCTTTACTATTCTGTCGTCGGTCGTGCGGTTGATGTGTTCGTTCCATTCCCTTTTTCTTTGTGATACCCAGTTATTAATGTTATCGACTTTACACACTCTTCTTATATCCTCGCTCCTATTTCGATCCATAAGTGTCCTGTCAGCTACCCTGCGCACCACTCTCATCTCTGTTGTTTCCAGTATTTGTTTTGTTCTCGAGGTTTCTGGTCTGGTTTCTGCAGTGTATGTTAGTATGGGTCTTATTGCTGTTTTATAAATTCTGGATTTAACTTCGATTCCTATATGTTTATTGCTTCATATGGTACTGTTAAAACATGCGGCTGTTCTTGCTGCTTTCATGGCTTATCCCCTCACCTCCGTTTCAACATCCCCGTATCCGGATATTTCTATTCCGAGATACTTGAACTTCATTTCCTTCTGTATAATTTTGTTGTCTATTTCTAGTTTGCATCTGAGTGGTGTTCTAGATGTAGTCATGGCTTTAGTTTTTGACGCTGATATATTCATGTTAAACTTTTTCGCTGTTATGTTAAAGTGGTGCAGTAGTACTTGCAAATCGTTTTCGCTTTCAGCTATTAACACTGCATCGTCGCCGTAGCACAGTATTTTGATTTCCCTGTCTCCCATTTTATACCCTTTCAATCTACGCACCTTCTTTATCAACTCGTCCATGATGATATTAAATAGTAGGGGGCTAAGAGAGTCACTTTGTCGGATGCAATTACTTACTTCTATTTTTCGGTTAATTTACCGTTTATCCTAGCTTGAATCGTATTTGCCTGATATATATTTTCAATCGGTTTGATAATGTTTTGAGGTATTTGTCTGTCGTAAAGTAGCTGTGTTACATCCTCCAGTTGTATACGATCGAACGCCTTCTCTAGATCGATGAAACATATAAAGGCTGGACGATGGTATTCAATCGACTTTTCAGTTATTTGTCTTATATAAATATATAAGACGAAACTATTTACAATAAAAACCTTAAAATTAAATCTCTAAACAAATCCAAAGTAATTAAAATAACCCGGATTATAAAATAAATCTAACTCTGAAAATCTTGCATTTAAATAGCTTTCTAGAGATTAATCAGTAAAAAAATAGAAACACGAAAAATATCTATTTAATTTCTTTAAACAAAACAGTACTAACCTTGCCTTTTCCCATAAAAAACAGAATTTTCCTTTAATTTTCCCAAAGACAAATGAAAATTCAAAAATAAAAGCCTTCTTAAACACCCCGGCTATACGCTTCACGTAACTTTTTGTAATAGATTCGAAAACGTAACGCCTCTAACGATTCTCAAATAGTAACTGAAGATTATAACTTTTTAAGAAGCATCCCCGAACTTTTCTCCACCAGACTCCCCACGGCAGTTCCTGTCATTACTTATCTTGCACTCATCTCATTCCCGATTGTTGAGGTCATTAGCCATCTTATGTTGGATGTTTAATTCGCGATTTGGCCTGAATATATTAATATATATTTTTTTTATATTCACGGGTTCATAAAGCTATTCTACGTATTTCAATAACTAAAAGAATTGATAACAATTGTAAAAAAACTCTTCTCTCTATTAGTTATTTTGAAGATATCTAACCCATTATTTCTTACGAAGAGAAAAATACAATCATTATACGAATTTTTTGTACATATAATCAAATGAGTTTATTGGATTATAGTGATTTTACTTGAATATTCGTTTGTTTTCTTATGATGCGAGCATTTTTCAATTTAAAAACCAACGACCCAAAAGTTATAAAAATGCCTGTTTAAATATTGATTTATTTTTCCTTTATGGGTTTTTAGGTGGTAATATAATTCCTCGTATTAGTAGAATGTAAAGTATACGTGAAACAATATTTAATAAAATTATTTATTATTAATGTTCTTTACATTACAAGTAGGCTTTAAGAAATTCATTGAGTTTTATTTCTCAGATTTACTTAGCAAATTATTTTATTTTTTATATTATTTTGTATACAATCCCAGACTTACCTTATATAGAATTTTCCGTTCTTATTAAAAAAATTTCAAAAATGGAAAAATATTTTTACCTTTTTTACTGCTATAAAATATTCACCAAATATCAACCTGTTGCCTTTTAGTACTCATTTTTATTTCCTAGGGGATTGGAAATGATTTTGAATTTGTTTTTTCGTTTTTTATAATTCTAAGACCTTTAATTGTATTAAATTTAAAATGTTTACGTTCTTACTTCAATTTCGCTCTTCAGACACACTTTTTACAATGGTAAATTTTAAATTTATTGTCATCCCTAATTTACTTCTTAATGTTTTATATGTCCCAGGGGATGTTGGAAGGACATTTTAACGATAAAAATATTGTACTTCGGACATGAAAATTGAGGAAATTTTAGCGTGATTTCGTACCTCTATATTGGGAAAAAGGTTAATTTTTTTTATTTTGTTAATATTTCTAACAGAGTAAAAAGGTCAAATGCGTGTCGGACATTCATTATGTTAGGATTCCTAAGCAATTATTGATAGTGTTATATCTGTTCTTAAGTTAACTGCATGCATGTGCCTAAAAGAATTTACTAAGTGCTATTATATTTTCCATATTTTTAGAATATACCGCTAAAAATGTTAGTTCCATATTGCACAAATTTTGCGATTAAATACAATATGTTATATACATGACCGAAATAATAACCCAAATCCAAGAATTACGTAGTCTATGAAGCGGCGGTTCGGCGGCCATCACGAAATACGCGTTACTGATACTACACTCTGTCACGTCATTTTATTTTCCTATTTTATACTAATTTTATGTTTTCTGTGAGAAATTATTATATCGTAGTAAACATTTTGCTTAAAAATTTTATGATGAATCTCTTGCGCATGCCGTAACTGTATGTCGAAAACTGGAGGAAACATGTTTTTTCTTCCATTCCTCAAAAATCATTTTTAAGGTAATTATTTGAATATCTATTGTCAGAAATATTATGAATAATAATAAAAAAAAAGTGACATGCAAACCTGGAGAACAAGGATCCAATTGAAAGTGCCATTCAGCGATACCATCGAAACTAATACAATCCTAATACGAAGGGGAATATTTCAATGTAATTCACTAAGCCCATTGTGGTTCTGCTTTGCAATGAACCCACTGTTACGCTGTTTGAATTCCACCAGACACGGCTTTAGTATTACAAATAACAACGAAGAGGTAGTAAGATTGAATCATCTTCTATACATAGATGACCTTAAACTGATAGCTACTACCAAAAACCAGCTGGAGCAAATGTTCAAAACTTGTGGAGTGGTTCTCCGGAGATATCGGAATGCAGTATGGACTTGACAAGTATCGTATTTTAAACATCGTTAAAGGAAAGATATGACCGGAAGCATTTGAGATGCAGAACGGTGAAACTATAGCTGCAATGGAAGCAGAACAAACATTCTTAGGTCTGAAACAGACTAAACGAATTGACCATTGCGCTATGAAAGCCGAATTGACAACTGAATTTGTCAGGAGGATAAGACGGGTGTTACAAACTAGTCTATATAGGAGAAATTTGTTTAGGGCGCTCAACATGTCCACATGCTCTGCACTTAGCTACTCTTTGGAATTGTAAAATTGAGCAGGACGGACACACCAAGAGAAGCCTGGTTACAGGAACCATTTCATGGACGGTATCCAAATGAGGTTATCCAGGAAAATGTCGATAACTCAGCGTCGAACTATTGGCTGATTTCAGTACAGAGGTTTCCGGAAATGGAAGCTACAATGACACAAAAAACACAGATTGTATAACTGGGCCTCCATTTACGATCGAGGAAGTAAGAACTGCTATAAGAGGAACCAAGGATGGCAAAACTACAGGACCTGACAACTTTTATTCAGAATTTTTAAAGTTAATGGATGACAACGGGACAATATGGCTCACAAAAGTGTTTAATAATATTTATAATACTGGAAAGGTTCCCCAGAGTTGGTTGAAATCAACATTTGTGACCTTACCAAAAAAACGAAATGCAAAAAGGTGCGATGATTATAGAATTATAAGCCTTATGAGCCACCTACTTAAGACTTTCCTAAAAATCATCCACAAGAGATTATACAAAAAATGCGAAGAACAACTAACACGCACACAATTTGGGTTTCGCGATGCTCTGGGTACACGGGAGGCACTTTTTGCTGTCCAGGTCTTGTTCCAAAGATGCAGAGATGTCAACTGCGATATATATGCATGCTTTGTGGATTACCAGAAGGCATTCGATAGGGTAAAACACGACGAGCTTATATCAATACTTGAAGAGATCAGCATAGATGATAAAGATCTGAGAATAATCAAAAATATTTACTACAACCAAACTGCTAACATAAGAGTAGACAACCAGTTGACAGAAGCAATCTCAATAGAACGCGGAGTACGGCAAGGATGTATACTGTCCCCGATGCTATTTAATGTTTATTCTGAGCATATCTTCAAACTAGCCTTGGAAGAATGTGATGAGGGAATACTAATCAACGGTGAACGTCTGAACAACATCAGATACGCAGACGACACAGTGGTATTCGCAGACAGTCTGGAGGGATTGCAGATGTTGATGACAAGCATAACTGAAGTGAGTAAGCACTATGGGTTAGATTTAAATACAAAGAAGACAAAATATATGGTCATCAGCAAACGCCCAATCCTAAACACACAACTGACCATCAACCAACAAACAATTGAAAGGGTTGAAAGCTATACATACCTTGGCACCAATGTAAACAGTCAATGGGATCACTCATTGGAAATAAAACAACGTATAGCAAAAGCCAAAGCAGCGTTTACAAAAATGAGCACCGTCTTCAAGGGCCGTGATCTGCCGCTGAAAACCAAGGTCTTCATACTACAGTGCTATGTTTTTCCAGTTCTGCTCTACGGAACAGAGGCTTGGACACTCTCTGAAGCGTCCATTAAAAAACTTGAAGCGTTCGAGATGTGGTGCTATAGGCGCATCTTAAGAATCTCCTGGGTCGACCGAGTCACAAACAATGAAGTCCTGCGCAGAATGGGAAAGGAGTGCGAAGTGATCAAAACAATTAAAAAACGCAAATTGGAATACTTAGGACATATTATGAGAAATGAACAGCGATATAACCTCCTCCAATTAATTCTGCAAGGGAAGGTGTACGGCAAGAGGGGGCCAGGACGAAGACGAATCTCTTGGCTCCAAAACTTAAGAAAATGGTTCAACATGAGCACGACTGGACTGTTCCGCGCAGCTGCCAACAAAGTAAGAATAGCCATGCTAGTCGCCAACATTCGGAACGAATAGGCACCGCAAGAAGAAGAAGAAGGCTTCTTGTTAGCTATCCAACACCAGATTATTCCGACGAAGAACTATACGAAGTTTATCATTAGAGATACCTCAATAGAAAATGATCAATTGACACTGCTATACCTAATAACAACAACCTAAGACAAAAATACGATATGGAGAAAAATATAGAGATCTGGAGGTACAAATTCGCAGACAGTGGGCAATGAAGAGCGTCCATACGATTCCCATAATACTTTCATCAACTGGAGTGATACCAAAGAATCTCTTGCAGGGACTGGGCCTTGGTGAGCATTTGTATAAACCGATTAAGAAAGCAGTTCTCCTTGCAACCGCACAGACCATCCGAAAGTTTGTAGGAAGTACAGAAGACTACGCTACCTAGGACCCGATAACATGAAAAGCGTCCATGGAGGGAGTGCGAAACCCTTTGGCTTGTAAATCTGATAAAAAAGTGATGCGATGGTTCAAATAAAGAAATTCTTTCTTCTCAATTTTAATACTTTCTCCTAGTGTAAATTGACTAAAAAACACTACTAGACTTTATCGAAGATTACATTTCTTTATTTAGGGGCACTATATTTAGAGCGGAAATAAATTATCAGGAATGTTTTAGAAATTAAATTTTTCGGAATATTTTATTATCATTATTTCTCTTCCGATTGAATCTGATATCAGAAATCCTATCTCTAATTATCGCTGTTCTCTTTAACGGAGAATATCAAAAATCTTATTTAATAGACCAAAAGTATATCTTTAACACAATTATTGGTGTATGATATTCATTAAATATTATATTGATGTTTAAAAATTTTTTTAGGTTAATGGTTATTTAGATTTTTACTTTAACTTCACAAAAATGTTCTTAAATGTTTTTTTCACATTGTACAGAAACTATAATCAAAATTTAAGTTGGACTAAGTCAAGAACAAAACCAGTAACTTTTTGGTAGTATTTTAGGGCAAGAGAAAGCAATTATTTAGGTTAAGAAAGACTGCAGCACCAAAAAATTCAAAATTAAAAGGGGAACAAGGCACGGATATATTTTCTACTTCCGAATTTTTCTCTAACGCTGAAGAATAGTTTCCAAAAACTGCCATGGAAAAACAAATGTATACATATATATGTCCGAAAACTCAACAACATTGGATTCGCAGAATTCTTTTATAACACAGAGTAAATGAAATCCTGGAAACTATAAAATAATTAAATCCTTAGATATCAATTTTCGAATAAATATAAAATGACGAAAACCACGAGTTACCGACGGAGTTAGTGTTAAGTTTTGTATATCTGGGATATAAGATCACTGTGGGCTGAGAGGACCAAAAATTAAAATTGTGTGGACAACCTTTGGCAAACTACATATTACATTTGGAAGCCAAAATACCAAATTTTTTAAAAAGTAAAGTTTTTGATCGATGTATTTTGTCAGTATATAGGATGAAAACATCAACCTTGACGAAACAAAGAGCAGAAAAACTCAAAATGGCCCAGAGGAAAATAGGACGGATAATGCTTGGTATCACCTTGAGTTGACATAATAAGTACTTGCTTCAATATAGAACGACAACTGGCTAAAAAATAGCTTTATTCGCAGAACATTTTCTAAATCGATTCAGAGCGAGTACAGAACCAATTCATGATTATCGTACAGCGTGTAAATCCATTATTAACCGATTCAGTTTTTTGTTTTTACCATAAACAAGTTCACAACTAGAAAATAATGCAACGGATCACTCAACACATAAACAGGTTTTCAAATAAAATTTAAAAAACTTGAATATAGCCCCAGATTTTGACAGTTGCATGTAAATTGGCGTAGCATAAAATTCTGTATACCTTGAACTTGCGGTGCAAGATATTACCATGGCCTCCGCCTACAAGATGGGTGAAAATGTATAATGGTTTTCAGGCAGGTCTGCGTGAGCATGAGAGGACGAATAAGGGTTGAAATAATGATCATGATTGTAAGGTTTCCATTATTATGACTTAAAATATAGTAGCAAAAATAACCTTAAACAATTTATAAATTATTTCACTTGTCCTTGCTTTATTTTTTTCACACTGTTGAGATCGCAAGTTCAAACTTCGCTGCGCTGGTCATGTGATTGGCGCAGTTAGTGTGTCATACTTTCCGTTTTATTCGTATTAATTTCCATTTAAAGTTTTAGATAGCTGTTTTTACCGACATTTCATGATTGTAGTTCTTTTTTAGGTTAGCTCCACTATTAATATTTTAGAATTTTTAAGGTTGTCATTAGGAGTGACCAGATTTATGGATGTGTATTGGAAAATATGGGTTACATCAGGCTTCGGAAAAAAATGGTTTTCCTTTTAATACTAGTTGTCACTCACTTGATGACTTGATGTATATATTAGAGTAACACAATTTATTTTAAATATTATTATTTTAAATGACTTTTAACTCCAGCTGGCATTTTAAATTTAATTTTAAAAATGTATTAAATATGTTAATAATTTATTACTTCCTTTAAACTGAAACTTCATGAACTATGCAATTTAGGGTTTCTCAGACTATCCAGACTGTATAAGAAAACAAGTTCAATTTCCCTGAGGGACTCTGCACGAAGCGGTGAGACAGGATATAATCTGCGAGATGTTTTACAAATATGTCTATCCGATAAAATATTTTACATGATATGGTAAACGTTTATTTTATGTTGATATAATTTTTTTCGATTTAATGTTATCCTGTATGATAACAGTGTAAAATAAAAACAAAGATCGACCCCATTTATTACAAAAAAAAATAACAAATTATAAGGAATTTTTACTTTGCTCAGTCACTGAAATATTATTTCCATTCTAAACCAATGTTTTTATAAAATACAATTTTAGTTTTGGAAAAATAATAATAAAACAAATAGAACTGTACTCTGTTCAACTGACATGGCTCTTTTGAACTTCAACTCCCTTCAATTCAGGGGCAGATCCAACCTCATTATTAGGAAGTGCAAAAAAAATCGAAATAACTCCCACCCTATTTATAGACAACATAGTAGAATATGACAAGAGAAAGCTAGTTGGCAGTGGGGAGAGGGGGTCAGGAACATCATCTACGTTCTTAATACAATAGCCAGTCTATTTTCTCTGAAATTGAGGTTCTTGGGGAGGGCGATGGCCACCACCGTTCCTCCCTCTTCTTGGATTCGAGTATGTTTCCAGTTGAACTCATGAACGCCGAAAGGGGTGCACTTGCAGTCCCCTGGCTAAAGGAAAATTTGGAAGATTAGGGAATTTTGGGGGATTTGGAAAAAGATGACTTTGAATTCGCGCGGGTTTTGCACCCCCTCGCATTTTTATGCTGACGACTATGGTTGAACCACTTCTCTGACTTAAGTTTTAACTCATCAAATATATATAGATATATATATATATATATATATATATATATATATATATATATGAATAGTTTGGTTATTCCGGGTTTCAATCCGTTCGTTCAAAAAATCGTTTTCACTATGCTTCGCCAAAATCTTATTTGGCATTTTTAAGAGCGGTTCGTCTCGTTACTCGCTGAGAACTGATGGTGGCCTCTGATGAATTTCGAGTTTTGTTTAGCTGGCTCGCTTCCTGATTGGATGAGCGGCTTCGCAGGCTCCTCCCCTCTGCCGAGTGTGATATATTTTGTTCTTATATGCAGGTCTCTCGTCTACTAGTTGATTTTTGTTGTTTTCTTTCTTGATTTTTTATTAATGTTTTCCATGTAGTTGAAACATTTATAGCATCGTCTCGTTTATTTAGCTGTCCCGCTTTTTCGATTTCTAGGGCCTCTCTTATGACGCGTACCTTGTGGTTCTATACTGGTGCTATTTCTTTTGTTTTTTCGAAGTCGATGGTATGTCCGGTTCAGTGACGTTGAAAAGACCTGTCTGTTTGTTTTTGAGGCTATTTTTATGTTCTTGGATTCTTGTTGATATGCGCCTGTTTGTTTATCCTATATAAGTTTGATGGCAATCCGCACATGGAATGCTGTTAACGCCATGATTTTCAAGGTTGGTCTTGTCTTTGGGATTTCCCAGGATGTTGGCTATTGTTTTTTGTGGTTTAAATATGGGCTGTATGATGTGTTTTCTTAAGATTCTTCCGATTCTGTCTGTTGTTACTTTTATGTATAGTATTATGGCTTTGTTCCATTCCGTTCTAGAGCTGTTGAAATGTGTCTTATTTCGTCTTGTTTTGTGTCAAGTTCTGTTAGGTGGAGAGATCTTGATGTTAGTGTGTTGACTACTGCTTGCTTTTGAGAGGGATGATGATGTGACGCTGCATTGAGATATCGGTCAGTATGTGTGGGTTTCCGATATACGCTAAAGCCCAGGGTGTTGTTGAATTTCCTAGTTAATAGTAGGTCCAAAATACCATACACAACACGAACAACAGACAGAATTGGAAAAATCTTAAGAAAACACAACATACAGCCCATATTTAAAACACAAAAAAAAATTTGGGTCTTTTCAATTAAACTATTTTCTTAATATTATATGTCGAAAAGTTCATTAAACAGAACACAATAGCAATAGCAGAGAAAAAAGAAAAAGATGACAAATCCAGATCAAAATGCCATATATAAAAGGTGTTAACAGACGCATTTGGAAGAATTCTGAGGAAGCATGACATATGCACAATTTACAAGCCAAAAATAACAATCCCAAAGACAAAATAGCATGGGAAAACCAGGGAGTGTACAGCATCCCATATAGAGACTGTGAAAAAAAATACATCGTTAAAATAAACGAAAGACTCTCTATCAGAGTCAAAGAACATAAAAATAATATAAAGAATAACCAAACCACATCAGCCTTATTCCAGGAAGCATGACATATGCACAATTTACAAGCCAGAAATAACAATCCCAAAGACAAAATAGCATGGGAAAACCAGGGAGTGTACAGCATCCCATATAGAGACTGTGAAAAAGAATACATCGTTAAAATAAACGAAAGACTCTCTATCAGAGTCCAAGAACATAAAAATAATATAAAGAATAACCAAACCACATCAGCCTTATTCCAGTATCATCAGGAGATAGGACACACTATAAATTTTCAGGAAACTAAACAGATCGCACCCATAAAGCGCATCATCAGAGAGCCTCTCGAACTAAAAAGCACTAAAAACTTTAACAAGAGAGATGATGCACAAAATATCTCAAATAAATGGAAAACTCCACTCGAAACCAAAGCAAAAACAACACATCAGAGAAACAGGACCGCAAGTCGAGAAGAGGCACAGACCCAGGGAAAACGAACGGATTGAAAACCTGAAAACCACCAGCGCATATATATATATGTATATATATATATATATATATATATATATATATATATATATATATATATATATATATATATATATATATATGTATATATTCAATCCGTTCGTTTCCCCTGGGTCTGTGCCCCCTCTCGTCTTGCTGTCCTGTTTCTCTTATGTGTTGTTGTTCGTTTCTAGTGGAGTTTTCCATGTACATATATATATATATATATATATATATATATATATATATATATATATATATATATATATATATATATATATATATATATGCACTGATGTTTTTCTGGTTTTAAATAATGCTTCCTCGACGGCTGCTCGGCTCGGAGCAGGCGAGGAACCTTCGAGGAAACATCACTCACTCACTCACTCAGCTGAGATGTTGGCGAAACGTCGTGAAGATTATTCTGTTGAAGAACGGATTGAAAAAAAATGACATTTCATAAATACATTGGTAGGTTTCTTTCTTTATTTTTATTTTATAAAAATAGAATTAAGGAAGATTATTTTCTCTGTTGTAGAAATCCTGATGAACGGAATAAAATTTCTTGAAACCTAGACTAACAAAAAAGAGTTTTCTTTTTTGGCCAACCATCCTTCTGACTGCAGCCCCACAAAAGTGCCTTAAACCGCTCAGTATAGTTGCCTTTTTCTTATATATATATATATATATATATATATATATATATATATATATATATATATATATATATATATATATATATATATATATAATAAATTGAATCCATTCAGTCAATTGCCGGTAATAATTTTTTATTGATCTGCTGCGAAAAATCTGCTCAATATTGAATTTTTTGACTCATTTTTCCAAAAATGTTGGTTTAGTGAGCAGATGATACAGTAAGCCTTTTAAAAATATCTAGTGGTTACTTCTTTTTTATTTTAGTAGGGATCGCACGAGTAACACTTACTGGATATTGTATTTGATTCCACTAGTCCTTATCAACGTAAATATCGATAAATTATTCTTGTGAAACTAGGTATCGAATATGTTCTGAATTGTACAAGTTACGTCAATTTACTCGTCATTTTGCTTTACTGGCAACACTAATTATGCCTTCCATAATGGCAATATGCATATTTTTCTGCTTTGTATCAGAGCCACTCATGTAGATAAATCGACATTAAAAAAGTTGCATGTTAAACGTGCAACAGGCGTGAATTGCCTGGCGAAATATATAAATAATTGCCATTGCAATCTGCGTAGGTTTAAAATATTTGTGCTAGTTTATTTAAAAAATAAATTAGTAATTATGATCGGTATTTTTGAGTAAAATTTTTTCACTTCTACTCTTACTTTATTATTAAATAGAGACATAGATAAATTTTTTATTCTATTTCATGACATGCATTTTTTATAGTAATAGTAATAGCGCTTACAGGCATAACTATCAATTTTTCCAATACCAGAGCCTGTATTATTTAATTGGAATTTGATTCCTTCTAGAAGGGGATCTACTTTAATGTATGTATTGATATTTAGCATTAAAATTAAGAATGACTTCGAGTAAGCTTGCCTGTTCGGAAAATTTGTAGTTTTTGAAATGTTAGCATTTAACATCATTGTAAAATTGCCAACAATGGACCTTTTGTGTGGCCTCCTCGTTCTCCTGATTTGACTGTCTTAGATTATTTTATTTGAAAAATGATAAAAACACCGTTTAATGTAATCCAGTGCTAACGATGGAGTACTGTATGGCACGGGTAAGGGACGCGTTCGAAAGATTATCTCCAGATTCAAGTAGAGCGGCCATTCATGACGAACTAACTCGCAGATGTGAAAAATATTCTGGAAGTTCACGGTGGAAATGAACGTTTATTAAAATAAGTTGTTTTCTTCTGTAAATAAGCCATTTAGCATTTTTACAATACAAAAATATTAAATTGCCAATATATAATATTTTTCAAGTTAATAATTAATGTAAGTTTCTGATCACCCTGTATTTATTTATTATCAAAATATTGGCATAGTCCACTAAAGTAGATCCCCTTCTAGAAGGAAACCAAACCCAATTAAATGATAAATGCTTTCATATAGGGGAAATTGATATGAAATTGGAATTGATGTCAGAAACAGTTAGACTTAAATATATATTATAAATATGTCTATAATTTTGCGTATAATCTACAAATGCAATAATATATAATGTGTTTCATTTAAAATAAGCAGGAAGACAATAAGTTAAGGTATAACCGGAAATCTTGAAAATATTTTAGTGGCACTGCCAAATTTTAAAAAATTTTTAAACTCCATTTCCGAGAAATCAATTGTGTCAGTTCGTCGTGGGACACATTGTATAAAGTTGATTGTAGTAGGTTCTCATAGAATGATCAAATAAATCCATTTTAAATTCAAAAAAATATGGTTACTATTCATTAGGTTGGGTTAAAAGTGAGTGAGCCGTTCATCTAGTCCCCCTCTGCGACCTTTTGGTCTATTTGTGGCTCACAGCCATTTTTTTTTCAACAAATTTATTCTTTAAAACGCATTGGTTGTATTTGGTGAGAAATTTTTAAACTCAGTTAGTTGCATAATGTAATTATCGAATATCCAGGATCTGATCCTTGTCACTTCCAACAAGCGTTCAGTACGTGTTCTGCTAAATTTTTATTCTTCATGCAGCCTTGTTATCAAACCAATATGATTTTTTATTCTGCTGTGTGCAATGGACAGTCCTACTAGTGCATTAAGCTAAGCTCTACTGTATTCCTATAGAACATCAGTGATCTGTTTATTTATAAGGTATAATATCATTGCCATGTTTGATAAGTCAAGCCAGTGTCGAAGTTGCCTCCTACTCAGGTAGGCAATGAGTGCCTAGCAATTCATTTCAGTTTTTTTATAACAAATTTTGCTCAGTAAGAAGGTCTGTAGATTTGCACCTTTCAAGGCTAGAGTGTGTCGGTATCCAGATGGTTCTTTGTGTCTGATCTGGAACGAACTTTTTCGAATTTCATTCTCTCTTGTATTGCCAGAGTTCGATCTCTGCGCTTTAAATTTTTAACATTATTTTGATTATCTTGCCAGTGAGTTGCTGATTTTCTATTAGTATGGCGTACAATTTATTGGCAAGTATCTCTTCCTGGAATATTGTTGTTAAGCTGTCAAAGCCGTCTGCTTCCAAGCTTGTGTGGCATACCCAACTACTACTCCTTTGGATTTTCGAGTCTATATATATATATATATATATATATATATATATATATATATATATATATATATATATATATATATATATATACAGTGCCTTCATTTCAAAACGAACCATCCTTAATAACTTTGTTAAATAGAAAAATTAAAAAAAAAGAAAAAACACGTCAATTTAGATATACAGGGGGAAGTTTAATTTTGCATTTGTTAAAAGTCTGTCAATCACCTCCTCACCTCCAGCTAACCTCACTTTGATATGTCAAATGGGAACCCCCACCTTGTGACACATCATTGTAAGCAGCATAAAATTGTCTATCCAACCGTATAAAAAAAATTAAATCGGTTTGACGTACAAGCGAACAGTCTGCGAAAATGTCTTCTAATAATGCATAATATATCGGCCTCGAACTTAAGTATGTCAAATGATTACCCTATAGTGTGATACATCATTTTAAAGGGCATACTATCTCCTATTTAGCCAATAAAAAAAAACAAAATCTGTTGATGTACAAGCGAATAGTAAGAAAAGATGTGTGGTAATAATAGACACCTTATCACATTAAACTTTATTATGTCAAATGGCTACTTCATAGAGTAAAATATTATTTTAAATTTAAAATAAATATTTTTTTAAAATAATAAACAGTTAAAATATTTGCGAGAAAAAAACTAAGCCTGTTTTAAAATTCATCGCAAAATTCATTGCAGTCTAATCAATCTAGTGTATTTATTTCAATGATATTTTTTGCGGTACCTGATGGGTACAAAAAATCACTGCAATAAATAAAATTTTTAAGATCTTTAAACACCAGTTGTTTATTATTGTTAAAATTGTCATTGTGACGCCTAGTTGAAACGTGAATATAAATGGTGTATACGCTAGCCGAAAGAATAGAAATAATTTTTCTCTATGGAGCTGAAGATCGGTGCGCTCGTAGAACCGCCAGAGCATTTAACGAGAGGCATCAAGACAAAAACGTGGGCCATAAATATGTACTCGAATTGGTACGAAAGTTTGAAGAAACGGGATCCGTTTGTAATAAAAAATCTATTGAGAAAAGGGTTGTAGATGAAGCATGCCAAATCGAGGTACTAGGACAGTTTGCAATAGATCCAACTTTATCCATCTCAAAGGTCGCAGATTTAACCAACATTTCTGCTGGCTCTGTGCATAAAGTTTTAAAACAAAATAAGTTTTTTCCCTACAAAATTCAAATTCTTCAAGAACTCGGAGAAGACGATTTTGATAGGAGAATTCAATTTTGCGAATTAATGTGCCAACGAATTGACGAGGACCCCCATTTACCTAAGAATATCTGCTTTAGTGATGAATCAACTTTTTTTCTAAATGGACTGGTTAACAGACATAACTGCAGATACTGGGATAATGAAAATCCGCACCTTTTCCGAGAAGGGCATACTCAATATCCCGAAAAAATTAACGTGTGGGCAGGAATTTATGGCAATGAAATCATCGGGCCATTTTTTTTGGAAGATAATTTAACTGGGCAAATTTATTTAAACCTTTTAGAAAACACAATATACCCTGCCATTGTGCAATCTTTAGAAAATCAAGTGGATGAAAATGCTGTTATGGTACTAAATGAAAATAATTTGCATTTCCAGCAAGATGGAGCTCCCCCGCACTACGCTTTGGCAATTCGAGAGTGGCTTGATGAACATTTTCCAGGGACGTGGATTGGCAGACGTGGTGCAATTGAATGGCCAGCACGGTCTCCAGACCTAACCCCTCTAGACTTTTTTCTTTGGGGGTATTTAAAAAGCAAGGTTTATAAAACCCCACCTGAAAATATTGACGATTTAAAAGATCGAATTGTTCGGGAATATAGAGGAATTAGCAGAGAGACCCTTGCCAATGTTCGTGGGGAATTTCAAAATAGGCTTTTTTATTGTCTCGCTAATAACGGCGCACATTTTGAACATTTAATAAAATAATTTTCTTCAACTGAATAAAACTGAATAAACTGCTTATATTTAACACACATTTTTGCATCCTAATTGCCTATAACGTCTATTAACTTAATTTTTTTTCGACATCGTTGGATAGCAGATCGTACGTCCTTTAAAATGATGTATCACACTATAGGGTAATCATTTGACATACTAAAGTTCGAGGCCGATATATTATGCATTATAACAAGACATTTTTGCACACTATTCGCTTGTACGTCAACCGATTTAATTTTTTTTATACGGTTGGATAGACAATTTTATGCTGCTTACAATGATGTGTCACAAGGTGGGGGTTCCCATTTGACATATCAAAGTGAGGTTAGCTGGAGGTGAGGAGGTGATTGACAGACTTTTAACAAATGCAAAATTAAACTTCCCCCTGTATATCTAAATTGACGTGTTTTTTCTTTTTTTTAAATTTTTCTATTTAACAAAGTTATTAAGGATGGTTCGTTTTGAAATGAAGGCACTGTATATATATATATATATATATATATATATATATATATATATATATATATATATATATATATATATATGTATGTATGTATGCAGAGAAGAAAGGAGTTTTAAAAGCATTTATAAAAAAAATGAAAATTCACTGAGAATGAAAAAAAAAATGATAATTCAATTAACACACTGTGTGTGGTAAACACCATATCGGAAATCTTAGACAAAGAAGGTCTGGTGGCTGTTATCTACATTGACTTTGCCAAGGCCTTTGACGTGGTATTTCATTTTATACTTTTGCAAAGCTTGAATTGCAATATGGGTTCCGTCCAAATTTGTTTCAGGTAATGTCATCTTATTTAATTAATAGAGAGCCATGTGTTGTTCTCAGAGGTATACCTCTTACTCTTTTGTACTATCATCAGGGATTCCCCAATGTTCCAACCTCGGTCTGCTGCTTTTTCTTATGTTTATCAACGACATCGCTTTCTTATTTGCAAATGATTCAAAAATCAAACTATTTGCTGACAATCTAAAGCTAAACTTTAACATAGGTAAGTGCTCAGTATTACCATATACCAGGGAAGAGAACTCTATTAGTTATGTGTACAATATGCGAAACAGAACTTCGGGATAATTTTAGATTTTTTGCGGGAAAAGTATAAGATGAACACGTCAGAAAAAAGAGGAAAAATGCGTATTTGCTATATTTATTTATTAAGTATTAAGAGGTTTTACTGAAAATAAAGATATTAGAGTCATAATTTGCCCCATGTAAACTCCAATACTACCGTTAATTCACTCTTATATAGAACTTGTATCTTATATAATACAGTGCCATTTGAATGTGATGTGTTTATGGGCTATCTTCGAGCTTTCAAGACAACTTTATTTAGACTTTACTTTGTAGTTAGCTTCTTCCACAATCTGTTAAATTTTTATGTAAATAAATAAATAAAATAACTAGGACATAGTTGAAAAAAATAATTTTTACTAAAACATAAGATGAGATTAATATTAAACACAAATAAAAATAAAAATTGTAACTATCTATATTCCAACAACAAAACTTCAAAAATGTGTTCCGAGTTCTTAAAATCAAAGTCCTTTATAGAGTAACTTTTGGCCCCCTAACTAACCAAAAATATTGTACAATCACACTTTACTATAAACTCCACACTCCATATAAGTTTCAGTCCTATACAAAAACTACAATACAAGCCACAACAGCTGTTAGATATTCCCGATAGGGCCATTTGCAATCTTTCTTTCTGACTTTCCTTTTTTGATGCATTTGGGGATAAACTCTGGGTTTTATGACTTTTCTAGTAGAATCTTAAACTCTCTACTTTATAACTGGGATATTTTGCGGAATCCTAAATAAACTAAGCAACTTAATCTTTCTGTGTTTACATTAACATTAAGGTCGGAAGAATTTTCAGTTGAAATTATTTCTTAACATTTTATAGCTTACTTAAACTAAATTTCTCTCAAAATTACTGGATGTTAAGCAAGAACGCTACTTTTATTAGAAATTTGAAGATGGTTGTCAACATTTTTAATCTTATAAAGTTGTGTTTATTCATTTTTTGTATTACTTTATCTAGGAATGAGTAAGTACATAAATATTTCGTCAGTATATTGGGCAGGCACTAACTCTAATTTTCTAGATACTTTCGAATAAAGACTTGCAGGCTTGTTTGTAAATTGTCTAATACCTCTTATTGTATTTTGAACTAAGTATAGCAAACTAATAATTTTAGCGTGTTCAGATTTTCTAAAAGTTAACGGTTTATTGTGGTTTCTGTTTGAAATTTATTTCATGGATTTTATTATTATTATTTTTCTTATTCGTTGACTATGAAAGGAGTTCCTGAATTTTCTAAAATAATTATTTTTGTTCCTAAAACGAACATGAAAAATTATCTAGAACAGCGGTCTCCAACTTTCTTCTTCTTACCAACCCTTTCTAAAAATCTAAATAAATTGGCGAAGTCCCTGTGTAATTATTAGGAACAGTAAATGTTTGAGCTATTAAAATTTATTTTCCTTATATTGTAAAAAGTTTACACACAAACATTATTAAAATTAAAGTCATAGCTTAGCCAACAAAAAAAAATTATACGAAATGAATATAACAAAACTTGAAAAATATCCTCAATGGGATATGGGTGCCTGTTTGGTAGAACAACAAAGAAATTCAAGCCAGACAAGACATTAAGACAAATTTTGAAATTAAGCAGGCCTCACAATTCAAACTTAACGCGGGTTGAACATCAAGCCTTCTCATCCCTATGGAAGAACAAGGAAATAACAATAATACCAACAGATAAGGGAAATGTCACGATTGTAATGAACACCAACGAATATATGCAAAAAATGTCAGAAATTCTCAAAGATACATCTTACAAACAAACGAATAGAGATCCAACAACATACCTTAAAAAAACTATAAGAGCCAAGATCAAAACGTCAAAACTAGACCCAGAAACAGAAAAATCCATAATACCAAGGGAAAAATCAAGAGATGTCCAAAACTGTATGGCCTACCAAAAATACACAAAACAAATGCACCACTCAGACCAATAGTGAGCGCCGTGGGATCTGCAACACAAAAACTGAAAAAATATTAAGCAAGCGTAATGCAACCAAGAGTCGAACTGGCAATTCCCTTCAAGCTCCGAACATATGACAAAAAAGATCAAAAACATTCATCTTGAATAAAATGACATATTATCAAGTTTCAACATAAAATCACCACATCCAAGCATACCATTGAATGAAAATTTGGACAAAATCGCCGTGAACGAAGATTTTCCAACATACACAATTGAACTTGCAGAACACTGCCTAAAAAATACATATATCATGTGCAATAATCAAATGTACAAACAAATAGATGGCGAGTCTTTGGGGTTCTCACTTTTACTGGTTATAGTCAACCTTTTTATGATATATTTCTAACAAGAGGCACTGCAAAAGTCACCTTTACAACCGAAATTTTGGAAACGCTATGTGGATGATATTTTCTCTTATACCTAAACAATATCCACTATAGAATCTAATTCACACTTAAGAAACCTTCTTTCTTGGACTTGTTATTAACTAAGAAACCCAAAAAAACCCTGGGTTTCAGCGTATATCGGAAAGCCACACATACTGACCGATGTCTCAATGCAGAATCACATCACCATCCCTTATAAAAACAGGTAGTAGTCAACACATTAATATTAAGATCTCCCCACCTAACAGAACTCGATACAAAACAAGACTAAATAAAACATCTCAACAGCTCTAGAACGGATTGGTTTCTCACAATCAGATATAAAGAAAGCCATAAAAAGACAAGAGAAGACCACAACAAAAACTAAAGACCGAGATAAAATAAGGGAAAAACCATAATCTCATACATAAAAGGAATAACAGACAGAATTGGAAAAATCTTAAGAAAATAAAACGTACAGCCCATATTTAAACCACAAAAAACAATAGCTAACATCCTGTAAAATCTCAACGATAAGACCAACCTTTAAAGTCATGGCTTTTACAACATTCCATGTGCAGATTGCTATCAAATCTACATAGGACAAACAAACAAACGCATAACAGCAAGAATTTAAGAACATAAAAAGAGCCTCAAAAACAAACAGACAACCTCAGCTCTATTTCAACATCACCAAACAACCAGACATACCATCGACTTCGAAAAAGCAATAGAAATAGCACCAGTATAAAACTACAAGGTACGCGTCATAAGAGAAGTCCTAGAAATCGAAAGCGGGACAGCTGAGTAAACGGAACGATAGTTTGTTATATATGTAATTCTCTTTTCAGGCAGAGAATATGAAAAATATATATACAAACAGTTTATTTCCTGCAAATATCGCTCTGGTCCTCTTTCCATACGCGTTTCGATCACCTCATGATCTCGTCAGTGGAGCTGTATCGGACCGAGAGCAACATTAGCAAGAAATAAGAATATGAAAAATATATATACAAACAGGAAATAAACTGTTTGTATATATATTTTTCTCTGAAAGGGGAATTAAATATATAATAAACTATTTAAATACGGCAGAAAGATTTCTTTATTTCTTACTGAAATGTTGATTTTTAAAAGTTTCACGTTACTCGGATGATTCATAGATGTCGTTCGATTGGCGATATTTTTCAGTCTGACATTGAAGTTGGTAGATGGCAGGTGCAATATCCTGCCGACATACCTTGAAATTTATGATTCATATATCAGTTATTTCCTGCTAATATTGCTCTCCGTCCGATACAGCTCCACTGACGAGATCATGAGGTGATCGAAACGCGTATGGAGAGAGGACCAGAGCGATATTTGCAGGAAATAAACTGTTTGTATATATATTTTTCATATTCTCTGCCTGAAAGGAGAATTACATATATACCAAACTATTTAAATACGGAAGTAAGATTTCTTTATTTCTTACTGAAATTTTGATTTTTAAAAACGGAACGATGTTTTAAATATTCCTACTACATGGAAAACAAAACAAAACAACAAAAATCAACCAAGACACGATAGAACTGGAGCATGCGAAGCCGCTCGTCCAATCAGAAAGCTAGCCAGCTAAACAAAACTCGAAAGATAACAGAGACAACCATCAGTTCTCAGCGAGTAACGAGGCGAACCGTACTTGAAAATACAGAATGAGATTTTGGCAAAACGTCGTAATAACGATTTTTTGAACGAGCGGATTGAAATCCGGAATAACCAAACCATTCATTCCACCATGCGTGAAAACTTACGATATAATATAGATATATCTTGTTTGAAACACAAGATTCTAAATAATTTTTAAATTCAACCATAAATTAAAATGTGGCAATTTTTAAATAAAATTTAATTAATGCCTGAGAAATAAACTTGCCATCTCAGATAAATGTTTAACAAGTTACTTGTAGAACACCTACCATAAAACAGAGTATGAAGTAAAAAAGCTGAAATCCCATTGGATATCCTTTATTTAATACCTGTCTGTCAGTTAGGGTGTAGAGAGATTAGTTTACTTACTTACTTATTTAAGATCTCGTAAACTACATGTTATAAATTGGATAAAGTAATACGTAGACACGAAAAGAAGCCATAAAACCAACAGTTTAGTCCCAGACGCATAAAAAACTGAGGAGAGCGGCGAACACTGGAAAGCGCCATTTGAGAAGTTTTTAAGGTTGTCGTGTCACTCCCCTATCGTTTCTATATGGAAATAAAATCGATTGTTTTATTTAAAATACGTAAAAAACTTTTTTTTGCCTGTGTAATACGAAATAAAAAATTTTCTAGGAGTGTTAAAAAATTCACTCACAAAACTTACTTTCTCTTGGATTAATAATAACATTTATTACACACGGGTTGTGTGCAGGGGCGGATCCAGTCTCCCTCTTTTGGGGGGAGGGCGGTGATATCACAAAAGTACAGTAAGACAAGCGAAAGCTAGTTGTCGACGGGGGAGGGGGGGCACCAGCAACATTCCCATTTCTAGTGTAAAAGGCAGGGTCGGGTATATATTTTTGAATTTGAAGCTCTTGGAGAGGGTGGAGGTGATCACAAAAAAAAAAGTTGTCGACAGGGAGAAGTGTGCCAGTAGCATACACATTTCTAGTATAAGAGGCATAATCGGGTCTATTTTCCTGAACTCAAAGTTTTTTTTTTGGGGGGGGGGAGCTATCGCAAGAAAAACAAATTGCCAACGGTAGGGGGGTGCCAGCAACATACACATTCCTAATATAAAAGGCACAATCGGTTCTATTTTCCTGAACCCAAGCAAGCATATACATTCCTATACTCTATTCAAGAACTAGGGAGAGTAATAAATAAAACTGATACCGAAACCTCCAACGTACCTGCTCCAGTGCAGCAGGTAATTGAGAACTGCCGTAAATCTAATTATATTTAAATATTATAAGCTTTTATAGATTTACTGCAACAATAAAGTTTCTGATAGTTCAATTTAATTTCTGTCAGTGAGCAAAGTACACCTTACAATGTGTCTTTACTGATTTATCTTGTTTGCGCTTGTTTTTATATATTATTTAAGATTAATGAGATATCCAAAAGCTCTGGCTTCCAACTCCATATTTATTCCAAAATCGTTAAACCAGGGCATTTTTTCCTCAGTGAAAAACTTATTACGATGAATGTTTATGATGCCTTCATATATCAATATCTAGATAATAATGTTAAAAGCTCTGTTGAGATAGTTTCCAACGACACAGGAGTTAGAAAATCTGCTATGTACCAAATACTCCAGGAGAAAAAAAAACGACTGGAATTGTTAATACTCCCAAGCCACATTCGATCACAGGCATACGAGAAATCTCGTTGACAGGAGAGATGAAAACTGCAATAAAAAGAGTTGTACATACATTTTATTATGAGAAGCAGATCCCAACCATAGACAAAATTCTAAAATCAATGAAAATCGGGATTTATCTGAAATTAAAAGAACTTAGCTCTGGAAACTGCTCAGATAATTTAATTTTTGCTGAGAAAAACCAGATAGTTCTTATAAGTCGTCGGGAAACTGTCCGTTGGAGAAGGAAATATATCTCTCAAGTAAAAAGTAGGGTTGCTAGAGATAACATAACTTATAAAATTAGTAATTTAACTGAACTTTTCAAAGATTTTTTTGAATAAAGTCACTGTTGAAAATTAGGAGAACTCCATGTAATAAAAGAGTATAACAAAATGTGGAAACTCGTCCTCATGATCGGTGAGATAGAGGAATCAATTAAAATTAATTTGAGCAAAGATAGCTTCACTCACTTTGATGACGAATTAGATACGTAATGTTTACTAGTGTAAACACAATTTATTATTTCAATTTTTGTTTTTGTTGTATTTTATTGTTTAATGTTGTTTATATATATATATATATATATATATATATATATATATATATATATATATATATATATATATATATATATATATATATATATATATATATCATTTTTTTTTATTTTGTCTTTTCTTGGGTTTAGGTTCTATATTTAATAAATACATAAAAACTGTTTGACGTTTCGCCTTTTATTCAAGGCATTTTCAAAATGTTTGCCTCCTTGACATTTTGCTGTTTTATTTCTGAATCATTCAGAAATAAAACAGCAAAATGTCAAGGAGGCAAACATTTTGAAAATGCCTTGAATAAAAGGCGAAACGTCAAACAGTTTTTATGTATTTATTAAATATAGAACCTAAACCCAAGAAAAGACAAAATAAAAAAAAATGATATAATCTATGGTTCAAGAAACAAGAAAATAAATATATATATATATATATATATATATATATATATATATATATATATATATATATATATATATATATATATACATATATATATATATATATATATATATATATATATATATATATATATATATATATATATATATATATATATATACATATATATATATATATATATATATATATATATATATATATATATATATATATATATATATATATATATATATTTGTTTATTTTTTATATATATTTTTATTTTAGTGTATCCCACTCTTTAATTTATATGTATTTAATTTCAATTAGCAGTAATTTTTTTATTATTTTATTTGTGTCTTTTTCTTAAGCCTGTATAATTAACGTGCTTATTTTATTTTTTTGGGTTATAAGATTTCCATATAATAAAGTAAATTAAATTAAGATGTCCGTGCAATAGTAATAAAAATAAGTAGGTCTAATTTTAACTATAACATATAAAAATTAATTATATTTGAATCCCTTTTTAGTGTTTAATTGTAATTCTCCAGATGATTTAAAAAATACATAAACTGAAATGTCAAATGTCCTAAAAATGTTTTTAATTAATAATAAAATGTCCAATAGCCCCCGAAAAAAATTTAATATTTTATGGACGAATTTATTTTTTTATATATGTTTAACTTCTTGTATTTTTGCCAATGGTTATTTTGTAAGTATTTAAATTATAACTTAGAATTTTTTGAGAGAATAATGCTACGTTTTAGTCTCAATGTGCCTAAAACGGTTTTGATGCCAAAAATTAAAAATAATAAAAATACAGTTGTGATTTGTGTTAAATATGGCAAAATTATCCATATTTTATAATGTAAATACTTAGTGATAAAATAAACCTCCTTCCGATGCCTACGACAAGGATTAAAATCCTTTTTATCAACACTCTTCCAAATATCTATTGTTTTTCCAACCCAAATAGTCCATTATTATAGACCGGTATTTTTTATTATAAAATTTCTAACCCAGTCCTATGAAAAATATATGAGGACAATGAAAAATGATTTATTACTCTCTCTAGTTCTTGAATAAACTATAGTATAAGAGGCAAAATCGGGTCTATTTTCCTAAACTCAAAGCTCTTGGGGGGGGGGATCACCCCCCCCTTGAATCCGCGCCTGGTCGTGTGTAGTATTTGATAATACACGGTTTGCTTAGTGCTTAATCAATAAGATTATCTACAAAACAAATGACATGCACTAAATCGTGCTGTTTCCTGTATTCTTTTAAAAATCTGAAATTACAGTTTATGTACGAGGAACTTAATAACCAGAAAAGATACGAAGTAGGTTAAATTTGTACAATTTTTTCCCCTTTAATGCCTAATGAAATGCCGTTCAAAAATTTAGAGAATTTAATACTTCCGTAAAGAACCGAAAATCTCGCATTTCATTCATTTATTTTCTTATTATGTACTTCAGATGATATTTTTAAAAGGATTTTTGTCCTCCAAAATTAAGGGCCCCTAAAGGAATATTTGTGAGAGAAAAAATATTTTGACAATATCATTATTTGGTTGTTGCTTTTTTGCTTTTAATATTTTTAAAATTTGTTATTAATTCGTGGGAATTAAACTCCGTCGTTTATAACTTCATTATCTTAAAGATGGAACTGGCTTTTTTATTGTATTTTTAAAAGCGTTTTTATTTTTTTTTTAATTTTGAAAGTAGTTTAGATTTTCTAAATTTCCCAACAACATTTATTTCAGCCTCAAATTACGCAATTTTTTCATAGATTCAAATTTGCAGTACTCTGTATACGTATTAGAGAATTTAAATTTATTCCCCTTCATTTTTAAACTGCATATACAGGGTATCCCAAATTCGATACTTTTATGGAGTTTCTCGTGAACTATTAAAGTTAGCAAAAAACTAAAGTAGCATTCATTCTTCTTTAGGGAACCTAAAAATTCTGCAAAGAGAACTAGGTTTTTTCAATAGAACTTCACACTTTTTCAGAAATGGAAAGAGCGCAAAATTTTACATTCTGACGTGATTAAAAGTGACTCTTCCTTTGTTTTAACCTTGAGTTGACTTTCTCAAGGTTACAATAACAAACTTCAATATCATTTCTGACGTAAAATTTTCTGTTCTTCTCAAATCCGGTATCCAAGATAGAAGTTCTCAATCTGATCTTCAAATGACCTAATAAATTGATCTTAAGGTCAAAGTCACTATCCCAAAATTGCTCTGTAACTGACATCATAGAAAAGTAATAACACAAATGAATTATACCCTCAAATATTTATTAATCGTTTCAAAAAGTTCACCACAAAATCAAAGAGAGGGTCATTGAATGTAGAATTTTGTACTCTTTCTATTCTCGACGTTGAAAGTATGGAGTTTCATTTAACTAAAAACGTACCTGTCTTTCAAATGACTTTAAAAATCAACGTCATCAAATTCGAGGTCACTTTGATATGCACCGGTTCATTTCCTAAAACTCTTGTAGAAAAAGTTCCTCTCCATCACTTTTAGTTGTCGAGCTATTGTATAATTTACACAAATCCATGGTATAAGAACATTTGACCTTCAAATGATCTTCAGGTGCAACTTTACCCCTTACATTATTTATGATTTTATACAGGAAATTTTCCGCTTTCCATTTCTGCAATGAAAAATGGAGGTTTCTATTTAAAAAACTCAATTTGACCTTCGAATGGCCTTGTAAATTGACCTCAAATCAAAACAACTTTTGCCTGAACCATTTTTCTGTACCCGGCTTACTGATTCACCCTGTATATATATATATATATATATATATATATATATATATATATATATATATATATAATTTGTTACAAATTTAAAGGGTAAAGTTTGCATGCTAGTCAAACTGTTGTTAATTAGGGAAATATACATTTTATCATTTTACACCCTAAATTAAATCGATCCTGTAAGAAAAGCAAGTTGAAACATGCAAATATTTGCCAACCTATATACAATACAATCTGGGGCATTATTGATTTCAATTCCTTGTCATGAAAAAGCGTTACAGCACAAATACGACAAAAAGTCCTCAAATCACTTGTTCTAGTCTTTTCGCTTTTATTTGACTTATATTGTTGGTAGTCTGGGAATACACATCTATATTTAAAAGTTTTTATTTATTTATGCTCTAGTCTACTTAGTTAAAAATAGTTTTAATTTAAACCAAGTTGAATTTCACAGTTAAAGGATTCAATTAACAGCAGGGCTAGAGCAGGAATATGAGATTTTCAAAAAAAAATAGATACAAATAGATTTTTTTGTGCCAACTTTTACTTATTTTCCATAGGTTCGTTAAATAGTTCAAAAATTTTTTGAAAAGTTATTAGCAATAGCAAGAAAAGCTATTTTTAGGTTTTTTGAAAGTATCTGGATGACCCCTGGAAGGATTTCAACAAACAAAATTTCATTTCAAAAAATAGTTTTCAAATTAGATTTAAAAAAAAAAAAATTTATTCTCTTACTGGTTTTGAATAATAACACTACATTAAACCAATTATTTTAAATTTTTTATTAACTACTTTTTTCCACTTTCACTATTAAAATACAACTAAATCATAGCTCAAACTCTACCGACTTATATACACCAATAGAACATACTAGAATAACAATCCAGAATCTCCCTCGAAAATTACTAAGAAAAACTTCTAGTTGATATTTCTTTAAAGAACAGGGTCGTATTCAGATAGCTATTGTTACAGTATATTAACTGACAAAATTCGACACGCTGAAGATGGAAGTCGTTTTTGTATCCCTTAGAAGAATGATTTCCAAAAAAAATTCTCTCTGCTTTATTTATTTTTTTGCTTATTTTTGGTCTAATCTTCTTAATCTTTTAGTTTTTAGATTAAAATCATCTCATTATAATTAAAATGGGATCCGTCCTAAAATATTTGTGCTGTGATATGTGCTATATACATTTATCACAGTTTTGGTGGACTCTCACATACTGATATGTATGCATATGGTATATGAATAGTGTGTCCGGCTTATTCTTTGAAACGGAATAGCTGCATTTGTAGGTTATAAATTTTTACTTTTCTTGAATTTATGTTCCGAACACTAGGACAAGGAATGCAAACATTTTAGGTATTTAGTGTTATTTAATTATTTTGTAAAATACCCATTAAATCATCATTAGGACCTATAAAATAAGAACAAGAGTCAGGTAACAATTGCTATTAAAATATATTTTTTTACTAAAAACGAATAAGCAAGCATAGCAGTTTTGGACACTGTGTTTAAATGAAAGGAATTTTATGGTTATTTTACTTAACAATATTTTTCATGTGTTTAGATATCAAATCTAATATTAATAGCGTAAATAATATAATTTACAACAATAACCTAAATATACTGCTAAAAGAAAGATACCACCGGGAGTATTTGAGATGCGGAACGGTGAAACTATAGCTGCAATGGAAGCGGAACAAACATACAAATATCTAGACATGACACAGGCTAAAATAATTGACCATCGTACTGTCAAGGCCGAATTGACAACTGTATTTGTTAGAAGGGTAAAGCTTGTAATACGAACTGGCTTAAATAATGAAAATTTGTTTAAGGCGCTCAACACATACGAATGCTATGCGCTTAGCTATTCTTTTGAAACTGTGAAGTGGAGCAGGAAAGCCTGCTAACAAAAGCACACAACCACCATCCTCGTAGTGCTATTAAACGTACAATGTTTCCAAGACATCAAGGAGGAAGAGGATTGGTGGATATTGGTAAACAGCGCAACTAACAAATAATAAACTTAAGTTCATATTTCCACAGGTTAGCGAACTCTTCCACACTACATCGAGCACTATGTGAGGCAGACGATTCAACTCCGCTACAGCTGAGGGAACCGTATATTGTTTCTCACCGCCAAACAGACCAAGAGAAGTTACAAGCCTGGCTACGGAAGCCACTTCGTGGGCGGCATCCAAATGAGATCAATCAGGAAAATATCGACAACTTAGCGTCGAACTACTGGTTGACTTCAAGACAGATATCTCCGGAAAAGGAGGGCTTTTTGTTAGCTATCCAAGGCCAGGTTGTTCCAACGAGAAACTATCGGGAGTTCATCATCAGAGATCCCAATAGAAAACGACCAATGTAGATACGGCTGTCAAACATCAGAGAGAATCCAGCCCATAACTGGATGCTATGCGTTTGCCGCAACGGAGTACAAGGAATGACATGACTGAGCCGCTAAGATAGTCCACCAAGAGCAGATAAGTTAAATCTATTGCAGGTAGGAAAAGTGCCTTATTACAAATACAATCCGGAATCTATTCTTGAGAACAACGACTTCAAGTTATATTGGTACAAAACGGTTCTAGCGGATCAGACAGTTGCTCATAATAGTCATGACATTATAATAAAAAAAAAATTTCTGGGCGAACTACACTAATCGACATTGTTGTAACTAACAACAACAATTTAAGGCCAAAATACAATGAGAAGATCGCCAAATACAGAGATCTGGAGGTGCAAATCTGAAGACAATGGACAATGAACAGCGTCCGCACGATTCCCATAATTTTATCAACAATTGGAGTGATACGAAAGAATCTCCTGCAGAGCATCAAGGGACCGAGTCTTAGTGAACATCTGTATAAGCCAATTCAGAAAGCAGTTCTCCTTGCAACCGCGCGAACCGTCCGAAAGTTCGCAGGAAATACACCAGACCACGTCACCTAGGACCCATTAACATGGAAAGGATCCCCACAGAGCTTTATACTTTTGATAACTTTGTATATCTGGTATGAGTCAATATCCTCTGGAGGGAGTGAGAAGCCTTTTGGCTTGAAAATATAAATAATATAGTGATAACGAAACCTCCAAACGGCGACACTGACATACTCAAAATATTAACTTTTTATTCTTTTTTAATCTAAATCTCAGCAGTCTCACCTGTTAGAAGCATTACTATTCTCAGGAAATATTATTATTTTTTTTAATTATATTAAATTCAAAAAATAATTTGTACTTTATTTCCAATATGAAGGTGAAATTTCACTTTGTGCTTTAATACAAGTCCTTTTGTCGCGTTTTTTTTTAGCAAAATTGGACACGTAGTGTCTATCCAGGAAAACCTTTTTGTCCAACCTTACAAATGAGTTCTAGAAAGGACAGGTTAAGCTAGACGACTTTCCTTATCCAATTAAGACAACGAACATTGTAAAAACTTACCAAAGCTGCTGTAAAACAGATGCCTGACATAAGCTTCTCTAATTACCAGAGGGGTCCACTGAGAGAGAGCTTTCGTCGCTTTATATATATTCTCGAAAATAAGAGATCTTTTACTAAATTTGCTGAGTAAATCATTGAAATAAAAATGACCCTTATTATTTATGATGTACTTTTAATATTTACAATAACTATAAGAAAAATTTGTAATAATGGAATATTAAAAATTATTTTTCGGCAATCGTTGGCAACCATACCATAGAAATTGCCTTGCGCTAGGTTAAAAAAGTAAATAAAATTAAAAAAAAACACTATTCTGCATTTTAAAATTGTTTGTCACTCCCTTATATTTTTTTTTTAGTTTTTTGAGTCTACTATAATGTGCTAAATTCAAATATGAACTCGATTTTTACCTATCATTCGGAAGTTTTTAGAGGAGGAAAGAAGAATATAAAATATAAGGAACCCAAAAGATGAAAAAAAAAATACCACCACTACAACGCTTTCACTGTTCGCTAGTTCTTTGCACTTCACTTGTAGATCCAATACTGATTCTCCGATGATCGTTTCCGACATCTGGTGTTTTCTAAAAATATCGCGTATCGAGGATACCAGAAGCGACGAGATAAATTCTGTATACATTCGATAAGTAGCTGACCCTTCGACGACTACGAGGTATGGTGAAATTGATAATTACATGGGGTTTAATAGGTATCTCCGTTATTTTAAGCTCTGGGGGGTTGAGACTTCGTAGTTGCGGGATAAATTTAGATTACGCAACGTCGCACCCCGGTATTGTATAACTTATATATCTTATAGGTACATCTTTAACACGTTGTTGATGTTCTCTAGATTTTGCTACGTGATGTGACAGTTTACGTGTCAATGTAAGGGTAATATAGGTGGAAATTATCGAAATAACACATTAGTTTAACGGGGTGGATTTTCGTGCAGAACAGTGTAGTTAAAATAATAAAAAAAATTCTTAGCCGTTTGAGAAATTTTTAGGTCCAAATTGTAAAAAAAACAATAGTGTATCGTTCATCTAGCATTTGTTGATGGTTATTGGACATAGACATACAAAATTCGGAGTTGGAAGCCCCAAACCTTCTCATCACTGTAATCTTTAAAATATATTGTGGTCTTTCTTATGTTTAGAGAACCCTATTTAATTTTATTACATGTACTACACTGGTATTTAATGGAAAAAGTGTTAATAAAGACTAACTTTTAAGAGCAGAGCAGAGCTGAAAGCTAAAGGCGGCCCCAGCAAGCAAAGTGTCAAGCTAGCCCCTACACCGTGGACTAGGGGTGGGTATTTTTCAAGGGCGCTACTGAATTTTTGGCCGGGTAAACACAGAAACTCCGCCAAGTTGTTGTTTGGGCATAGAGTTCAACTCAGCTCTCAAATCACTGCACAAAATATTAAAAATAAAAAAGGTAACGTATTGTAAAAAACAGCTGAAGCTTATGAACCAAATGAAACTCGTCAAGTTTAATACTAATTTTACTCTTTATTTACCGATAAAAAGAGTTTTCTGTCCTTAAGGGTGCACCGAAGTTCTGTCTTTAAGGGTGGACGGATGTTCTGTCCCTAAGGGTGCACTTGTTTATATCCGTAAGGGTGGATCTAGATTGTTTTTCGACCTAGAGGTGGGTGTTCTTCTACCCCAAGGGTGAATCTGGACTTTCTTGTGCCCAGAGGGTGGATCTAGGCTTTCTTGTGCCCAGAGGGTGCATCCTAATTTAAATAAAAATAGAAAAATAGCAATGCCTAAAGTCAAATCGTATTTATATTAGAGCAAACGAATAAATTAACTACCACCAAAATGTCGAGAAATTACACCTAAAATTTCAGATACACACCATAATCAAAGAAAAGAGAAAAATCATTAAAGATAAACTATAAATTAATGGCATAAGAAATATTGAAACAAATCATTTAGAGTAATCGCTTGCTCTAACTATTGAGCTCGAGTTACATAGGAGTCAGAATGTGGTAAAAATGCACAAGTAAAATTTCCAGCATGACTCCAGTTATTGACGCAAAATAATCCAGCAAAAGTTCAACAACAGATTCATTAATAAAAAAACTACTTATATATATATATATATATATATATATATATATATATATATATATATATATATATATATGTAATCGAAGGTTTTCGGGCATCCCGTGTATGTGCTGAGTCCCTCTCAGGACTGTAAGGCAGTTGACGTTTCGGTGAAATTTCATTCAACATTTTCAAATATTTTTTTCTAATATTTTCTTGGGTATAGGTTTTTCCATTAGAGAAAACAAGGGACAACAATTTCTCTGACGTTTCGCTCTACATAGTGAGCTTCTTCAAAAGAGCGGATATATTTATCCTACATCTACAAGATTACAAAGTTTTTTTATAATAAACATATATCACAGCAATACACATTTATATTTTTTTAATTTAATTAAAATTAATAAAAATGAAACAGATTTTAAAATAGTCTTGAAATTTAAAATTTAAAACAATACATCCGGTTAAAACAGGTTAAAAATAGTGAAAATTATAAAATAGTACATACCTTGAAAGTAGTTTTGTGTGTTTGTTAAAAATAAAATTCAATTATGATACTTGGTATGCAATTGATATGTATAGATTTCTTTTTATAAAAAGCAAAAAATAGGAAAAAAGATAAATAATAATTTATTTGTTAATAACATTCTTTCATTTGCATGAATGTATATGAAATCGTTCCAAGCATCATTACTCATATTCATTATAGAGTCGCTTCTTTGAGCATACCAAGTATCATAATTGAATTTTATTTTTAACAAACACACAAAACTACTTTCAAGGTATGTACTATTTTATAATTTTCACTATTTTTAACCTATTTTAACCTCTTATATTGTTTTAAATTTCAAGACTATTTTAAAATCTGTTTAATTTTTATTAATTTTAATTAAATTAAAAAAATATAAATGTGTATTGCTGTGATATATGTTTATTATAAAAAAACTTTGTAATTTTGCAGATGTAGAATAAATATACCAGCTCTTTTGAAGAAGCTCACTAATGTAGAGCGAATCGTCAGAGAAATTGTTGTCCTTTGTTTTCTCTAATGGAAAAACCTATACCCAAGAAAATATTAGAAATATATATATATATATATATATATATATATATATATATATATATATATAATCAATCACTTTAATAAAATATTAAACAAAGGATTTACCATGGAATATAATTAGTTCTTCAATTAAATTAATCACCACAAAACTGGACATAAAATTTATAACTCTAGACCACTGTATGATGACGTTACAATACTTGGTTTATTTACATTAATTATGTTCAAATAAACTGGGTTAAATCTGGCTTAAATAGAATGCGTAATAATTAACTCTATATTAACTCTCTATATAAAGAACAATAAAATAGATATACTCAAAATAGAATCATATAAATTACTACAATATAATATGAAAAGAGAGGATACGTGTTCAGAAATTAACTTTTATTAAAAAAACTAGAAGCTCGGAAATAATTCCTAATTTCACGAAATAAACCAGTCTCTAACACCCAAGCATTGCAGTCAACCACACAAAAAAAGAAAGATTGCTGGAATCAAACTGAAAGCTAATGCGGGCATGATCATATCACGATGCAAAAGAAAAACTAAATGTTTCAATAATAAACCCAGAATGGGACCCTAAGATTGCATACAATACAAAATACTTCAATACTACTATTAATAAATTAATTTTACTGAAAATTGGGAACACCGTGATACGTTTAGGAGGCAAAAGCATAGTAAAATATAGTGCAAACTACAACTGGTAATAAGAACACTCTCAAAGCTAACTCTTACTGATAACAAATTATAAAATTTGGGAGCAAATATTAAAAAAAAACAAAAACTATAAAAAAAATTCCTTATCCAGATTTTACAAATATATATATATATATATATATATATATATATATATATATATATATATATATATATATATATATATATATATATATAATTGACCCTAAAACCCTAAAATACATCCTAATAATATTACACGTGGTTAATTTAAGGTCTAAATGAGACTTAGAATAACATAACGGTTGGTTTTAAATTATGCTTTAATTTCACTAGGTAAAAATCAATTTTGATCTGAAATCTTTTAATAAATAAAAAAGACTATGCAGGATCGTTTTAACAGTAATTATTTTTAAGTTTCTTACCCGATCTTCTGGGGTCAGACTGATTCCTTCGTTGACCCGTGCAAACTGCCCAACATCCCTGCCTCCAGGTTTATCCGGGTAAAAAAAAAACCATAACCGCCAACGTTGCAAAAGATACGGTACACCAAAACTCAACAAAATTACCGGGATAATTTTCAACTTCCATCTCAGAATCCCAAAAATTTGACAACTAAAAATTAAGATGTATGCAATAGCAGTGGATATATCCACTGCTATTGCATCTCACAAGGAGCAATCCGTTAAAGCCGCATAAACATATATATATATATATATATATATATATATATATATATATATATATATATATACATATATATATATATACATATATATATATATATATATATATATATATATATATATATATATATATATATATATATATATATATATATATATATATATATACAAATAAGGAAAATTTTCCTTGCCTCAATAACCAATAACCAACCGGCTTGAAAAAAACATTTTAATCAACCCAAAGAAAAATTAGTATTTGTATAAGGACTATAATGTCAAATTTTTCGAGATATTTAAATCTACCTTTGAAAAATTAGAGAGGTGGGGCCACATTATAAGCAACTTTGGCTTAAATTTTGCAAAAAAGCGATCAAATAGAAGATTTTTTATATCATATTTAATTACATGTTTAGAGGCTTGATTGGAAAGAAAAAAATTACAGGGTTGTGAAATACAAACAGACGGAGTGATGATTATTAGAATATTATAAGTGTCTCTAGTCATTAAGGAACCCTAAAAAAGGGCGAACGCCACATTATTCGTAAAATTCGTAAATCGTAGGAAGCAGTGAATAAAAATATAAATAATATTTGGCGTTAAAACTTATTTTAATTCAAGATAGGTCAGTTTTCACTTATTAGTAATAGAGAAATCATTGATGTGATAAGAGACAGGAGAAAAATCCCTTAAAGCTTTTTCGGACAGCTTTTCCGATAATTAGAAAAGCTTATGTAGGTTTCAGTAAACCATCTATTTTTATGATTTGGATAAGAAAAGTCGTTTAGCTTAGCATTCTTATCACACAATGAGGAATGTTGCCACAAAATATCTTTTATCTATATACTAATTTGAACTGAAAATGGTAGACATATATATATATATATATATATATATATATATATATATATATATATATATATCTTGTTGAGATATTTAGTGAAAGAATTGAAATAATTTTTATTTAGGGAAAGTGTGCATGCAGGGTGGCATTTCTATTAAATGAAATAAGTCCAAGTCGTGATGTTGTGGCAGGATCTGATCATAGACTCCTGCTAATGACATATTGTGGTAGCGTTAGCCTTTATATCTATAACCAATTTGCTGCCACACATTAGTTTGTAGTTATTTTAATAACATATAATTAAATTTCAAACATTTCAGGACTCAGGCAAGGCTGCTAATTAGCTGGTCAGATGACATCTATTGTTTTCAGCTCACAAGGCAGTACGTCTGCGAGCTTAGTCGCGTGAAGGTTTTGATTAAAATTAAACAAAAGAAGTTTCTCAACACATTTAGTCTATTAACAAAAATAAATAGAAAACGAACTATTTACAATGAAAAACTTAAAACTACTAACAATTACGAAAAAAAAACTAACATATTTGCTCTTATTGGCCGTTTTATTAACCAAAAATATAAAACCCAATTTTGAAAAAAAAACACGTATAAATAGCTTACTAAAATATTAAAAAGAAAAAGATACAGAACTCGAAAAAACAGCTATTTATATTTCTTTATCAAACACTATTAAAATCGCGAAACGCTCGTCTAAAATAATACACGATATTCGCTGAATTTCCCAAATTAACTGAAAAATAAAACAAAGAAAACCTTCTTTCCCGACGATTATATCCGTTACCAAATTTTTCCACGGCTCTGGACGGCGGTTCCGATTCTAACGAATTTCGAATTATAACTAACTTTAAATAATTCCTAAAAATCAAATTTAACTTTCATCCGTTGGAACCTCCCTTGTTTTAGACGCGTTTGTTCCGACATGCATGCTTTTCCAGCAATAGATTGTACTTACGCGATGCATTCCCGCGCGCGAATGGTAGTTTTCGTTTCCGAGCGTCTGTTAGTTTTTGGTCCCCTGGTTCATAGATGAAATAAGTCATCCATATGTCGAATTTAATTTAATTTAATATTAAAACTGACCAGAACTCAACACTAATAATTATTTTATACAAACGTGATTGCTAACTATTCTACAATTATACTAAAAGATCGTGTAAGAACCCATAGAAGAAAAACCCCAAGGTTTTTAACTATTTTCACATTTTCTTATTCTTATTTCCGTCAATTGGGGAAAAAATGGGTAACAGACGCGAACTTTTTACATAATAACAAATACTAATATTGCATTTTAGTGATTTTATTTAAATATTCTTTTGTTTTCTTATGATGGAAAAATTTGCTCAGTTTAAGTAAAAGAAAGCTCTCTCACGGTCGGCCACATGTGGTTATCACTTTAATACTTAACCTTAACCCCTAACGTTGTGGATTTTAAGACTATTAAGTTACTTTGACAGATTTATAGGAAAATCTTAGAGAGGGTCTTATTATGTCTTCATAAATTGACTGAGTTTATGTTGTTTTTTAGAAAAAATTAACTACACCAAAAGTAATAAAACTGAGCTTAAATTTAAGTATGTTAATGGAATTATATTCCCTGATACGTGACTATTTTTAGCTACACATGAGATTTTGTAGAATTTCATTTAGAGTTAATATATGTTAAAATAAATAAAAATTACAATGAAGTTTTATTCTCTTACAATATAAATCATAGGTATGTTCTTGATTTGATAGAAAAATCTTCAGAAACTAATTTTTCTAGAAAGGCCGCAAATGTTCATCTTTGGGCTGGTGTTTTTGAAGATACCAATGTTGGTCCTTGAAGAAAACTTCTCAGGTGATCTTTACCTTAATATTCTTGAAGGTACTATCAATTCTCTTATTAATTACAAACTAGTGACATAAACTGATGCAGCAAGTAATTTAGTATAGTATTTTTAGTATGACGGTAATGCATCTCATTATTTTCTTCCCGTTCGACAGTGGTTAAACGAGAGATTCCCGAATAGATGGATTCACAGTACGGGACAATTGAATGGCCTCCGAGGTCACAGGATTTAACTCTTTTAGATACCTTAAGATGATCCAATTTTAAATACAAACACACAAATGATATGACGTTATTACTTCACAAAGTCTGTTTTGTGTTTTTCAAGTTTCAATTCAAAAATTATCAACAGAAAAACATAAAAAAGAAAATTTTTTTATCAAAACCTTTAGTATTGCTGTTCAACTTGATTTTAAAATTTTTATTTTCCTTCTCTTGATAATTTGTTTACGGCTACTTTTGCCTCAGCTCGCCCTGTAAATTTAAAGAATTCTGTCAGAAGCTTCGATTCTTCTGGTACAAACCACATCAACAGTTTCACCATTTACTCTGGATCCTCTTCTTCTTTTAAAGCATATTCCATATAATTTTTGCATTTATTTGATTCATTTCTTATTAATGACGAAGTTCAACTAAATTTTATTTTTTTTTACGCTGCATCAAAAGTTGTCTATCAGTAATACAGTGCATACCGAATGTGTTTCCATCTCCTCCAAAACTTTATGGAAATAAATAAGATACATTATAGTTGAATGTTAAGTTATTTCAATGGAGGACCATGTTAATTAAAATAATCTGCCAGAATATTTTCAAGTATATTAAAATCTTTTTGTTCTTTTGTCACTCAAATAAGGACCAGTCTTCCCCTCCGTGTAAAGTTAGACTGAAGGGACGTCATTTATGTTGAAATCCACTTTTTGCGTTCAGTAAACCGGAGATTTACCTAACTCATTTCCCTATAGGGGCTTTTAATGAGCTTGTCACTAATTATCCTTTCTGCCGGTGTAGAAAACTTAAAGAATAATTCATTGTGTTCATTGATACTAAAAATTTTTCTATGGCTTTGTTGATTTAATTTCGGTCAAAGTGACTGTGATGTAAATTCGCAAAAGATTTTTAATTTTCGAAGCGTTTTTAGGTTAGTTCAGATTTTAATGACAAAGGTATTAAATCGTATTTTAACGAGTAGCTAGAACAATTCAATTTTATTTTATTTCCACCTTCTAATTCACTTAGTAGTCCAAGCTACAGGTAAAAATTTATGTTGTTTTTGATGTAAATTCCGAGGTGGATGAGACCTCTCCAAGAGTATTGGAGGCAATGTAAGAGCAAACTCTTCATAAAATGTAACAGCAAAAAATAGGCTGCGACCAAGAAAGGGTGGGGAGGGGGGGGGTCAAAGAATTTACAAGCCAAAGAACGCGTTTTGTAAAAAAAAAGTTTCAAATAACATTTTTAGAAGCTGTAGTTGTAGAGATTTCAAGAACCTACAAATTATTTCCATAGAATGATTTATTGTAAAATTGCAAAATTAAACTTTTTTGCTTTTTAAGGGAAGCCCTAGTCATTCTGAACAAAACGATATTTTATAATAATAAATCCGATAATTTGTTGCTGAGATATTGCGATTTGTTTATCCCAAGACGCAAAATATTGATTGCTATATCTTTTTCTTTTTTTGGAGAACAGTTTGACTTCCACGAATTTTCAATTTTTTCCTAAAGGCCAAAAATGTCATATCTTGTTGGGGGCACAAAATATTATTATATGTCAAATTAAAATTTTTTCCCAAAAAAAATTCAAAAGTGGGGTTATATCTTAAAATATCGAAACTAGTTATCAGAAACAGTTTTTCTAAATGGAATTTTTAGCCCATATGCAAAATTTCAGCTGTATAACGTAATTTAGATTTTTTGCCTATTTTTTTTTTTGTAAATTACACCACTGTTGCAAAATAAGACTTAACGTAACCTACATAAAATTTCTTAGTTTTGACAATGCTTTATTTCAGATATATTTTGTTTAACGTAGCTATATATTAAATGTGTGTTTTTCTTCAAAGTCCAAATAGGACTATTAAAATTAGGTCACATGTGATGCAAAGTTTATTTTGTTTTTGACCCTGTATAAGGTAACTTCATAAAATAGCTAATTTTGAAGACGTAATTTATGTCTGAAAGTAATATATATTAATATTAAGCAAATAGTTTAATTGAAAAGACACAATTCCACCTTTTTAATTGATAATAAACTATTTTTGGTACAATACTAATTAATTTTTTGAAAACTGCACTTAAATAACAAAAGAGTATTTTAACATTTTTAATAATTTAGCTTCATAAAACAATTTTAATAATGGAGTTTTTAAGTAAATCGTTGAAACTAGACAAACTTTACGTAAAGTTAAATAAAAATTTATTTTCCACCTAATGCAGACTTTACTGATAACATTGTGTACTTGTTTGTCTTAATTATAATGTGTTTTACTTTTAGACACACAATTATGTTTTCAAAATTAGTTATTTTATGAAGTTACCTTATACAGGGTCAAAAACAAATAAACTGCATCACATGAGACAAAAGTACTGCGATTTTTTGAAAAAAATCTTAGCTCCTATGGGTCCAAATTTTTTTTTTCAAAATCTTTGTCTTGAACTCGACTATTAGAAATTTAAATTATATATATATATATATATATATATATATATATATATATATATATATATATATATATATATATATATATATATATATGTAGATAAGTTTTTGTCCGTGTAATTTAAAATAAAATAGAATCAAATATTGGCGAAGCGGACGTGAAAATTTGTCAATCTACATGATTCTCGTATTAAAAAGTGCGGAGCACTCCAAAGTATGGAATAACTCCGGGTCCGACAGATGGCGACAGCGCTGTTTCGTCCTAATATGGGACTCGTCAGGCCACCGCAGTCGGTACAAACCATCATCTCGCCTTTGCATCGTATAAGCCATACTTATAATCAAAATACGGCAAATAAGACGACAAAGGCGACATCTCGATGGTCCACTTGATAATACAAGAACCATACAGATTAACAAAGTTTGTAAAAGAACCGTCATATGGTGGCGCGACGGTGAATTAAAACAGAAATATGTAAAATCGAGTACACGAAACGCGCTGCCCAAAAGATAGGGGTCGCATTTTTCGGTACTGGCAAGCAAGCATACCGCTATTTAAGCAGCTAAAGCCACGTGCCGCACCAAACGATCCCACCATGAGAGCATCGTTTAGCGTGTTTCAAAGCCAAACAAGTAAATAAATATGTAGATAAGTTTTTGTCCGTGTAATTTAAAATAAAATAGAATCAAATATTGGCGAAGCGGACGTGAAAATTTGTCAATCTACATGATTCTCGTATTAAAAAGTGCGGAGCACTCCAAAGTATGGAATAACTCCGGGTCCGACAGATGGCGACAGCGCTGTTTCGTCCTAATATGGGACTCGTCAGGCCACCGCAGTCGGTACAAACCATCATCTCGCCTTTGCATCGTATAAGCCATACTTATAATCAAAATACGGCAAATAAGACGACAAAGGCGACATCTCGATGGTCCACTTGATAATACAAGAACCATACAGATTAACAAAGTTTGTAAGAGAACCGTCATATGGTGGCGCGACGGTGAATTAAAACAGAAATATGTAAAATCGAGTACACGAAACGCGCTGCCCAAAAGATAGGGGTCGCATTTTTCGGTACTGGCAAGCAAGCATACCGCTATTTAAGCAGCTAAAGCCACGTGCCGCACCAAACGATCCCACCATGAGAGCATCGTTTAGCGTGTTTCAAAGCCAAACAAGTAAATAAATATGTAGATAAGTTTTTGTCCGTGTAATTTAAAATAAAATAGAATCAAATATTGGCGAAGCGGACGTGAAAATTTGTCAATCTACATGATTCTCGTATTAAAAAGTGCGGAGCACTCCAAAGTATGGAATAACTCCGGGTCCGACAGATGGCGACAGCGCTGTTTCGTCCTAATATGGGACTCGTCAGGTGATCGTTTGGTGCGGCACGTGGCTTTAGCTGCTTAAATAGCGGTATGCTTGCTTGCCAGTACCGAAAAATGCGACCCCTATCTTTTGGGCAGCGCGTTTCGTGTACTCGATTTTACATATTTCTGTTTTAATTCACCGTCGCGCCACCATATGACGGTTCTCTTACAAACTTTGTTAATCTGTATGGTTCTTGTATTATCAAGTGGACCATCGAGATGTCGCCTTTGTCGTCTTATTTGCCGTATTTTGATTATAAGTATGGCTTATACGATGCAAAGGCGAGATGATGGTTTGTACCGACTGCGGTGGCCTGACGAGTCCCATATTAGGACGAAACAGCGCTGTCGCCATCTGTCGGACCCGGAGTTATTCCATACTTTGGAGTGCTCCGCACTTTTTAATACGAGAATCATGTAGATTGACAAATTTTCACGTCCGCTTCGCCAATATTTGATTCTATTTTATTATATATATATATATATATATATATATATATCATTTTTCTTTTATTTTGTCTTTTCTTGGGTTTAGGTTCTATATTTAATAAATACATAAAAACTGTTTGACGTTTCGCCCTTTATTCAAGGCATTTTCAAAATATTTGCTACCACGTGCGGCCCATGTGATGCTTCTATCTCTTCATAAAATGTCATTTTGGATGTTTTGTTTTAGTAGCTTCAACCCAAACTACCAATGTTTATTTTCTTGTTTCTTGAACCATAGATTATATCATTTTTCTTTTATTTTGTCTTTTCTTGGGTTTAGGTTCTATATTTAATAAATACATAAAAACTGTTTGACGTTTCGCCCTTTATTCAAGGTATTTTCAAAATATTTGCTACCACGTGCGGCCCATGTGATGCTTCTATCTCTTCATAAAACAAAACATCCAAAATGACATTTTATGAAGAGATAGAAGCATCACATGGGCCGCACGTGGTAGCAAATATTTTGAAAATGCCTTGAATAAAGGGCGAAACGTCAAACAGTTTTTATGTATTTATTAAATATAGAACCTAAACCCAAGAAAAGACAAAATAATATAATCTATGGTTCAAGAAACAAGAAAATAAACATTGGTAGTTTGGGTTGAAGCTACTAAAACAAAACATCCAAAATGACATTTTATGAAGAGCTAGAAGCATCACATGGGCCGCACGTGGTAGCAAATATTTTGAAAATGCCTTGAATAAAGGGCGAAACGTCAAACAGTTTTTATGTATTTATTAAATATAGAACCTAAACCCAAGAAAAGACAAAATAAAAGAAAAATGATATAATCTATGGTTCAAGAAACAAGAAAATAAACATTGGTAGTTTGGGTTGAAGCTACTAAAACAAAACATCCAAAATTACATTTTATGAAGAGATAGAAGCATCACATGGGCCGCACGTGGTAGCAAATATTTTGAAAATGCCTTGAATAAAGGGCGAAACGTCAAACAGTTTTTATGTATTTATTAAATATAGAACCTAAACCCAAGAAAAGACAAAATAAAAGAAAAATGATATAATCTATGGTTCAAGAAACAAGAAAATAAACATTGGTAGTTTGGGTTGAAGCTACTAAAACAAAACATCCAAAATGACATTTTATGAGGAGATAGAAGCATCACATGGGCCGCACGTGGTAGCAAATATTTTGAAAATGCCTTGAATAAAGGGCGAAACGTCAAACAGTTTTTATGTATTTATTAAATATAGAACCTAAACCCAAGAAAAGACAAAATAAAAGAAAAATGATATAATCTATGGTTCAAGAAACAAGAAAATAAATATATATATATATATATATATATATATATATATATATATATATATATATATATATATGAAGTAAAATGCAAACAGTAAATGCAAATTTTGTTCCATCATATCTTTTCCGTGTTGGAAGTTGCAGAGTTTGAATAGATTGCTACAGAACACAATCCATCCAATTCCACCACCATCGAGATGATGGCCTACCTGTTCCACCATACCGAGAAGAAAGTCAAAACTTACCATCCCCGCCACAGTGATACGGCAGAGGCACATGTTTCGTCTCTACTAGACTCATCAGGGTACCGACATGCACCTGGTTGTGCAAACGACAGATCAGAAGGAAGCATGCAAATACTGAACACGGTTTCGTCGACCTCCCGCCGGATGGCGTATATATGTATATGTATATATATATATATATATATATATATATATATATATATATATATATATATATATATATATATATATATATATATATATATATATATATATATATATATATATATATATATATATATAATATTTAAGGGGAACGCTTCAGCTCTATTTCTTTATAAAATACACCCCTTTTTTTAAAGCAATATTTAAGCGGTTAAAAATTAAGTTTTTCATTAGCCCCTAAGAAGATATGAAAATTTAGACCTTCGCAAAGAGATTGAACCTTAGCGCAGGTTAGAATATTCACCCAAAAAAAAAGTTATAGCAATAAACATTTTGCGTCTTGGGATAAACAAATAGTTATATCTCAGCAACACATTATCCGATATACTATTATAAAATATCGTTTTGTTCAGAATGACGAGGCCTACCATTTAAAAGCAAAAAAGTTAAAAAAAAGTTAATTTTGCAATAAATAATTCATATGCAAGAAATGGCCGATTTTGAGGAATTTTTGGTCTTTTTGCGATAACAAATTGACAAAAATGATTGCGCAGAATTTCAAATTGTAGGTTTTTAAAATTTCTACAACTCTTATTTAAAACTTTTTTTCCAAAATGCGTTCCTTGGCTTTTAGATTCAAAGAACCTGTTTTGGCCAATTTTGACCCCGCAACCCTTTCGAAGTAGTAGATATCTGTTGGACTTCCATTGTTTTTATTTTTGTTGAATATCACGACGTTTCGGCTAGTAATTATCTCTAGCCGTTTTCAAGTGAAACTAAATAAAACCCTTAGCTACATGACTCTTTATACTAAAAGTAAATGCAGTAGAGTATGACCGAGATGGGTGCAGTCATGCCTGCTACGGCAAAATATCATTTTTTTTTATGCTGCATTTAGTTTTAGTTTACAATTACTAAGAAGTGGTTTCCACACTTCTCTTATATCTAAAGATGGTTTACTAAAACAACTCGGGTTCTAATGTATAACCGCGGCTTCTTTGAATTTGCGTTTTCTCCAATGTTGTTCTCGGTGTAGTATTTTAGCTTCATTTTATGTGGTGTCCATGAGTCCAGGCATGGTTGGCGGCACCAGATTTTTCTGTTTCTCCTCGAGATGTGCTAAAATACTACACCGAGAACAACATTGGAGAAAACGGAAATTCAAAGAAGCCGCGGTTATACATCAGAATCTGAGTCGTTTTAAGTAAACCATCTTTAGATATAAGAGAAGTTTGGAAACCGCTTCTTAATAATTGTAAACTAAAACTAAATGCAGCATAAAAATGGGATTTTGCCATAGCAAACATGACTGCACCCATCTCAGTCACACTCTACTGCATTTACTTTTAGTATAGATAGTCATGTAGCTAAGGGATTTATTTAGTTTCACTTGAAAACGGCTAGAGATAACTACTAGCCGAAACGTCGTGATATTCAACAAAACTAAAGACAATGACAGTCCAACAGATATCTACTACTTCGCAAGAAACATCATTGTCTATGACCTTCAAACAAACCCTTTCTTGGTCGCAGCTTATTCTTTGCTGTTACATTTTATGAAGGGTTTGCTCTTACATTGCGTCCAACATTCTTGGAGAGGTCTCATCCATCTCGGAATTTACATCAAAAACAACAATAATTTTTACCATTTTTACCCCCCTTCGCCTTAACCTATTTTTTGCTGTTTCATTTTATGTAGGGTTTGTTCTTACATTGTCTTAACAGCGCTGGTTAAGTCTCATCCATCTCGGCATTTCCGTCACTATAGTTACCTATAGCTTGGACTATAGATCCTTAAAAGTATTGCGTTTGTTTCTGTTGTTAGCTCCAATTCAAGGAAAACAGAAATTAATGAATATGATATCTTTTGCATAACAACAATAGTAGGTATTTGCCAAGAATTAAATTCAGTTAATCAAAATAAATCTAAATATAAATGAATTTTTATCAGTTTTCCTAACTATATTGTGAACAGTTTAGGCCTGATTTGTCCATAGCCAACAACACTTATTTATACCTCTAACGATATCTTAAAATTTAAATATATAAAATTTCATTTTCTGAATTATAACTGGCAATAAGGATATATATATATATATATATATATATATATATATATATATATATACACTGTCCGTCAATCACTTTTGTCATGTCTACGCGAAAATAAGTAGAAATTCAAAATTCTGTATTTCAGTACGGAGTCATCGCATAACAGTTCTGAAAAAAATATTTAAAATCTCTTTGTGAGTACTACAACATAAAGTGTAAGTCGATTTTTAATTTTTTAAAGGTTTTACTCGAGAATAAAAAAAAAAAAAATTTTTTTCGACTTTATTATATTCAGTCTCATTTTTGTAAAAAAGTTTGTGACAAAAATTTGATCAGACAGTTTTAAATTACTTTTTTAAAGTTTGAGCTAAGTGCATTTTTGACCAAAATATGGCCTTTCTTACGAAAAAAAAAACTTTTTTTCAATGTTTTGTATATTCTTAACTAAACTAGATATAGAAAAACTTCAAAAAGAAAAAATTCCTGTTTTTACATGCAGAATGACCTCATTAGTTCCGAAATGTTTTCCGCGAATTTCATTTTTTTAATTTTTTTTGATTTTTTAATTTTTTTGAAAATAAAAACGATAATATGCTCTAATGAGCTAACACGGTAGAGGTTCGGTAATGGTGTGGGGATGCTTTGCAGGGTCAAAGGTTGGCGATCTCATAAAAATTGAAGGTACTATGAAGAAAGAAGATTATAATAAAATTTTTAAAAGAAAATGTAGTTGCATCTGGCAGACATTTGCTTCAGTCTAAATTTATATTTCAACACGACAATGACCCGCAAGACTCGTCAAAACTGTGTAGAGATTATTTAAAATGGTTAGAAAAACGAAGACAATTAAAAGTAATGGAATGACCATCAGTTTCTTTACGTGATTTCCAATTTTCAATTATTTATCATAGAATTAACAGTTTACAACTAAACTACACATAAAAAAAGGAATCAATTGAATATTTTTCATAAAAACACTTCAAAAATTGTTTAAAAATTACGCGTAGGTATAGTACTGAGTGAGCAGTCGTAAACAGCATATTATCGTTTTTATTTTCAAAAAATTGAAAAAAAAAAAATAAATAAAAAATAAAAACAATGAAATTCGCGGAAAATATTTCGGAATTAATAAAGATCATTTTGCATGTAAAAACAAGCATTTTTTCTCTTTAAAGTTTTTCTCTATCTAGTTCAGTTAAGAAGATACAAAACATTGAAAAAAAGTCTTTTTTTTCGTATTTTGGTCAAAAATGCACTTAAATCAAACTTTAAAAAAGTAGTTTAAACCTCTTGGAAAACTTTAAGAAACTGTCTGATCAGAATTTTCTCACAAACTTTTTCTACAAAAATGGCGCTGAATTTAATAAAGTCGAAAATTTTTTTTTTCCCGATTAAAATCTTTAAAAAATTAAAAATCGACTTACACTTTATGTCATCTGCAAGTACTCGCAAGGAGATTTTAAATGCTTTTTTCAGAATTATCATGCGATCATTCCTTACTGAAATACAGAACTTTGAAGTTCTACTTGTTTTCGCGTAGACATGTTAACAGTGATTGACGGGCAGTGTATATATATATATATATATATATATATATATATATATATATATGTATATATATATATATATATATATATATATATATATATATATATATATATATATATATATATATATATATATATATATATAACAAATTTAAAGATTTAAAGGGGTTCGAAATTTCTTTATTCAACAAGGAGCAAATTAAATACAAAGCCGGAAGGATAAGCTCGACGACTTTCCTTATCCAATTAAGACAATGGACAATGTAAAAACTTATCCAAGCTGGTGTTAAACAGATGCCTACATAAGCTTCTCTAATTACCAGAGGGGTCGTCCGACAGAGCTTTCGGCGCTTTGTCTCCTCGGAAAGGGTAGGATTTTGCAGAAAATTTGCGGAGTTTAAAACTGTGTTAAGTTGATATCTTCTTTATTTAATTACAAATTTAAAATTATTAGCTATTTTGCTAGATATTTTATATATTAATAAATTTATCATGGTTAAAAACTGTGCATGGTGTTTTATTATACCACGTCAGCTGTCTCCATTGTTAAAAATTTGAATTAAATTCGGTCCAAACGAAATGTGACAAATTGGTCAGAAATAAGAATGTTAGCCGAGTACTGAAACTTCTCGAAACAAAATTACAAGAACTATGTTAATTATTAGATTTCAGAAAATATAGTACACAGTAGCTTACGCCCCAGCACAAGACGGTCACGATGCTGAAGATGGGTTTTAATCAATTTTTAAAAGAACGAGGTTCTAATTTCGACCGCTATGTTTTTTTTTATGTATGTACTCCGGAATAGCGGCACCGATTTGAGTCAAATTTTTTATGTTATATTCAAGAAGTTGCTGCGGTGATCTTATGTTATTTCGGCTGAAATAGGTTGAGTAAAATTCAAGATGGCGCTGATAATATGGAGGACAAAAAAAGTTAATTTTGTCTGATTTTCTCCAAAATTGGTATGAAGGATTTTCCGAGATCGTTCAGAACAGATCTAAAATTATTTTTAAAAAAGTAAATATGGAAAATCCAAAATGGCGAACACGATTTTTGAAAGTCAACGAATTCTTGCTAAATTTGGTACAGGGGAGTTTTTGGGTCGCTGATCATGAATCTGAAGGTAGATTTGCAAAATTTAAGATGGCAAATCCAATATGGCGGAAGAGATTTTTGAAAATCAACGGATTCTTGCCAAATTATGTACGGGGGTTTTTGGGTCGCTGATTACGAATTTGAAGTCATATTTACAAAATTTAAGATAGCGGAACCAAGGAAAATATAGTTAAGACTCTGAAAAATAATTTCTACAAAAATTGTTCAGAGAGCCTAATCAGAGTTTGAGGTCTTTCCTCAAATCAGCTTCAAAATGACTTCAAAGTATTTGTTACAATAAATAAATATCAGATTCGTGATCAGTAATTCAAAAACCTGCCCTATACCAAATTTTGCAAGAATCCGTTGGCTTTCGAAAATCTCGTTCGCCATATTCGATCTGCTATCTCAAATTTTGCAAATCTGACTTCAGGTTTGTGATTAGCGACCTAAAGAACACCCAATACGAAATTTGGCAAGAGCTCGTTGAGTTTCGAAAATCTAGTCAGCAATATTGAATTCGCTACCTTTAATTTTGCAAATCTGACTTCAGATTCATGATCAGCGGCCCAAAAAATTCTATACCAAATTTAGCATGAATCGGGTATTATATATTGAAAATCGCTATTTTTAGCTGAATTTTTCAGGTTAGAAAAGGTATGAATCATGTTATCTCAGTTCTGGTGATGAATTTAGATTTAACCGATTCATCTTCTTATCGATGTTCAGTTGGAAATGAACGAAAAAAGTTTCTCTATTTTTTTTATCGGTTTTTGAGTTTAAGAAAAAATTTTGACACCTGATTCATGATCAGGAGGCAAAAATACTACGTAGATCGTATATAGCATCAAAAGTATATGCAACTTTTTTTTTGTGTGCCTTTGAAATAGGCCGAGCACATGTTATTAGAGAAAAAATTGCCATAATTAATTTGAAATAGAAAAAGTAATAAACCTTACTAAACTTTCTAAAATCTCTCGAGAATTTCAAATTTTTAAAGTAATAAGGTATATCTTCTTGACTCACGAAAACTGAAGAAACCAGGATATTAATTATATATGTCATCCTATCATTAGATAACGATTATGAAAACAGTAGAGGGGCAACACGTTTAATGTCACAGTGCGTATGGCAGTTCATAGCTTGCAGAGGCTAGAAGGTTGCGAGTTGAGAAAAAATAACTGAAATTAGCTTTTTAGTGTTTGTTTGAATGTCATAGACAATGATGTTTCTTGCGAAGTAGTAGATATCTGTTGTGTGTGTGGCATAACCTCACCCTTTTGGGTTGTTATTGAAAAATTTTTATTGTTTTAATGTCAATGTGAACAGTGCATTGAATGTTATAGTTTTAATTTTAATTTTAAATGTTTCTAGAGGTTTTTTAATTGTATACATCTTGTTCTGTGTGGAGGCTACGCTCGCGACTTTCCTCAAACTGGCAGGGTTGAGGTGTGCCCTTTGACAAGTTCTGAGCCCTGAGGATGGTCCGATAGAGAGACCAAAAGCGCTTGGCCGATTGCAATAATTTCAAATATATACTGAAATACAAAATCCGTCAATTTCTTGATATCTGTTGGACTTCCATTGTCTTTATTTTGGTTGAATATCACGACGTTTCAACTAGTAGTTATCTCTAGCCGTTTTCAAGTGAAACTGAAACTTGAAAACGGCTAGAGATAACTACTAGCCGAAGCGTCGAGATATTCAACAAAAATAAAGACAATGGAAGTCCAACAGATATCTACTACTTCGCAATGAAATAAGCTTTTTGTTTTGATTGAGAGCGCCACTCAGTTTTGCAAGGTTAAAAACTGAGAAAAACTTACCGAAGAGTTATGTGTTGCTAAATAATTAAAACTGTATTGATTCAGGAAATTTAAACTGTGGTATTAAGTTAATTAAATTTGTAATAAACTGAGGTAACAATATTTAAGAAAATGATCACAGGATTTGATTCTGTGCATGTTGTTAACGGGGGTATAACATAAAAATTCTACTTTTTCAGCCAATGATCGTCTTACAAAAACAGGAGCTTTATTGGGATGTACCACAATGTAAGATCATCACAATTTATTTCAGATCTACAAGCTAACATAATTGAATGTGGAACATAAGAACCTTAAAACAAAAAAGAAAACAGTATAAGGAAAATTAAGTAAAATTTACATTTAACATGACCTTTTGAAGGAGGAGGTGAAGCTACTAGAAAGCCTCTTTTGAATTTAAATGAGAAATCTTAGCAAGTGCCTGCTAGTAGCTTCGATTACACTATATATCACTAATTTTGGTGGTTTTTGAGATAGAAATTCGTTTAAAAAATACCCTATTAAACGAAAAATTTCTAACATGTTTGTTATGAGTTTTGTTCGACGCTCCGCAAACTTGGTGTCGTATGTCGCTACAATAGGCCACAAGCTAAAAAAATATATGTGAAATGTGAAGTCAAAGTGTTTATTTTAAAGAAAATACTTACATATCCAACTATATGGAATTTAAAAGCACGCTTAATTATTGAGAAAATAACCTATCTTCTTTTTATTTTCTTAGGGATTAAATTTTGAAATAATCTACAATAATCTAGAAAACGATTTCCAGTCGTAGGTTTTCCGTTTCTAGCTTTGGAGGTTTAAAATGAATAAGGACTCATAATTTTACCTTACGATTTTACATACACATATAGATTATCGTACATTGCACTTGAGTCCACAGTGGTGGCAGTATAGTTATCTAAGTAAACCAATGTTTATTCAAAGTTATTTAACTAGACTTTACATGGTTAAAGTTTGCGAATTAATGCACTCAAAGTTAGAACAAGTTTCTAACCTGCTGAATAATTAATTAAATATGTGCTAATATTTAATACATTAACGAAATTTGTTGATAAATCATTATTTATTGCATTTATATAATTTTATTCTCATATCTTTTTGAAAAAAAAATTAAAGATTATTTATTTTGAAAAAATTTTAGAGTAGAAAAAATAGTAGAATGCAATAAATAAATATTCTGTATATCCGGAAAAATATGGGAAATTTCACAGATATGAAAAAAACACATGAAAGGAATACTACAAGTCTATATAAACTTTTTTCGTATAGGTTTCCTTTTGAAGATATGGGCTTCCAAATGAAATCAAGTTTTTTACACATAATTATTAGACCACCAGGTATATTTTAAGACCCTTCAAATTACTATCCAAAAAAATGTTATGTGAATTACTCACATCTGCACGGACGGACTAGCTGTGACACTTATGACGTCCTGTATGATAAGACAATGTTTTTTACATATCTCAAACTATTGACTAAAAATTAAGTACTCTTCATTCAAAAGAATGGCGTTTTATCTTATTTTTTTTACATATCTCAAACTATTGACTAAAAATTAAGTACTCTTCATTCAAAAGAATGGCGTTTTATCTTATTGGTACCAAAAGCAAAGTAATGTTGTTGCATACATTGCTAGGTACGAAGTAAATAAATATCCTGCATTTTAGAACTTGTCAAATTCATATCGCTGACACGTTAATTATTTACTTGGATATTAATTTACTGATTTTTGAATTTCGTGGTGAAATTAATTGTGAAATAATTAGAAATATGAAATACACATTTATTTAGTATGCAGATGAGCATCTGATGAATGGTCTTGCATCTTGCAATGCTTTGGAGGCCAGATCAGCGAATATTTCAACGAGTAGACCAACATCTAAGGGAGAATGGTAGGCGATACCATTTAATAAGGTAGTGTTATTAAATTTCTTTCTAATTTTAGGAAATTTTCGGAAACAAAGTTCTGATGCTATTCGGGGAAGAACAGTAAGTGTGCCGCAATTAGAGGGAAATATTTTAAAGGCTCTAGATGATACTTCTTCAACGAGCACTCGAAAATTAGTAGCGGAGTTTAATACGTCGAAAACAATAGTACATGAAGTTCTTCAAGAACAGCTGTTATATCCATATCATTTTAAAAAAGTGCATGAACTGGTTTTTGAAAATTATTTCCGTAGAATTCAGTTTGCAAACTGGTATCACAAATTTAATTAAAACATCAGTTTCAATCAATGCATGTCTGGGCAGAACTCTGGCAATTTTTTGATTGGATCATGCGTATTGCCGGCATTACTAAATGAAAAACTTTATTTGGAGTTCCCCAAGAACGCTTTCCACGATTTAGTAGAGCACTTAGCATTTGAAACCCGACGAAACATGTATTATATGCACGATGGGGCATCACCTCATTTCAGCTTTGCTGTGCGGGAGCTGAATAACGTTTATCCAAACTATTGAATAGGTAGAGGAGGACCTATTGCCTGGCCTTCTCGATCTCCCGACCAAACGCCGTTGAGGGGGGGGGGGTTGAAACCTTGGCGTATTCCACTCCGGTCGACAGTAGGAAGGAACTGATATGGAGAATCACATTTCACTGTGACTAACCAATGCTGAGAACAGGGGAAAATTCTTCTTTTTCATATTCAACCCGACAGAAGTTATGGGATTAATGGTATAAATAAAATTCCCTTTTTTAGAAAACGGTTAGGATTAGCGACATGAATGAAGAGTACTTAATTTTTAGTCATTAGTTAAAGGTATGTAAGAAGCGTTGTCCAAAGTTCTTATCATACATGGCGTAAAAAGAAACGGGGACATGACTGTAGCAGTTTGTCCGTCCCTGCACCTGTGAGTAATTTGCTAATCTTTCTTGGATAGCAATTTGAAGGATTGTACTTGATATACATCCTATTAAAAATTAACGAAATATACCTGGTGGTTCAATAATTATGTGGCAAAAATTTGATTTCAATGCAGTTTTTTAGAAGCCCATATCTCCGAAGAGGAGGCCTATACGAAGAAAGTTTACATGAAGCTGTAGTATTCCTTTCATGTGTTTTTTTCATATCCAGGAAATTTCCCACATTTTCCCGGACACCTTAAATTCGTGTAATCCTAAAAAATGTATGGTTTTTTCAAAATTATGTATATATAAATAAAACTTAAGTGTCTGTATGCCTGTCTGTACGGAATAATCTTCGTAACTGCTCCACAAATGATATTTTGCAGTCAGAAAGAGGAGGTTGCCAAAAGTGTTAATTGTTTATAATAATTGATTTATTATGAACAATTAAAAATAGATTCTATCTATTAAACGGGATAGATTAACATTGCCGAAATATGGTTGTATTTAATGCACAGTAGTTTTGACAATTAAATATTGTTTATAAAAGTCGAATTTGTTATAAACAATTAAAGATTGTTTTATCGATAAAATGGGAGAGATCATTACTGAATATGATTAACACTGATCGTAGAAGGTTCGTTTATTAGTTTGGGCGATTAAATATTGTTTACTATAATTTAATTTGTTATAAACAATGGAAAGCTGTTTCTATCGACTAAATTGAAAAGATTATTACTAAATTCGATCAACATTGCCGGAACATAATTGTGAACGATTCTGCATTAGTCTTAACAATTAAACATTGTTTGTAACAATTTAATTTGTTCGCCAGAAAATATAAAGAATAAAAAAGTTCATCTTCATACTTACTACATTTTCTTACAACATTTTTCTAGTACGATTATTACAAGAACTTATCATAATCAGGGCGAATCACAAGGGTACAGTATAGCGAACGAAAGCAAGTAGTGGACAAGTGGGGGGGGGGGTAACAGACAGAGTCGAATATATCTTTCTGAATTCGAAGATCTTCGGTGGGGGGGGGGAGGGTGAACGATCGTACAGTATAGCAAGCGAAAGCAAAATGTCTAAGGGGGAGGTGCGTCTACTTTTCTAAATTGAAACCTCTTGTGGCGGGAGAGCGGTGACCCTCCCCCCGGATCCACGCCTGGTAGTAATTTTCAATACTTCCTCAAACTTTTGACAGACCAGATCGTGGTATGAGATATATTTTTAACACATTATATGATATTAAGTGGATACGCTACTAGATGATAGGATAACATAAAAGTTTATAAAAGTCATTGTATAAAAACTCCTTCAGATGAAGTTGGTCTAATTTGTGAAAAAGCAAACAACGAAAAAAACGAAAAAAAAATTTATGAGAAGAAATCTGATAAAATTTATTTGAATTTAACTGATTTTATATCTCTTAAAAATTTCTAAGTTCCTGTAATGAATACCCTAATATTCAATACTTTACATAATTTAGTACCTACACATATAATTTTAACTCAATATTGAAAGCAAAAATGTCCCAATTTCAAAAATAGAAGTTCAGGAAAATAACCATGTGCAATTTAAAATAAAGCAATTTATATTTGAAAGGATGCAACAAACGACTCGTTTAATTTAATAACAAAGTATAGGGCTTTTGTTAAAGTCACAGGTTTACTTTAAGTTAACATGAATAAAGTTTTGACATAGCCATTATTACGTGGTTTATTTAAAATGAAAAACTCTTTCTCAATAGCTTTATTTAATGGCATATAATTTATTTAATTGATAATATTAAACTTTAGAGCATAACGGAAATGATTACACAGATTTACATTTTTTTTTTATGGAATTAGACGCCCTGAATCCAAACTTAAGGTCCGATAACGTCCATCACATAAGGTTTTTGAACTGAATTCGAATTTATTGGCATGTTTAATCCTCCAAGGTCAGTCAGACGTCATTTCAAGGTTATATTGAAAAAAAAACAAGGGGATCGAGTTTTTGAGCGGAAAATCAAGCTCCCAAGATCACGTACCCCAGGCAGGCACGTGAATGGAGCGAGTTTTCAAGGTGAGACCCAAGCTAGGCTAGCGAAACGAGTTTTTATAAGGTTATAACCCAAACCCCAAACTTTCATACATGCTGTGCCTGAGGTATATGGCTTTTAGAGAGCTTGGGTTTTATTTTATACAATTATAAATCCTTGATTTTTGTCTCTGTCTATGGTGAAACGGGCATTGATCTCGCTGCGCGTGGGATATGTGAATGCAAGAGGTTATGTCTTGGCATATTTATAAAAACTTGGCCCTATCGTCTGTCTGCCGTGTAGTGACCATCAATTTAGCAGCACGTAGAGTGTGCGGTTTTGACAGTTTAGGTTTTGCCTCAAAAAATCTAGCTGTGCGTAAGTTATGTGAATTTGGGAGCTTGGGTTTTGGATTACTATTGCATAATAACTAACTCCGCTTGCATATCTGCAATGTAACGGACATCAATCTAGCTGTGCGTGAGGTACGAAGTTTTGTGTGCTTGAGTTTCGGCTCAAAAACTTGATACGCTAGGTTGTCTGTTCTGTAACGCATAGTGATCTAGCTGCAGATTTATTCAGTTAATTTTTTCAGTTTGACCTTGAAATAACCTCTTGTTAACCTTGAGGTATTAAACTAACCACGAATTCAGACTGAGCGCTCTCAAAGTCTACATATCTTCTTTTACAGATCTATTTAGTAGATTAAGCTTAAAATGACACATAGAGGACCTCTGGCTGGCCTTGGGAGATTAAACAAACTAAGGATTTGGAATTCAGCGACCCCAAAAACCTACATATCTTTTTTCTCAGACTTATTTAATGGATTTTTCTCAATTGGACCTTGAAATGACCCTGAAATGATCTCTGTCTGACCTTCAGGAATTAAACAAACCACGAATTCGGATTCAACAACCCCAAAAACCTACATTTTTTTCAAATTTATTAAATGCATTTTTCTCAATTTGACCTTGTAAAGACCCTAAAATGACCTCTTGTTGACCTTGGGGGATCAAAACAAACCACGAATTCGGATTCGGCGACCTCAAGAACGTACGTATCTACTTCTTCGGATTTATTTAGTAAATTTACTGCATTTGACCTTGAAATGGCCTTGAACCTGACGTGATAAAGGTTGGCGGGGGCGAGGGTTTCCCATTACATAAGAATAAAGTGGTCTGATCAAATAGGCATCGGTATTTTTTTTTGTAAACTGCCAAACTATTTGAAAACATAAACACGGAATCCAGATTGTTGTATTTTACTTGTTACTATCGCCAAATAATAGCTCTGGTCGGTTGAATGATATTAACATCATTTAAGGAATCTTATCTCCGATTGGCCAATAGGATTGCTAGTTTGAAAATAAAACATTATTTTAACTTTATTTTTTTTTAATAGTTAGATTAAAATATTAATCAAATATTGAAAAATCTCTCGTCGAGAGTTAAAATTTATTTTATAATATATAATAATGTTTTATACTTATTCATTTAATTCGAAGTCTATTTTTTTGCCGATAGGTTAAAAGTAAAATATATCATATATAACACTAATAACGTTCCGTAGCGAACTGCCGGGGAACGTTTTTAAATGATTTCTTGATTATATTTATTCTCCTTTTAGGCAGCTAAAGGAAAAAAATATATACATATAGGTCATTTCCTGCAAATACTACTCATATTCTCACTCCATACTCGTTTTACCATCTAATGGTCTCATCAATGGATCTGTGTCGAACCCAGAGCAACATTCGCAGGAAAGAAATGTCAATGTAAATTATAAATTCCGTGACATGTTGGCAGGATATTAAATCTACCGACTTTTCGATGTCAGACTGAAAAATATCACCAGTCAAACGACATCTATAGTTAACAATTTATATTTTATATGTCTATATAATTGTCAATTGTCTAATTTCTTCCTCTTGGTCCCATACAGCTCCACTGACGGGACTATTGGATGGTCGTGACGCATATGGAGAGAGAACCAGAGCTGTATTTGCAGGAAATAAACTATTTGTATATATTCTGTCGTTTAGCTGTTAAAAAGGAGAATAAATGTAGGCAATTATTTAAAGGCAATAAATACATTTATTTATTTCTTATTGTTATGTTTAATTTTTAGATGATTTATTTGTGAGCTAGAAATCAAACCTAGTGAAAACCTAACAATAAAATGCAGTAATCACTTCTGGCAGTATGTTATCGTGTGTTATCAATTAAACAAACATTAAAAATTTTAAAAAAGGAGTTCATATCATTTCGTCGTATCGGATGATGAGCTGATGATTTTGTAATTTGAAAAACCATAATTGGTACCAAGCTAGACGTTACCATCATTAATTTTGCAGAACCAGGAAGTTTTAAGTAATAATTATCAAAAATAATAAAATCATGTATAATTTTGATTAGAAACCCCAATGGTTTGGATTTAGGAATAACAAGAAAATAGATTTATAAATTTTCCTTTTCAAAATATATATTTTTTCTTCTCTTATTATTTAATAGCTTCAATCGTATCTTTTCATTTACATATATTTTGCCATTCAATGTAAAAATCCGCAATGCAATTAGGCTGTTATCTCGTCTCACAAAATGCGATAAAATCCCGGTAATTTAATTTAAATATAACGAATCCGTTTCGACAAAAAAATCTCCACTTTATTTAATAAATAAAACGTTTCCCAGGTTTTATTGAAATATAAATTGCTGCATTCCTGTATTTAAAATTGCATTTAGTTTAAAAGCTAAAGTTATTTCCGCAAAAGTCTGTTTTTGAAATCACGATGTTTGGATGGAATAAGTTTTTAATTAAAAAGAGAAACCAAGCGGAAAATTTTTTAAAAAGGATACTTACATGTCCTAATCGTACAAAGATATATTTTAAATGGATAAACCAATTTTATAACCTTATTTAATTTTTTTCTTTAAATATTAAAGATGTCATAAGGTGTAAAATAATATTATAACATTAAATTATAAAAAAAAAATTTACTAATTAAAAAATATGAAATATTGTGAACTAAAACATACAATGTGCCACGTGGAAATATCACGATCGATTTCTCGAAAAATAGATTTTGTACAAATTTTAGAATTTGGAAACAAAAAAATAGAAAACTACGAAAAACTTCTACAAGAACTACTTGAAAGCTAATGCATAATGGGCTGCCGCATATCTCTTAAAATACACTTCTTGTAGTCCCATTTAAAATTTGGGTGTGGTGGTGAGCAAGAAGAAAGATTCCACCAAGACGTTAACAATGGAGCAACGCTACCAAGGCAGGTGGGATCCAGTAATGATTAGGGATTATTGTTGGTCTCTTATGAAAGAAAGCGATCAGGAATATAAACGAAAGTTAACATTTGCAAAAAAGTAATGTACAAAAGACTTACTATAAATGTATTTTCATGTGTTATTTTGTAAATAAATCCTGATCTCCTTAAAATATTTTATTTCTTTATTGTTTTGAACTTATGTATAAATATTATATAAAAATATTTATATTAAATAAAAATAACTGATTCTATAACTCAAAATCTATACGTGATGGAAAATTTTCGTTGCTGAATTCGCAATCAAGATGCTTTAAACTCCTACGGATAGCTACGAGGATGGTTCGATAAGTTCTGGGCCTGATAAAGAAAACAAAAGATTTTTGAAAACGTTTTTATTTATTTTTCAACATACTCCCCTTGTACTCCAATACATTTAGACCAACGATGTTCTAACATTTTAATACCCGTAGTATAATGCGATTTGTCCAACTCTGCAGCGATTGTCGCTGCTCTGACCTCGTTATTTAAAGGGAATTTTCATCCAGTAAGTAATTTTTTCAAGTTTGGGAAGAGAAAGTAATCGCTGGAGGCCAGATCCGGTGAATATGGTGCATGTGGAAGCTCTTCGAAACGTAGGTCATGGAGTTTTGCAGCAACAACCATAGATTTGTGTGCAGGCGCGTTATCCTTATGAAAAAGCACTTTTTTTTTGGCAAGATGTGGACGTTTAGCCGTAATCAGATGCTGCAAACGGCCAGTAGTGAAGCGTAATACTCCCCGATGATGGTCTTGCCTTGTTCTAAATAGTCTATAAGCACCACGCCATGTGAATTCCAAAAAACTGTTGCCATGACTTTTCCTGCAGATGGAACCGTTTTTGCTCTTTTTGGTGCATTTTCACCTACCCCCACCCACTATTTAGACTGCTGCTTTGTCTCTGGCGTTTAATGGTGAATCCATGTTTCATCTACAGTTATAAAATGTCGAAGAAACTCAGCAGGATTGCGTTTGAATAAGTGTAAATACGTGAAGTGTTCATTCGCAGGCGTTTTTGGTCGACTGCTAATAAACGCGGCACCCATCGTGCAGAAAGCTTTTTCATGCCAAGAACATCATATAAAATGTAGTGGAAACGATCTATCGAGATGTTTGCTATACCAGCAAGCTCTCGCACTTTCAGACGGTTGTCATGAAATATGACATTGTGAGTTTTTGTGACAATTTCGTCAGTTGTAGCGGTTTTTGGGCATCCTGGGCGCCCATCATCTTGAATTAATGTACGACCACGATTAAATTCAGCAGCATATTTTTTTACTGTCAAAAACGAAGGAGAAGAATCCTTTAAAGTAGCATCTAACTCATTTTTAATGTCCGTAGGAGTTAATCCCTTTAAAATAAAGTAATTTATAACCGCTCGAATTTCAATTTGATCTATCTTTCACAAAATATCGAACCTTATGTGTTCACTCGATCGCCACAAACAAGCAACCGAACTCAAACATCTGAAACTTTGCAAGGCATCATCTCAAGGTTAATTCTTACAAAATATTATAGTTATTTGATCCCACTAGCGCCCTCTCTGTTTCAGGCCGAGAACTTATCAACCATCCTCGTATTATAACATTAGATGCAATTTTTTTATGCTATGTAGTTATTGACTAGTGTTATTTGTGCTTTCAGTAACAGTGGAGTTATGTGATAAGGTCCCGCCAAAACTTCCCAACTAGAATGAAATATTTGATCTTCTTGGACTAAAATTTAGAAAAATTATCCAAATTTAAAATGGCTTAATGTTTTCAGGATTCGGTATACCTTTAAACTTTTTGATTTAGATAAACACTGTGAGTAACCTAATTTAACAAAAAATCAGATTTAAAACATCTATATATAACTAGATTTACTAAATTTATGTGTAATGTAGTAAATTGAGATTCAAAACAATCCTGGGTAACTACCTGCTAAAAACAATTTAAAAAGAAGTAGTAATTACCGAAACACAATGGGTAACTGAGCAAAATCTTGTGTTCAAAACAACTATGGATACTTTGACATTCTCGTTTTTGATTTTTATATACAATTTAATTGTTGCCATATTTTCAATAAAATAGGAAAATTAGATGTTTAATTGCTACAATTTGCTTTCGAATTCATTAATGAACAAGATCAATTAAAAATAAAATGTTTATTCTGAAAACTTCTACAGACACAACTATAATATAAAATTTTATTTTATTCTAGATTGTATTTAATATATACTATATATATATATATATATATATATATATATATATATATATATATATATATATATATATGAAGTAAAATGCGAACAGTAGTTGCCAACTTCGTTCCAACCATTTCCTTTCCGTGTTGGAGGTTGCACAATTTGAACAAATTGCTAAGGAACACAATTTGTCCCATTCCACCACCATCGAGATGATGTGGCCTACCTGTACCACCATACCGAGAAGAAAGTCAAAACTTACCCTCCCCGCTACAGTGATACGGCAGAGGTACATGTTTCGTCTCTACTAGACTTATCAGGGCACCTCTGCCGTATCACTGTGGCGGGGAGAGTAAGTTTTGACTTTTTTCTCGGTATGGTGGTACAGGTAGGCCACATCATCTCGATGGTGGTGGAATGGGACAAATTCTGTTCCTTAGCAATTTATTCAAATTGTGCAACCTCCAACATGGAAAGGATATGGTTGGAACGAAGTTGGCAACTACTGTTCGCATTTTACTTCATCTATTCACGGAGCTGCATATAGTTGTATGTTTGCTGAATGTGATTTCAGCACTACAACGGCATAATGTGGATATATCCACTGCTCACACTGAGGAATCCGTGAAAGCCGCATAAATATATATATATATATATATATATATATATATATATATATATATATATATATATATATATATATATATATATATATATATATATATATATTGAAATTTGAACTGCAGATGGATATAATTTTCTTTTATTACTGGATAGCCGAAACCTTTAAGTTTTTATGTTTCCGCTTTTACTCGAAGAAAATTAAATTTAAGTTAAATTATAGTTTTTAAAATACAGTCCGCGCGTTCTTTAAGTTAAAGTCTTTTGGCTCACTAGCTCTTCTTAACTTTTTAGTAAAAATGAAAAAACACATACGAATAGTTTTTCGTAAAGATTTTTTTACATAAACTGAATATTGTCAAGATTTTTGTTTTGTTAAACAATGATTTATTGTTTTTGTTTTTCACTGCGCTAAATTCACTAAGTCTGTGAGCATAGAAAGCTCAAAGTTTTTCAGAAAAATCTCGGTATTTAATGTCAGTTAATTACCCGAATACCGTCTCAACAAAAATTCAAACTTTCACGTGACTTACGAATTAAACTTGCTGAGGGTCTTTTATATCTCCTGCCTCGTATGCAGAGGGCTGCAATCTTAACTTTATTCTATAAAGTAGGAAATCTTCAGGATTTAAAAGACTTGCGTATTGAATCTCAGTTATCAATCTTCGAAAACTTGGTTCTTTTCGTCTAACTGTGTGCACGTGTTGCAGTGTTGTATATGAACGTCTCGAATTTAACTCCAAACCAAAATTTTGTAGTGTTTATGATGCGCCGTTTAGAAGTTTTGGACATTTCCAGGATACTTTTGATAAGATCGGCTTTGTTTTTGTAGCTTTGAATCGCTGGAATGACGATCTCTCGTTGCATGACTTCAGATGTTTATTAACGCAAGCATAACCTGTGACTTGAAAAACTCAATCATATACATATTTCAAAGGCTTGATAAAATCTTTTTACTTGAAAAACCAAGAAAGACTGATTAAGATTTCAAAAAGTTAGGAAGAATCAACTCAGTGGCTGAAAAAATTATTAACGAATTTTTTATTTCTGTTACTTTAAAAAATCAAGCAGAAATAATAATTTTATAACGTGAAGCAACTCAAAGTTGTTGATCGTGAGAACTTGTTTTGCTGTAGACGAAGTCTTCAAAGACCTCTTCTTGTTAAAAGCTTTAGAAAAAAATAACTGCTGCTGTTGTAGATTGCAGGAATAATATAGCATGCCCGTTTCGTTATCAAGCTCCGCCCACTTTTTCCTATAGTGGCAGGTTTAGTTTCAGATTCTGCCTTAACGAATTAATTAATCAAAGAATTTTTATTGTTATTAAATATTATCTTTTTTTATATTTATAAAATTGCCTTTACGTATGCTGACTGCCAATAGAATAAAAATTACTTCCTAGAATGTAAATTACAGCGAGCTCAATTTTCAACTCGATCTAATCAAAGCCTAAAGTTAAAACCTAAATAGGACGAAAGTTTTAATCTGTTTATGTAAAAGAACTGTAGCTTCGTGTGCATATAAAATAAATTTCCTGTAAAACAAACTTTCCTGCTGTGATTTAACCTCAGCGTATACACATGCACAAAGCGTATTAATTCTCGTTGGACAGGTTTCTTTGATGCGGTAATGAGATTTGCAGTGGAAATTGCGGCAACGATCGATTTAAGGGCCGACAAAGGTAAGAACTTCCCGTGGGTAAGTTAATGACACGGGCACTTGGACACTGTCTACAGGGATGTGGCATTTTTACAATTTACTTGTGGATGTAAAAGATGATCTGTTTTCGAGCTGTTAAAGGATCCTTGACGGAGATGCAAATGAATTATAGGAATAAATGCATCTATAAAAACAAATACAGAAATAAAAATATACTAGAAAATAATATAAAATGAACATATTTTTATTGGAATTTTTATTAAAATATTTGTCAGAAAATTTAACAGAAAGCTGCAATAAATATGCTCACTCATCGTTTGTTTTATCTGCAATATCCCAAGATGTTCCAGTAAGAATGATGAAGTTTGTTCTAAAATTGTTTATTTAATAATATATTTAACTTTAAAGTTTATTCGTCTTCTACTAGGGACCATAAAAGCACAAAATAAAAGTTACACGGCTATTTTTGCTTTTCTCAAAAATTTAAAATATATTTTTTTTCAAAGCACAAAAACTAAAAATTGTTGCAAAAGGTCAACGTAAACATACAGGGTGTTTCGAAATAAGTGCGAAAAATTTTAAATACTAATTATTGACCTAATATTAACCATAAAAGTTTATATAAACATATGTATAATAATGCTTAGTTTTCAAGATATAGGATGGTAAAATTTATTATTATTTTAAGTTTTTGAAATTTATATCATTTGTTTTTAAAGATAGTTAAGTCAAATTTGAAATACATAACACATTTTACAGTTCTCATAAAAAATTATTATTGTGGGAAATAATTTACAGAGTGGTACTTTGGTACAATAGTTTTTCCAAAAAAAAAAATGAAAATACATAAATAATCAATCATGATTTATTTATTTTAATTAATTTTCATTTATATTTGGTTTAACCAACAGGGACTAAGGAAAAAATACTACATAGTAATAACAGAATTTGAACAATAGTAACAAGATATTAATAACAGCAATTACAACAAATGTTGAACATGATTAACCTCAGCCATAATGCAAGAATCCGATCTCCGTCTCATTAAAGACTGTATTCATTGAAGTCATGCTGGAGTATTTCTTGTCCTTTCACAATAGGCAATAATGTGATTTTTCAAATCAAGAGGCGATGCATAAACCAAAGATTTAAGAAAGCTCCAGATGCAAAAATCCAAAGAATTTAGATCCGGAGATCGGGCAGGCCTGTCTAATTTAAATAGGAGCCTTTTCAAGAAGGGCAGGTAACTCTTCCTCGAGAAAGTGACAGTGTTAGTCGCCATTTAATATTAATGGAAGGAAACGTGGGTCAATTAGATAATCCATTATGGCACCAATCCACACATTTCATAAAAACTGATGTTGACAATTGGCTTCAAGAAATATATACGGATTTTCTTCTGATCGTAGTTCCCAATCCATTCAGTAATTGGATCTCTTGATTTCTTCCTCTCTTTTTAGTTCTTCCAGTATTACACTGCTACTGACTCTACAGAAGAGTTCGGGCCCCAGAAATGGCGTCAAGTTGTCTTAGAGTGCATATATGTTTTTTACGATGCTGAACCTACATTAAACCGCAGAAGCAGGTCACTCCATGGTAGTATTATATTTTTCTCTTCTCGAGTCGCGACCAAGATGACTACAGTCTTTAAAGTCATCCTCTCTTTGTGCTATGGATCATAATCAGATCTGAACCAGCTTTCAGCAGCCTTTATTAAACAACAGTATTAAATATGAATAATACAGGACACCGTGCTGAAAATAAATATTTGAAATGTGGGTCTTTAGAATTCCAGTGATGGAACCCACTACCAACCTTGAAGTTCTAAAATGCATGAATAGAAAAAGTGAAATGCTGCAGATCGTTAAACGAAGGTAGATCCTAGACACAAATTTTGTAACACTAAGAAATAGTTGTTGCTGCTGGTAATGCAAAACGGGTTCGAGGAAAAAATATGAAATAGATCACAAGCAACACCCATGGCTCAAGAATGAACAGAATCAGACGTTCATACCTTATGTAGAAGAGTCTAATTGAACTCAATTTACTTAAATTATCGCCAACTTTCATTGGTTGATATGAAAACTTAAGTAAAAGAAGTTATTTAGAGCTTTTCTCTCACTTTCTTATTAATTTAAATGTCGACGTCCAAATGCAAGCTTTGGAGATCTATTTCTTCCCGAAATGAGGGACTTTTTAGCCGGATGTCTACTAAATAGTTTTCCTTCTATCAGCCTTCTCTGATCTGTCCCTATGCGTTAAAAGTTGTTCCGTTCAACTCACATGATTTCAATAACATACTTTTAGGCAAATAACTTTAATAACTTTAGAATTTAAACTAACTTCAATTTAAAATTTAGGAATGCTGCAATTTATATATACTGGCTCTGGGAAAAGTTTTATTTATTAAAATAAAGTGAAAACTTTCTATGTAGAAGAATTTACTTTATTTAAATTAAATCGCCGGAATTTCATCGCATTTGGCGAGGTTCATATAGTTGCTTAAACGTATTGCAGACTTTTATGTCGAGTCGTAATAGAAATGTAAAGGAAAATTCGGATTTAAAATATTAGGTAATAATACACTTTTCACAAATGAAATTTTAAAAGTTGCTATTTAGAAATAATTTTGGACGGGTTAAGTTTTAAAATATTTTTAAAAAGGAATATATACAGGGTGTCCAAGATAAGGATCCTAAGCATGGGGATCTCGGAAACAGTTGGAGATACGAGGTCGGTTAAATTAGAGAAAAGTTGCGCAATTTAGTGCTAAATTAAACGCAGTTAAAAAAATTTAAAAATTTCAAACACTTCCGGAGATTTCCGGAAAAAAACGAAATTTGGCAAAATCGTTTTTAATTTTTGCAGGCTTTATTTAAAGAGATATCCGAAAATAAAAGGTAGATTCTCATTGCCACTTTTTATTTTTTATAATTTGGTCTAAACAAAATTTAAATCCGACGTTTCGTTTCTGAGATACCATCATGAACTTTCATTTTTTATATGGAACAAAAAAAAGTATCCCATGTATTTGATAGCATTTTTTATTACAAATTCAACGGTGTATCACACTTGCATATCAAGTGTGTAGTTCATTGGCTTTTATAAAACTGATATACCTTTCTCTCTCGCTCTCACGGAGCTCTTATGGAAAGTACTTGAACTACGTATTCGATATGCAAGGGTGATACACCGTTGAATTTGTAATAAAAAATGCTATCAAATACATGGAATACTTTTTTTTGTTCCATATAAAAAATGAAAGTTCATGATGGTATCTCAGAAATGAAACGTCGGATTTAAATTTTGTTTAGACCAAATTATAAAAAATAGAAAGTGGCAATGAGAATCTACCTTTTATTTTCTGATATGTCTTTAAATAAAGCCTGCAAAAATTAAAAACGATTTTGCCAAATTTCGTTTTTTTCCGGAAATCTCCGGAACTGTTTGAAATTTTTAAATTTTTTTAACTGCGTTTAATTTAGCACTAAATTGCGCAACTTTTTTCTAATTTAACCGACTTCGTATCTCCAACTGTTTCCGAGATCCCCATGCTTAGGATCCTTATCTTGGACACCCTGTATATATATATATATATATATATATATATATATATATATATATGTAGTTGATCTATTACCAGCACGCACAGAAGATGCCAAATGAGATTTTGGCGAAGGCAAATTTCTACAAGAAGCCAAACGAACGAATTGGTGTATTCCCAACTATAAGTTCAGTTACACGTAAAACTGCGTACGTAAATAACAGCTTGACCTGAGTAATTACAATGCGTCATTATCAGTATAAGCACATGGCAACTTTTTGTTAACGCTACTTATAACGCAAATTGACTTACAACACTCTCTCAGTTAAAAAAACTGACTTATTAAAAATTAAATATTGTACTTAAAACGTAAATAGTTATGTTAAAGTAAATAAGTTTTCAAAAAGTTAAAAGTGATTTCATTAAGATAACAATTGGCTCAGTCGGTAGGATCCGTGAACATTAGAAAAATAAGATAATTTTAATTGTTGGCGACGAATTCTATTCCATTATGATAACAATTGGCTCAGTCGGTAGGATCCGTCAACATTAGAAAAATAAGATAATTTTAATTGTTGGCGATGAATTCTATTCCATTAATGGAGAAAAAGAACTTGAAACCGATATCCGCACTTCCAGAAGTTGTAGTCTGACCTTTTTTTTTCCTGGGTTCGTCCTGAAATCGGATGCACTGCAGCTAGTATAGGCCTATTATGCTCAGGTCTGACCCATTTCTAGATTGTTTCAGCTTTCGAAGTTATGTGTTCAATTCTAATTTCAGCCGTTTTATTCCAGTACAGTTGTGAAATTATCTTCATGTCTCCTTCATCTATTCCTATTGTTTTTAGAATTTCCATTATTTGTTCATGTTAGACCCAATCAAACCTTTTGCGATAATCAATGAAGCATGCAAATATGCTTGTATTCATATCCCTGCACCTCTGCATTCGCACATTTAGGGAGAAGAGTGCTTCACGTGTGCCGACACCGTTTCGGTATCTAAATTCTACCTCGTTTACTTGATAGTGACATTTCTTATATATTCTATTATATGTTATTCTTAGGAAAAAATCTTTAAGACATGGAACACGAGGCCGATTATGCGATACTCGTCACGATGACTGGCATTAGTGTTATCCGATAGGGGGGGGGGGGGTGAAAGTTGATTTTAACCAGTCAGACGGAATTGTGCCACTCCGTTTAATTGTAATAAAGAGAGATGTGAGAAGACTAAGTCCTATACCATCCTGATGCACTACTAGTTTAATAAATTTCACGTGATATTTCGTTGATCTCATTATCTATTGCTGCTAGTAGCTGTGTTCTGTTATCATCGAAAAAAATTCCACAATACACTCCTCCCATCTCTTGTTTTTGTCTGTTACAATTGTTGTTCGAGCATTCTGGAATTCATTAGTCATTTCCTTTACTATTTTATATACATTAAATCCATCATGTATATTTATCTCCCTGTATTTTTCAGACATCCATTTTTCTCTTGCTCTTCTACATTTTCTTCTAATGATTTTACTTAATTCTCTGTATGTCAAAGGTTGTATTTTTCTTTTTCTCATTTTTATGTAATTTCCAGAATTTCTATTATTGTTTTCTTTATTGTGTTCCAAGATGATTCTACTTCCACATTCTCTTTAATTCCTTTCATTTTATTTTCTAGTTTATAACCTATTTGCGTGTGTATATCAGTGTTGTTTAGCTTTTCGAATTTGTTTTTTTCGTTATTCCTTATCTTTTGATCTTATAAGTTCGCCTTAAAATCTATGGTTACTGGGCTAAGAGTGATTTCGATCTGATTTCTTATTATTCAGTCTCTACAATTAATAGGGGCTTCCAGGTATATAATTGTCAAGGGTGTACTTTAAATAAAGTTTATTAAAAAAGTAAAAATATTAGGATATTAGCAAAGTATTGCCTTTAAAAATGGAGTAAGATTATAATGCCAGTTATTAGACATATTTTATGGCACATGTGTGGATGCGTTAAAGTACCCCGAAATTTAGCACAGCACTATTTGTATTAAAATTTATGTGTATCTGTGAACATTTGATATTACGCGTTCTTCTAGAGTTTTAAAATCCGTTTCTAAAATATATATTTTTTGCAGAATTTTAAAAATACTGTACTCTAATATTTTACCTTTCCTAATTATGCTAATATATTCAAACTCTTTTCACCAGCTCGCATATTTCAAGTAACATTAAAATATGCTTTTACTAGCTTTAAATTTTAAGAACAGTATGCATTTTATGAGTAATGGTGTTTAAAAATCGATGAAACTAGGAATTTTTTGAATTATTCATAAAACACAATGCTGCGTTTTTACTTCTATAAAATGAATATACAGGGTCCTCTGAAAAAATAATGGAAATATGTATATAAATATTTAGGTAACGTTGTGTATTTTTAGATAAAATATCATATATATAATGCAGGTTTAACGTAAGGTAGCTGGTATTACGTGACGTTGCGCTAGATCGACCATTTACATAGGCAAGGCGTAAGCGTCAATTTTCCCTATCTATCTCTTTTTCTCTCTCTCTCCCTATCTCGTGAACTTGTTTGGCCAACGTAAGCGAATGTAAACGTAAGCGAATGTAAAGGTCTGCAGAGTAAAATATTGCAAATATGTACCAAAATATTGAAATCGCGTAATCATAAAAAATACTTCAGTCAATAGGTTTAGGATAATGACGGAGATCACCAATTGTAATCTTGACGACGACCTTTAGATCAAGGGTCAAGGTCAAATATTGTCAAGATGTAATTTTTTATGGAAAAACTTTTTTTTAACAAGTAGATTTAAAAAATAAAAACGTTTTTTTCTGAGATATTTTTCGATTTTCGTAATATTTAAACCTTATATGACCTTGAGGTCAATGTGAGGCTTGAAGTTTGAATGTAAAAAAAGGTAAATTTTTAACCTTTTTTTTTGCAGTTTTCTTATTCATGTTATTTTTAATCATCAAAATGTTCGAATTTAGTGACACTGTGGCCAAATATCTTGACATTGTACATTTACATTCGCTTACGTTAGCTAAATAAGTTCATAAGATAGGGAGAGAGAGAGAGAAAATTGGCTCTTACACCTTGCCTATGTAAATGGTGGATCGGGCGTAATTCATACCTCTCTGTCCCGAAAACTATTAACTTTTGGACTTTGTGTCCATAAGAACTTTTGATCAGGACATCTAGACTTATAATATACTGAATTTTCAATGAATATGACCGGGATCCAATTTTCATTTGATTTGTGCGGGCGCAACTTATACCTCTGTATCTCGAAAACTACTAACTTTTAGACTTTGTGTCCATAGGAACTTTTCATCAGGACATCTAGACCTACAGCGTGTTGAATTTTCAACGAATTTGACCGGGATCCAATTTACACTTGGTTGGTGCGGGCGCAACTCATCCCTCTTTATCTCGCAAACTAATAACTTTTGGACTTTGTGCCCATAGGAACTTTTGATCAGGATATTCAGACCTATAACATACTCAATTTTCAACGAATTTGACCGGGATCCAATTTCCATTTGGTTGGTGCGGGGTCCTTTATTGACTCTACAAAATTCGAAAACAAAAATTCTAATGTGCTGATACTTATATATATAAAAGTGTTTGTATTAAATAAAAATAACTGATGTTTTTGAATTCGCAATCAGGATGCTTTAAACTCCCACGGAGAGACATTATAACCTTAGTCTCAATTTTTTTTTTGTATTTTTTGACTAGTGTAATTTTCTGTTAATTTTACATTATTTGTTCTCAAGATATACACATATTCTGACCGCATTAGAAAATCATTTTGGAAATGTATTTTTCGAAATTTTGTTATCCAAAAAAATGTGTGTGAATGATATTCAAGTAATAATTTTCAGAATTAATAATGTCCTCGTATGATTTGTCACAACCAATTAATTTGCATTTAAATTGTAGGTTTTAAATATAAATATGACTATTTTTCACAACGCTAAGAACAAAAAAAAAATATTTTCTCGAATTGAAACAAACTTGTATCTTTTACTGTGGAAATATCAATAATGTTGTTGCTTAAATTTGACACTCTTTTTATGAATTGCCGAAGTAGGAAATGTTTTAAAATATAAAACTTGCATATATTTTAAGTTCCTCTTTTTCTTATAAGCAATAAAGGAAACTTGAGGAAAAAATGTTACTTTTTCAGATACATTCAAAACCATAAAATTTTTCCGTATTATTTATGGTTTTCCTATGTTAGGTGGAGTACAAGCTTATGTCTTTGTTAGAAGTTTAATCCAACCTCCACAGTCTAAATAGACGAGCTAAGTATAGGAGTTGTAAAAAGGAATTTTATTGAGAGCAATAACATGTTTCACTTTTATTAGTTTAAAAATTTTTAATTCAGAAACATACAAACTAAAAGTATAAATTTATTCATATTTCTTTTATATGTATGCCTTTACAAGCTTTAAATTTTAAGTACAGTATCCATTTACAAAGTAGTAGTAAGCTGAAATCAATGCAATAAAGAATATTTGAATTATTCATATAGGATATTACGGTCGGCTTCTATAAATGCAAATATTTCCCAGGCGATGTAATAACATATAAAATAAAAAGATTTGAAATTTAAAGTTGAAACGTTGTACTTATTTTGGTTATTGAGAGGGAATTATATATTGAAGTACGTATTGGGAGTTTTTTTTTAAATATCTTATTCTATTTCTAATTTCCTTTGTTGCTTTATTTTTTTACCCGTTCTATTTTTATTTCAAAAAAAAAAACCAAAGTAAAACTTTTGATCCTTAATTAGTTTAATTTAGTGTAGTTTATTCATAAATAAATACATACAAGACAGACAGTAATAATAAATACACTTATGTAAATAATAAAATGTAGATTAAAATAAATACAAAAAATTTAAATATTACAACACTTATACAAAAACTAAGTATTTAATCCTAGATCTAAAAACCTTTCATATTATTAAATATGGTA